>OZ017738.1:41406608-42006608 GCA_963969285.1 Odontomyia ornata | reverse complement strand
ATTTTTATCCTACTTCTTAACAATTAGACATTTTTGAGCCAAAAAATAAAAAGAGCACGGAGGTAGGCCCTTATAAGTACAAAGGCAACAAATACCTCAAAAGCTGAAATTCACTCAACTCCGTCAGTAATATATGAATTTTAATTTAACATCGAAACGGTGACTAAAATTTTTTGCAATTTCATAATTACGTAGGTTAACATATACTTCTTGTAGGGTATCTTATTATCTTGATCGAATGTGTCAGCAATCGGCAAGATGATATGACCTGTACCATGCTTTGGTGGAGTGTTTGTTCGACCAGCTGCAATACGTTCTGATTTTACCCCAGTCCGTATCATAACTAACCGGACTTAAAGTGCGTTCGAAGAATTAATTGAAATGAAACTTGTTATTGCTAAAGGAACTCTAAATAGGAAACTTCGGCTTACCGGATGAATGATATAACCACCACACGCTTTCGAAATCGAGGCATCCGTAAGACAACGTGTGCATCCCCAGACGGTCGCTCATTCAACCAGATCGACCATGTTCTCATACAAAAATAAGTGGCCACCAGAATTCTTGACATGCGCTCGTTACACAGGGATGTCTGTGATTCGGACCACTACCTTGTAAGAGTCAAGTTCCGATTCTGCATCTCCAAGAGTTGTAGACAAAGAGCATCAGTTACTCCGGGGTACCAGATACAGAAGCTAAATGATAGCTCAGTAACGTCCACATACATGTAAGTGCTGGGAAATTGTATCAACATATCATATCCCTGCAAGCGGGAGAAAGTAATGTTGACATCCTAACCATGCGCAAGATAGTAAGAGGTACGGTAACAGAAGCAGCTGAAGAGGTTTTGGGGCAGCAGTCAAACGACTAGTACGACGAAAAATACAAGGAAGCAATTAGAAAAGGAATCAGGCATACAAAAATACATCCAACTACCAACTTCAGCCAAAGAAGAACAGTATAAAACCCTTCGACATCAAGCTCAAAAAAAGTGCCGAAGAAAGAAACGACTGACTATCAAAACCAAGATCCAACAGATAAATGAAAACATGACGCTATATGAATTCGGGTTGGCGTATGACTCTGTTAAGCAGCTAAGAGACGGCTTCAATCCACAAATAAGTCTTTACAAAAGTACACAAGGAGCAATCATAGGTAACCCAGTCTAAATTGAAAACAGATAACTGCAATGTTTCCAGAAGCTATTCACAGCGTCCCCAACAACGACTGAAGTTATGAAAATTCAAAGAAGTCCTGGTCTCACCACCAACCAGAGATGAAGAAGAGGAGCAGTTCCTATGGGACTGGCGGGAAAGTATAATATGCCCTGTACACAAAAACGGCGAAAAATTAAGGTGTGAAAATTATAGAGGCATCGTCTCATAAAGTGCTTTTTAAAATCATAGAAAGAAAATTAAAGCCTTATTATGAAAGTATTTAAGCAGACTATCAGGGAGGCATTTGAAATGTATGGTCTATAATACACCAAATATTCTCAGTGAAGCAAGTGCTAGAAAAGTACTGGGAATAAATATCGATATACACCACCTCTTTGTAGACTTCAAGCAAGCATACGATAGTGCCGACAGATATGTGCTGTACGAAATAATGCTTGTCTTTGACGTCCCAATAAAACTTGTGCGCATGATCAAGGTCATTATACTAAGCACAGGATCTCAGGTCAAGATAAATGGGGGCTAACGGACAGCCTGATAATGGGATCAAGCATAAAACAAGGGGTTGAACTTGCCGCAGTGCTCTTTAATAGTTCGCTGAACCGTCAGGTACATTAATGGGCAAGTCCACACAATTGATAGCATATGCGGATGACGTCAATTTTATAGCACGTTCAATTTTAGATCACCCGAAGCATTTCTGAGCCTAAAATCTGAAGCAAATCAAATTGGCCTACGAATCAATGAAACTGAAACTAAATTCATGATTCAAACGAGGAAAAAAACTGCAGTTTGACAGAATCTGACCAAAGGTGACTATAATCTTGAAAGTGTGGATAATTTTATTTATCTTGGAGCCAACCTGAATAGAAGGAGCGCTGCAAAGGACGAGATTGGAGGCCGCATAAATGCCACAAATAAAGCATATTACTTCGCACTTCCCATTCTAAGAGTTGTGCACAGGCAAAATAAGCTCCACATTTTCAAAATACTAGCCAAACCTGTGCTTTTATATGGAAGTGAAACATTGACCCTGATAGGCGAGTCCGGAAATGTAGTGGACGTTTTTGAATGCAAAGTGCTTTGGAAAATCAAGGCTCAGTAAAACAAGGAGCAGAGTAGAGACTACGTTACAACAATGAGTTGAATGCGCTATTTGATGATCCACCTGTTTCCTTTTGCGTAAAGCTACATAAATTCCAATGGGTGAGCCATGTAGAAAGAATGGAAGAAAATCAGCTACTTAAGGGATGCATCAGACTACGACTATATAGTCGCAGTTCTGTCGTAAGTTATACATGGTTAAACGGAAGCCCGCACACTGCGATTTTCGACAATTTTGTCCAGGTCGGCAGTCGCAGGAATTTGCGATTTTTCCTAAAACCAGTTTAGTAGGTAGTTTTTGTGATAATCGCGCAGGCGCACATCATTTGGACATTTGACGCTGACGTGCACGGAAGTTTCTTGCATGGCGCACAAATGAGTTGGCGCACGTGTTCCTGGCAAAGACATATCTTCAAATGAGCATATGAGTTCTGCGCATGCCTGAAGTTCCTTTGCAAATCTTGTCACAGTGTGCTCGTATTTGCGTCTAAAAATCGCTGGTTACGGCAGGAAAATCGCAATGTGGCCGAACCCTAGTAGAAAATTAACGGGTAGAGCACAAAGTAGATGTCCAGCGGAACGACCAGGGACTGGATGCGAAGGTACGATAGAAGCTGACAGTAGATCATTGTTGGGAGTAACAACTGGTGGACAAGGCCGCGGAATCACGATCATTGGAGGAGAATGATCCTGGAGGCTAAGAATATGTCGCACCGTAGATGATGATGATTTCAGTCGATTTAATATGATGGTGTATTTCCAGTATCACATGTCTTTATTATGTCCGAACTTTATCTCGACTCTATTATTTATTTAAGACTAAATTGCTACGAAGCCTACAGTACATGTACTTGTTACATATTTACCTAGATAATGGACTTTGGAAAATTTAAGAGTCACCTTAAAATTTATTACTAACAAAGTTGATTGAATTTTAATTTTATAGGCATTTGTTCCTGTTGTATTTATTATGTCGAACTGTCGTGATGTTTCTCAAGTTTCTTGCCAAAGTATGTCCAAAGGCTAGCATAAAGGGCAGATACAAAAATTTCAACATATTTTGGCTATTTGCTTTTGACACAGGTGTTTGATTTTGAAAGTTTTTGTCGTGAATTTTGATTTGATACACTTCTCGGCTCTCTTTTCCAAAAATAATTTTACGGTTATTTTCATGTATAGGAAGACCCCCTTAAACCCTTATAAAAAATTTTAATATCAAAATTTTGAAGCTAATCAGAATTGCGACTTATCAGTAGTCGGTACGAGTAATTGTGACTAGCCAGCAGTATGCTCGTATGTAGTATAGTATAGTATAGTTTTGTTGGCAGTAGATCTATTGCTTTTGGACAGGTCGTGGCGTTCTAGGGACTGATTGCAATAGGCATTAAAGAATTGGCTTCTAACAAGGACCTAAGTGTCCTATTCTCAAATCTCAAGTTGGCTACTTTTTCAAATACGAGGTATTGTCCAATGCTAGATACGCGAATTTACATTATCTCCAACAGTATAGCGAGAAAAACAAATCCATATAAGCATGAAAATGATAACCTTTCCCGTTATGGAAGTTGATTAATACAAAAAATTGTATGGAAATCCGCCAGAGGTGTGAAATTTACATAAGCAGAATAATTAGTTTCTTAAAGATATAATATTGAAAATTTAAAATGAAACAAAAAAATTCAAGCTTAATTTTGTACTAATTAAAATACCAGTTTCAAAAATTTCCAATGCTTACTTTACATTATGCACGCAATGTAGAATGACGATACTCCATCGATCTTACGCAACCCTATCATCTAGATAAGACATCTGCAACAAGTGCATCTTCATGAAATCATCCTTGTCATTACACTCGCTTTAAGACGAACCCCAAAAGGCTAACAATATTGATATATTGAGGAAACTAGCATTAATGCCTGTTGGGGACTGCATCTAAGTCAGCACTTTCCTTCTTTCACTTTCCTCATAATCTTAATGTCAATTCCGCGTCATCATCATCAAACTGATCTCGAGTACATAATGTTCATCATTACTCGTATTCTGAATGGAGATACCACCGAATCGGCTCGACGACCAAGACGGCAAATAACAGCTAGTAGACACCACATATGAACTCCTACGCAATGTCGTTATGAACGCCATGCCAGTTCTTTTTGTCTTTGGTAAAAGCTAGTGAGAGTTTTATTGATTGCAATATATGCCGTTTAGGAAAAAGATGGAAAAATGCTGACTAGCACTCGGGATAAAAGTCAATTAGCGGAGCAACATTTGGACGCGTACATTGTGTTTGGTGGAGGATGATTAAGTAATTCATTTTATCAGTCAGTGGCTGGGCGCAATTCGACTACGTGGGTGGGTTGAACCATCTAGCATAGGATGGTGTGGTAGTAGCTTGAAGGCTGGTTATGGGGGAAGCATCAAAAAGAGCTGAAACAAAGAAGCGCCAACCACTATTTGCAATCATGTGTGGACACATCTTTGATTGCTGCAACGAATGTCCATTAATTATGAGAATAAGCACCTTTGCACCATTCCACGACCACCGAACACCTTGTCCTGCTTTAAATCAATCAATCTATGCCAAAACTTTCAACAACACTGAGTGCGATTCATTGTAGTATCACAAAACTTTCAAAACACCGTGAAAATTTCAATTGGATACAGCCAAATTTCCTTTGAAATCAAATTATCAAGCTTATTATTGGCTCGTTGTTCATCTGAGAGTATGTTCTTCATTCGGCTAATTAGTGAGTTTTTTGAGACATGTGAAGACCTATTAGAAGAAATTTTGTAAAAAGATGCTGTGGAATGATGTGATCCAAATTCTATTACAAATCGAAAGCTTTAATCCATTTCATAATGCAGGAAACAAAACAAATTAAATTGATTAGTTTTTCACTTTAGTTCGATTCAAAAGATTTTCTGGTTCAAAAAGGCGTTTCATACTTTCTTTTCTAATTAAGTATTTCCTATTAAAACTTTTTGACGTGTCAACTTTTGATCGTGTGAACTACGGGATTATTGTGCATTAGATAATACAGTAGGTACTCTACTACTCGTACATTATCTGCATATAGTATATTTGTTTTGTTACCATCGGAACGTGGTCGAATTTATAGTGATAATTTGATCAAGATTTCTCCTAATCAGTTCTTTCCAAGGTAAATATTTGATTCTCTTGCTTGTATTCTCAATAATATTAAGGTCATATACATCCGATCAAATCGCTAATATTCTTCTAGGACCTTTCATCATGTGAACATATAACTCGTATTAGAACCGATCTTCTGCTATATGTTTACCAATATTTACAAGACAAGTTTATTGCATAAGATATTTCACCTCTTTTGTTGGTATTTGAACTATCCCGGAAAAGTACTCTCCAACCTCTTATTCGCAATCTCGGGGAATATCACTGTCCAATACAGAATTACTGGACCTTTCATCAGTTAAGATATCCTGCATACTGAATATTCAAACGAACAGAGCAAGAAATAATTCGCCAAAATGGTGGCTCTCAAGGTTTCCGCGGATAAGGGGACTAAGTCCCACGCTATAAAAAATGGCACCCTCATTAAGCAGGTTGGGACTGCAATTTGAACACAGAAATATTCATGCGAAGTGTAGTAATTGAGCAGTCACACAAGCAAACTGCTCGAAAACCTTCCTATCTCCTATCCAAAATTTAATTGGCAGAGTTAAAAAAAATTTAATTACTTCCATTCATAATCGTAATTTATAAAATAGTTTTCTTTTTTATTATTATTATTAAATGTAATTTTATATCAATTTTCCTTATATTAAATTTCATCATGAGATTTAACTTTTATTACTATTTAGAATCTTTTTCATTTTTCTTTACTTCAGTTAATTTTTTTTGAAAAATTTTAAATCTGCCAATTAAAATTTTGGACATGGGACCACTGATTTAGTGCACCCCAACGGGGTATTACATTACCGAAGGCAATCTTACTAGGCTGAGCTAGCAGCTGACGGATTTACCGGGTACACGAAAATAGAAAGAAAAGATAAGTTTTTGACGGATCGTAGAGTCTACTTATGACCTTCACCCAGCAAGCATGCGAAGAACAGCCGCGTTGGAAGAGTGCTCGCGGTTGATCGTGAAGAGATTGAAAAACTCCGCTTGTCGTGGTTCGAATTTATGCCGTCAACAAATTGATAGCAGCATTTAAACTTTCGCAGCAAGTCGTGTTCTGCCACGGAACAAAATCGATAAGGAATCGCGAAGAAAACTTGTAGAAGAGGATTGAGTCGTTTGATTGTCATTTTTGCGGTCTCAAGTGCTGTGAGTGTGCACGGTGGAATGAACGACAATTCCCCAGAATAACGAAAGGAGTTTCATGTACTCCACACGTTTCTGTAGTACGGAAAACAATTTGAAACTATTTCATTGCAAGCATTTATTACAGTTTAATTGTGCAGTCAATAATTGTCCCAATAATAAATCATAGAAAAACAAATGGAGTGCAATTTTGACTGGCAAACATATAACATTACACTGCTTATATTTTCCGTAGTTACGGATTATTTTTGATAGTATTCTTACGAGTTAAGTGATGGTGTTCTCTTGCAAGTGACACAATTTTTCCCGAATATACCTGCCCACTGGCAAAACTTCAACAAAAAGTGTTCCTTTGCTTTCCATTGAAATCTCAAGTGGAATAGTCATGGAATGCATTCATATAAATTCAGTGTAGAATGCACTCGTTATCTTAAAATTTTTTTCTTCATTCGAGCCGTGTTCTAAAGCACATCTTTCCCGCGAGAGTCCCCTCGAGGAGTATTTCATGATTACGATGGATTGTCATAGTTAGAATGCCGTCAATGGTTGTTCCCATTACACGTGGACGCCTAGTTCGCTGCGAAGAAGCCAACGTAGAATGATAACGGTCCATAAAATTTATGAACCCGGGTATGACGGTCGGAACAATTGAAATCAAACAACAAACCCATTAATTTGTTTTTTTTTGTTGATTTACCTACTGCACAATTCAAATGAGAACTCAGGACCAATATTTTATTTAAAAAAAAAAAAAAACCAACTTTCGTGTTTTATTGTAAACAGCATAGCATTAGTGTAATTGTTTCGGTTCAATGGTATAGCACCAAAAGACAGATCAGTGGGAAAAATGAATGCATGTTAAATTCAATGCAAAGTGATTTGATTCACAAATAAGTTCATGTTTGCTATAAATTAATATGAAATTTATTAGTAAGAACAAATTTCACTTTATGTTTCGGAAACTACATGAACATTTTTAAAAAGCTAAAGTTTCTTTGGGAGTAGTAAACAGTTCTAGCTTTTTATTTGTTTGTTTGCAAAAATACAGCTGGTAAGGAGGTTAAAATGATGCATTTAAAGTAGTATAAATTTTTGATGGTAAATTAATTCATGGGAGGAAAAGTTAATTTTCTTATAGTTTCTCTAGGAACCTTTTTGATATGTAAGCATAATTCTGGTTCTTTGTTATTTTGGCAATTAAGACCGGCAATCGTCTTTCGCCTCTGAGTTAAATCACGGTACGATGTCCTTGAAATTTTCGTTCAAAGTGCTTCAAAAGCAATTCCAACTTTTGTTTTTGTTTTGTCTAACATTCCATTTTCGTTGGGTTCTAAAGATGTAATTTGGTTGGATTTCTTTTCCCGATCAAATATTATTTGTCTACTAATTGATGTAAACTTTGGGTTTTAAACTTAACCCTAAGTAGATCGTTTATTATATAGAAAGCATATACATGTATTGAATTTTTTTACAAAGAAAATATGAAACAAAACAAAAAATAGCTATTTTTTGATATTTCTATATTTGCTAAAGAACAAAGCAAGGAAAATATATGGGAAGACCATTTTGTATGTTTCATATTGGTAAAGATCTTCTACTGACAATGAACAAATTCGCCTTTAAACTGACAACATAAATCGAAAAATGTAATGAGACATTCTAAAGTTATTAACATAAGATATATACAATACAGCACGTTTACATAAAAGATTTATAGCTATTAAGACACTTTATTTATTCATTACTATTCTCATCCTTTAAAATTCGATGTACCACACCAATTTGAGCCACCCAGTTAAGAATGAATAAAATAAATTACTAAATTATAACTTCGGTCTTTCCATTTCAATTGACCTGACTGGGTATAGGAGCCGCATCGATGGCAGGCTCCTCCACTAGAATGGGCTAGCCATCGGGCGCGCTAATCCTTTTTTTTCGTTAACAGGGGCTCTCTCCGGGTAGAGTGGCCTTCCGCGCGCGTGCCCTTTTATTACATAGGGTTATGTGATTTCATTGCATAACGCTATGGCATAAATTGGTTACGTTTGTATTCCTCAGTTGAGGGAAAAGTCATGCAAATTATGTCTGTATGAGCTTTTCGCTACAATGGGAAATACATGGCTACGTCTACGTTTAGATCTTGATCCGATTGGGAGCATGTGAGGGGTCACCGCTGCCATCTGGATACCCCACTCTTATTTGTGGGCCAAAAGTCTCGTCGGTAACGACGAAATCCTCTTAAGTCCGTCTGTTTTCTTCAGGCCCAGTTTGCCTTCTGAGTCAGCAATACTCTTTGACCTTTAGTAGGTTACCTCCTCTCCGACTTCGGTCGACATTCCTTTGACCCCGTAATTCGTGAATGCGAAATACTTTTGTAGTGGATCCTTGTGCTGGGGGAAAAGAACGCGCCCCACGACACCGCAGTGCTAGTCTGCCAGCGCATTCACGCGTCCCCAGACAAGGCCAATCTCGGTGGATCTTAACATCCTCTTCCGTTGAGGTAGCAGACCATAACTGCAGTCCTATACGGACGAATCAAATCTACCTACTTTCACTATAGAAGCTGGAAAATTATTTCCTGCTACCAAAGCAAGAGTAGACAAATCAACAGCTTAAATATGGCCCCGGTTTCTGGGATAGATCAAACCAGTGCGGATCTACTTTGGGGTTGTGCTTTTATCTATCTATGTAGGATTAAGATTACCTCTCTCAAATGAAAAGGGATGAAGGATAAATGTCAAATAGAATTCTGACTTTATCCTATACTCAGGTAAATTTGTCGTTTGCCATTTCTACTTTAACATTGATATATAAATCGCTCGCTATGTAACAGATAGATCATTATAATGCATTTAAATTGTTCAAGAGCCACTTGTAGTCATCGAGCAGTCCACATAAGCAAACTTCTTGAGGGACCTTCATGAAAAGGGTAATAAAAGTAGAGGGAACCTTATAACAACGAAGAAATGTGGGAGCTCCATATTGAAGATTTCTTTGAGAAAGAAGAAAACCGAAGTACTTCGTTCAAATGTCAGTGCACAGCCCTCTTGAGGATGGATGAAATTAAGGCAAAGTTTTTGGATCTAATCAAAAGACAAAATCACCATGTACAATTTTTGTCGATGGGCTTCTCAGACTACTTCATACAAAATGTCTCGAATACACCAGAATCAACTCGAACCAGCCGTAAATCCAAGAAACAGCAACCTAGCCCAAGTGAATTTTTAGAGTTGATAGAAATTGAACGCATTATCAATAGCCTTCTATAACAGGACATAATCGATTATACCATCACACGGAAACATGCCTACAAGTTCATCCAAAAGAAGCTGAAGGCGACCCTAATTGACTGCAACAAACAAGTTGAGTAAGCATTAGAGTGCTCCTACCAGAAGGTCTTTGTAACCACCCTAGGGTTCGAAACAAATGTTCTAGTAGTGTGAATCGATAATTTGAATTTCATCCAATACTTGGATAGGCAATCGTTCCAATCTATGCAAAAGATAAAGAGTTTCTTTCATAAGCACATTGCAGCCGCCATTTCGATGGAACTTAAATAATTTTTCTGATTACTCAGCCGATTGAATATATTTTAATTAAACATTGTTCCTTAAATTTTCATAAAAATTAGAAGAAATTAAAAGTGTCGATTTGAAATACGTATCAACCATGAACACGTGTTATTGTTGTTTTAATTCAATTCAATTGAAATGGCTATAACTCACTCAATTATGATTCGAATTTCATAAAATTTTGTGAGTATTAAGATCTTATATTAATCAATATAATTACAAAACTTCAAGAAGGCTAAAGGCACAATGTAAAATCTACAAATCATACAATCATTAACAAAGTTGAGCGAATTTTTATTTCTGATGTAATTGTTGCCCTTGTACTTATTAAGACCCACCTCTGGAATAATGTCTAGATTTTTCAGGGGGGGACAACAAAATTTGGTACATTTTGCCACCGCCTGGACCCCCTGATGGATAAAATGACCTTTTTCTTTCAGATTCTCATATTTCTAATCAAGACTATTCATATGATACCCACCTCGACTACCTTTGATTAAAATTTAACTGAAAAAATCATACAAACTTAATTTGAATGAATTTTTCCTTTAAATGAAAAATATAAACGTGGCAAATTTATTTCACAGTATTATGTGAGGGTATTACATGACACTGTGCCATAAATAGGAACGCGAGCGGAAAGCCACCTTACCCGGTAGGAGCCACTATTAACAAAAGAGAGGAAAGAGCGCACCCGATGCCTAGCCCATTTTAGCGAAGGAGCCTGCCATCGATGCGAGTCCTATATCCGGTCAGGTCGAACGAAATGGAAAGACCGAGTTTCAAGTTTTAACAATTAATTTTATTACTTTCCTTTGAGAATTTTACTAAATATAATTTATACGACAGAGTGTAATATTTGTCAGCCCGCAATAAATTGCAACCAACGCTAAATCGAATGAATCAATAATAAAGGAGATCAAACAAGTTTGTAAGCTTATGTAATTAAATATACCGAGATTTACGTGTTCCGAGATTTTCAAACTATATTAAATTTTATTTTGATTAAAGAGAACATATAATCCAACTTTGGACTGCATCATACTTGAAGATTAATTTTATCTCGTTTTTTGCTGGGCTTTCAATTTAACTGGAAGACTTCCTTATATTCAATTCTGTATTCGTACAATTAATCAAGGCACAAATAATTATCATTAAGGTTGTGTTTGTAAATATATTACCTACAGAATTAACTTTGCACTGTTAAAGTGTTTTCTAAAGCTATTTTCGTCGTTTTTCTTTTATGACAAACTGAATTCGAGAACTTCACCTCTCATGCAACATAACATTTCATGCATCCAAATATATTGATCTGTTAGAATGAACGCAACACACATAAATTATACGACATTATTTCTATTACTTTCGACAATCTACTTGAGTTTCACCATTCTTGAGTATGTAATACATCAAACCTACCACGCCCAAACAAGTATAAATATCATGCCGAATAGATCATTTGCCAAAAATTATAATTGAATTCTTACTTAAACCGTTCCTGTAACAATTTTCCTTTTTCCGTTTTTTTCTATGCTGGAACTAACAATAATCCTTTTCACTACATCGATATTATCAGATTTAATATATATATCGATCTAGCAAAAAAAATTCGCTACTTCCCATTTGATTAGATATTCTTCCGAGCAAATTGTGTCAATTGCACTAATACAGTCAAAATTATCACTCAACTCAAATTCTCGCTAAAGATTTTAACTGGACATGTACATTAGATCTTTCATATTAAATATTTATTGCGCGAAATCCTCCGTTTTACGGGTTTCGCAGAACATTAAAATGTGCATAAACTCAACCTTTACATCACACATAAGATGCGAATATGAAGAGAGCAAGCATATGCCATATTTCTCTTAATTTAAAATTACTAGCAAGTAAGTGTCTTCAATCATACGTCGATATTTTAGAAGGATGTATACATACGCTTCCTACTCAGTGTTGTATTCATCTTAAGTTGATATTTATTCCGTTCAAAATTTTCGTAGAATATTTCCTATGCTTCAAAAGTGTAGGGGACCTGCTCTACGGAATTGTTGGCGATCCACAGCCAAAACTACAATACGAACCATTCATCGCAATGCAAGAAACTGAAGCGAGTTTGGGCTACTGACGTGAAAAATCCACGGGACGTTGATATCGATTTATTTCCTTAGTCAAGCGTGCCAATCCAATCACGTTGATATTAATAAAACGCATTACGGCTTCCAAATTGAAGATTTTAAATATGAACGTTTTCGGCCAAGGACGTCTTTCTTTGATATCCTACGGCAAAATTGAATGAAAACCAATCACTCACCACTTCTCGTTAAAAGCAACTGTGACTACGATGCATTCCATCGTGTCTCCATTTACGTCAAGGCTCACCGAGTTTGAAAAGCTATTTCTAAAGAAGCTTTATATGGTTCGGTGTCTATATCACCTTTAAATGCTTATCGAATCAGATCGATGTATTAAATTTCTATCTTAAAGTAAGCGTCAGTAGAATTAGAGCTCCAAATGAAGGTCGTGGGCTATTCACTGATTCTGCCACACATCAGGGACTGCGGTGCGCCGAATCGTACAATGAAACTCGAAACACCGGCTCCATACAATGGTAATGCCAAGATCTATTGCGCATTCAAGTACTCGCAACACGAATAGGTAACGAATCGTCCCACTCGTAGGAATATCACAAATCTAGGGCCCCTCTTAGCTGGTTTATCGTCTTCTAGCGATTTTTCTATTTGACCAGTCATGACGAAACTAATTTTTATTTTGTCACATTATAACTGTTGCAATACATTACAGGGAGCAACCAGAATTTTATTCGCAACGGAACCAAGCAAATCAACATTCGATCCCAAAAATGGACCTTTTATTCATCGCCTTTCGTAGTTCAACCTCACGGGACTTTTCCTAATTTCACTTGAACACTTGCTATACTATTCATTGTTTTTTTCATATATATATAAACCCATCTTATCCCTTTCGTAGTAGAGATGAAAATATTACCGATGGACTGTTTCACATTTTAATTCATAACACTTGTTAAAGAACACCGGTACAACATCTAACCGATATAAACGCAAATGCGTGCCAGTGCGGTAGATCCAAATTAAATTCACGCTTTCGTCTAAGCAGGAACACACTGAATTAGGTTTTCAAATAAGCACTCAGCATTATCCACATGAACAAGGAAATTCATTCTAATCATGTGTTCACAACGAGATCGTAGAAATTTAACTCCTCACTCTTCCCAGAAAATGAGTGTAACCAAATCGCTGTCTCTAATAGATTCTACAGATTTACCGTCCTCGTATTAGTTTTCGCATTGAGCAGTTAATATCTCAAATCTCATTCCCTCACTCGTAAATAAGTTCATTCAAAACTGTCCGGGTGAATCATATTCTGCCGTTTTTCGTGACGGATATCTCACACCAAAGCTATTTACGCGATCATCTAGATGCAAGCTACGAGTACCAACTCTCTTGCCTTTATGGAACCCCTAACTTTTAAACCATTCGTACAAACTTCCCAACAAGTATTAACCAAGGCGTGATGTTAATAACTTCTCACGGCACCGAATAAACTAGATTCTTCGCGCTCCACCGACGACAGCCGTTCTCGTGCGTCTTTCACGGGTCGCGGTCGTAAGTTGACTTCTCGATCCGTCCAGATCTCTTCTTTTTCGTTCCCCGTGTCGCCACGGTAAATTGAATCAGCTGAGTTCGATTTAATTCGGTAATGCAATGCCCCGTTGGGATGCACTAAATCAGTGCTCCCATGTCCGAAATTTCAATTTGCAGATTTAAATTATCCAAAAAATTAACTGAAGTGAAGAAAAATGTAAAAGATTTTAAATAGGAATGAAAGTTGAATCTCATGAATTAAAGGGAAACGTTGATATAAAATTACGTTTAATAATAATAATAAGAAAAAAAATATTTTATAAATTACAACTATGACTGCAAGTAATGAAATCTTTCTTTTTAGGGTTTTTTAAAATAATTTTACAAGACCCTACTAGTTTAGCGACCTGTCTGTCCGCCTGTCCGTCCGTCCGTCCGTCCGTCCGTCCGTCCGTCCGTGTATCACAGCACTTTTTCTCGCAAACTACTTAAGCAAGAAACATCAAATTTCGTATACAGATGTAAAGTGGTGCTCTCTTCAAAGTTCATCAACAAAAAATGTTATAAGGTATTTAAGGGGGGGTCTCCCCATATAGGGGAGTGGCCCCTGAAAAAAAATTTCATCAAAGGTAGCCGATATGGGTATCAAATGAAAGGTCTTGATGAGAACTTTTCAAAACAGGTCTTGATTTGATACATTTTGCTTCGAGGGACGCACAGGGAGGGGAAATGCACGAGCAATTTGTGTCCCCCCCCCTCGCGATTGGACACCTGTAATCCGAAAAATCTGAAAAAAGTTATGAAGGTAGGTGTTTATGAATACAACAACAACAAATACCTTAGAAGTCGAAATTCGCTCAACTTTGTTAATAATAGTATGATATTCGAATTTCACGTTTTCCCCAATAAAATCGCATCGGTACCCTTGAATTGAACGAAATTTGATATTTACGTAGTCCTCCTCAGGGTTCTTAAACTTTGTACGTTTGATGAAAATCGAATGATATACACGAATGATAACATCAATAACACATGATTTTGGTATTTTATGTACTTTCCATCCAATCAGTCACTGCAGTTTTCACTTCATCTTCTTGAAATTTTCCAATAACATTAATATTTTTGAGAATTCATGATTTGAGTGATTTTTGTTGGCTTGCAACAAAATGGCGACCGTTGAAAGTAGAAAAACAATGGATTTTCCTTTGAACGTGCACATTTCTTTGACATATTTCTTGAGGTTATTCATTGCTGGTGACTGCATTTCTGAGAAGTTGGGTACAAAACCCTTCTGACATGAGCGTAGGTTTGTTTACCCAACTTGTTTTTTGCTAAATCTGCAAGATAAATTTTTCGAGCAGTTTGCTTGTGTGACTGCTCGATTACTACAATATGTTGGAGTATGTCTCATTGATATGGAGAAAAAATTTGATACGGTCTGGTTAGATGGACTTATTTTCAAACTCCTTTTGGGCATGTTTCGCAGACATCTTGTCGTCATTATGTGCATTATTTTCTACGCGAAATCATTTGTTATAACTGATGGAAATCTGGCGATAATCCATTCCACACAAATCGTATTTTCGATACCTCGGTGTTAATCTCGATCAGACCCTAGTTAGACCAGTTTCGACTTATGGATATCAGATCTGGTACTATGGAAATGCTAGTACTATGGAAATATTAAGCGTTTTCAAAAGGAAATGTTTTCGTGCAAGTACTGATTTGTACAGAAAGTCTGAGACAAAATGGAAACACTACATATCGCATAGAAAAATTTATCAAACTGCTAACAGACGGGAGTCGATATCTTCATATTGAAACTTCTTCGGAATAATATCGCATGATCTGTAACTGTAAGCGAAATCCCCTGGATTACACAGCCCTTCCACCCTACAGACGGGTATATTTAGATTTTTCTCAATACTGGCCTCGTTCCTCCTGAAGCATTCGTGCATTTGGACATGAATCGACATGTTTTTGATTCTGACAGTGTTCCAATTATATATCACATACATAGACGGGCCAACGATAAGAAGACGAAATATCCTCCGAATTTGAGTTCGCGAGACCAACAATTTCAATGTAGCTACTCATTTGCTAGACTTATTGAGGCTGGTCGAGCTGGGACGGAGCAATCTATGTAGGTATTGGTGTTCAAACTATTCGTGGTTACTTTATTTTAATTTATGTTTTTCGTTACTAAGTATTGAGTTTCAGCTCAATATTGCTAAATTTCGTGTTGTTGTTGTTACATTTCGTGTTACTGTTGTTTGTTTATGTTAAGAATTGGGGATAGGTTTCAATATTTAGGATAGGTATATGTTATGTTTATTATATTAGGCTTAGAAACAAGGTTTAACGTTCAGAACATCGTAAAAGCATTTTATTAGTATAATAAAAAACTTTTGATTGAGTTTTACATAAATTATGTCATAAAATATTAGATGTAGAATAAAAGTGCACTGTTACGTTGGTATTGTAATTAATTTTTGAATATTGTTGGTTGATTTTTCCTCCTTTTAGGTAAATTTCTCGAGAGAAATTTATTAGGTAAATTTCTCGAGAGAAATTTACCTATTGCGGAGAGCATCATATATATATATATATATATATATATATATATATATATATATATATATATATATATATATATATATATATATATATATATATATATATATATATATATATATATATATATATATATATGGGATATAACGAAATTTGTGACCACGCTAGAGGTTGCAATTTTGCTTCGATTTTCACCAAATTGTCAGGAAAGATGTATTGGGTAATTATCTCGGTCGAGTTCGTGAACCAGCTATATCGGCCGAGCAAAAACAAAATGGCGGCCATTTTAGACGAAAAATCGTGATTTCTGTTCTGACCAAAGTGTAGCTCCGATTTGGATGAAATTTGGTACAAAGGTTCATTGATGTATGTGATGAATCTCACAATAAAAAATCCAAAGTCGGTACGGCAAAAACAAAATAGCGGCCGCTCAAATGTCGAAAAACGTGCAAAATTTTGTTGTTGTAATAGTGGTCAAAGCTTTCAACAGATTTTCATGAAATTCGGCAGTTAGATAGAAATTATAAGTATCTAAAGAATTACGTAAAAAAACTGGAGGTCAGGTTGCAAAAAAGAAAATGGCGGCCAGTTGAAGGTCAAAATTTCAAAGGCTTTTAAAAGTCGCAATTTTCATCCGACATATATGAAACTTGGAAACAGTCTTTGATATTTTGGTGACCATGCATGAGCAAATTTCAAAATGGCGGCCGTTTAAATATGCGTTTTTTTCATGTTTTTGTGGCCCTCTAGCGGTCACATTTTCCAACGGATTTTGATGAAACTTGAGATTATGAATCTCTGTACTATGTTCTTTTTTTTTGCAGGAAATTATTAAAATTGAATGAAAAATAAAAAAGTCGAAAATTTAAAGCCTAAATTTTTAGCTGCCATTTTCTTTAAAAATTGAATTATTTTACCCTGTCTAGAGTGAAACTCCTATTTGAACGAGATAGTACATTGATTGATGAGGTCCTAGCATACAAAGATTTAAAATAATCCAAAATCAAATGCATGCATTCAAAATTGCGGCCCCCAAAGGTCTGAAGGCAAGCGCAATTCGCTATTTTAGTGCCAACTGAAATAATGAATATTTTTCATTGAAACGTTTTAAATGACTTTACTTGAAAGAACTTATAAACCAGATCATTTTTAAGATATTGTAAAATATTTTTAACAATACCCTAAAAAATTATAAAATCGCGACTTGTCTGTCTGTCCGTCCGTCCGCCCGTTTGTTCGTGCGTCATATCAAGTTTTCTCGCAAACCACATGAGCTAGAATGAGGAAATTTTCTACGTAGGTCAAAAGTGGTGCCTCTTGAAATTTGCAGTGCGATAAAATATTTTAAGGTATTTAAGGGGGGTCTTCCCATACAGGCGGGTCTCCCCATACAGGGAGATGGCATACAATTTTTTTATTTCTGTAGCCCTCTAGCAGCCAAGATTCTCAACAGATTCCGTTGAAACTTGAAATTATAAGTTATTAAGGCAAGTTAATTTAATTTGATTATGCAAATCGAATGACAAATAAAACAGTCGAAAATTTACAGCTTAATATTTTTAGCAGCCGATTTCAATAAAAATCGAAATGACGGCCCTCACAGTTCAGAAAAAAATTGAAAATATATATATTAATGGCAATGCAAGTGCTGATTAAACTTTCATGGAAATCTTTTGAAATTGACTATTCGAGCTATTTAAGCCTTTGTGTGGTTACCAGTGTGAACTGTGTAAACAGCAAATGCGAGAAGGGCGAAACCGGTATTTATATGATTACAACAATTTATGATCCGCCGATTTTCAATCTGTAATCCATACGCGTGCAACTTAATTTAATTAGCAAAATATTTGCGCCCCGATAAAAGGTCTCTAAAAACGAACGTAGTCAGATTTTTTTTATGTTAATAAATACCCATGTGGTACAACAAAAATTGCGGTAAGAAGTTTAGTAGTAGGCAAGCCAAATTCTTTTTCGAAACTTGACGCTACATACGAGAAATTTACCTTTCCGGCTGGTGCTGCCAACGGGGATTTTTTTTTTATTGAATCAAAACATTGGTAATAATATTAATTAAATATAAATTGATATCGTTTTTTGGATTAAATGTTTTTCTTTTAATTGATAATGTATAAATTTATAGAGCCATTAATGCCATTAAGTTTTTAGTATTTTTGTTGTTTGGAATTTGCTTCATATTTTTTGAAAATTCATTTTGATCAGTATTGAATAAAGTGACTTTTCTTTTGAGCAGAAAAGCGGGAAAGACTTCAATGCACAGTGCAACAAATGATTACAGAATCTTTTTAAGCATTTCATTTTCTCTTTACGGGTATATGTTTTCTTTTATTTAGTGCAGTTGTTAACCAGAAAGAAAGATTGCTTTGAAAACCTTTCTTTCAGGATACAGAGGGCAACTGTGGCCATATATTGGCTACTTTGTCCGCTTATCTTATATTGAAACAAGTTGAATAGAGAAAACTACACTCCTGTCAGAAGGGTTTTGTACTCAACCCACGATACACATTCACCAACAATGAACTGAACTCAAGAATGATTTCGATGAGATATGCTCGTAAATGTTCAAAAGAAAATTTATTTTTGCTCCAAATTTCACTAGCCGTCATTCTGATACAATCCAACAAAAATCAATCGCATTATAAATTCTCGAAAATGTTTGTTATTCATTTCAAGAACGTCAAATCAGAACTGCAGTGTATCCTTCAATGAAAGTCCATAGAATACCAAAATCGTCTCTTGTTGCTTTTAAAAAAATTTGAAATTGCTGTAGCAGCCCTGTTCCACAACTGAAAGGGTGGTAAGATCCCTTGAAGACATTTAAAATGAATCGCGTTGAATTCGAACACCAATTTGCAGGAGACGTCCTAGACGATTACCCAAGATAATACAGTTGAAGGTGTGCAAGTCACTATAGTAAGAAATTAGTGAAACGTTGCAAAAGCCACTGTAGATAGAGTTTAAAAGAATGCCTAAACATCTAAACATTGATATCATATTTTTGAATTTGATACAATTACAAATTATTCAAATTTAGCTAGAAAAAAAACTGGTGTAGAGAATTCTTCTACATCTAATTTTATTGTAACGTGGAACTTATTTCCTAAATACTTAGTGGTACTTTCAATTTTCATTTTATATCTTCTTGATAAAATCAGCTGACCGTGTGTGCTGAATCCTGCTTCACATATGTTTATGAAAAAACAATTTGACCTAAAATCTCGAATTTCTCCTTAAGCCAGATAATCATTAGCTTTCTCACACATGTTGAACATCATCTCAATTGCATTGTCCGTAAACCATTCATTCAGCGGTCAAAATAAGCCTCTGTTGTCGGTGCAAATCTCTTAACCGGCAATTAGTAAAAGTCCACCCAAAAATGTCCCATATCGTTTTGAAAGCATTTTGTAATGTAAAACAGAAACCGACTCAGCGGCTATCTAAAAACAATTAATCATGTTAAATGGACGACACAATTGGATACGTTGGGGGAGTCAATGGAACACTTTGTATCCAATCTGCCAAGGAGTTTCATTAGCAATTACGAAACGCTTCTTACTGAAGATATGATAGGTAAGTTGATCTTTGAACGGATTTCGCTTAAGGGCGACAGCTTGGATGATCTGTTAATTGTTAGATTGATTCTGAAAGAATTTTTCATAATTCAATAGACGCTTTCATATGATATTGATATGCTTTTTGAAAATTTCTGAACACAGGAGAGATCAATTTATATATTGTATATGTTTCATTAATTTAAAAAATTGTGTAGCACTCCATTAGCCCCCTTAAAAAATCTCCAAGCAATTGTAGACCCGAAAAAGCTGCAGCTTTCATTACCAGCTTAATCTTCGCGCATATACGTTCATACATACATGTGCTTATAGCGTATGAACAATGCGTTGGAGTATGTGATTCTCTGGGAACAATTTCATCTTAAACGACTTCACTTATGAAACATTGTACTCTTTGTCCATTTGAAACAGTGTGGTGGGCAGTAAGCGGTGATTTGTGCAGTAGTCCAACACAAAATGCTTTTCTAATGAATTTTCTACTTATTTTATTCGTGGCATATTCTCAACAGTCCATGGATTTTTTTTTACAGCATCTTGCGGTCACACGTACATGAAACTCACTTCCATTTGAAAAATGTCTATCTTTGAACCTCTTAAAATAGATGCGCTTCTTCGGTAACGGCAGTACCATATCATTACCGCAAATGGATTAACTATATAATGTTGGGGTACAAAAAGTGGGTTATACGCCTTTTTACGCGGTCATTGTAGTGTTCAGTAACATTTATATATGCGATTTGATTTGTAGTGAAGCTAGAAGAGTTGATAATTATTAACTAGTAGAATGAAAACTAAATTAGATTAGTTTTCAAATTTACATATTTTAGTTTGGGAGCCATTCTTTAAAAACATAAAAATTTTAGGCACAGATTTCATCTTTCAAAATTGTATAAGTTGGGTAGAAAGAACGATCCTCATATCAGAAGGGTTCTTTACTCAACTTACGATATATAGACACCAATCATGAATCAACTCCAGAAAAACTTTATCGACATTTATAAGAAAACATATACCATTGCTACTCCATTTTAATCTGCAACATTTTTGTTGCAATAGTACCAGTTACCATTATCTGAATAAAATCTTAAAGATGCTTTTCTTGTCCATTTTACCTCACAATTCGGTGAAGCTTCAATCAAAAGTGTACGAGTAAGTAATCGATGCTATAATATAACCAAAGAAAATTCAAATGGCTATAACTTCCATAAATATGACTTGATTTTATTGAAACTTACAGAGTAGGAGGTGCTTTTATAGAACTTCTTAAATATATAAGTACATTTTATATACAAGTTGGGGAAGTATAGCACAGATTCACTAGGTGAATGAATTCTCAAAGATATTAATAATATGTTTCCATATCCTTCCTGAAACTTTGATGCTAATCCTAGCAAAACCGTAGTGTTTGCGTCGATGAGAAGCATTGTTGCAACCGCGGAAGTCAACGCAGTTGTAGACATTAAGTTTTAACAGAGGGGTGTATAGCCCGGGATGGCATACTGAGGCCGGCTAGCGCCGAGTCGTGTCGTGGGACTTCCGGAACACCCTCTGCTCATGCTGAGCCACCTTACATAAAAACACCAACACGGAGGCATAAGGACGGGAAAGAGGGAGCTCATTTTAAGAAATGAAAAATTTTTTCCTTGCCTTACTCAGACATAGCCGTTTTATTTAACAAAAATAAGTAAATTTATATAAAAATAATTCGCAAATCCACCCCTTCAAAATCTAATTTAAGAAAATATAAATTAAACGAATGTTAACTAAACATCAAAAATGAATAAAAAATACCGTAATTTGAAAAAAAGCAAAAAAAAATGAGAAAAAGTCAAATCTTTACTGACTTCTTTTCCTGCAAAACTCCGAGCGCTCGGCGAAAGGCCAAGAAAGAAGCGTGGGACCACTGTAAACTAAGGTTGAAATCTCTGTAATGTACAAAAAAAAATCAAAGATAGATGGTAAAATGGCCACTTTTGTAACTTCTGCATTGGCTTGTTTAAGCCGTAGAACTTCCCACTTTTATTCTCCGGCACTGTATCTTCGTTCCTATTCACTTTAGAGTAAAGCCTTGAAATTCACCGTTTTTTTTCTTTTTTTTTCTCACTCCTTCTTAAATCTTTTGTTATTTATAGGTTTTATTTATTTCACAACACATATATTCGGACACTTAAGCTTTCGTCCACTACAACTTCATCAACTAACACCCAAATTAAAATATTTTTCCCCAAAATTCACTTAACACCCACACTGACAATTCCAAATCCAAGTTAAAATCCCCAAAATCCAAGTTAAAATTCACTCTCAATTATTGAACAGAAAAATACATCGTTTTCACACCGCCAAAGAACTTCTTCCACCTTTCAAACTCAAAACGAGTCCCCGGTAGTTAGTGAATCACACTATCCAAATCTTTATGTAAGTTCCGTGTCACACCACACACTATCACAAAAGAAAAGGCAAAATTCCTCCCAAAAGTCAATACTTTTATTCTCCGAACTCAAACTCCAAAATCACCTGGATACCACAAAAAAAAAACTCCCTCTTATTCACCAAGTCTAATACTGACCGCCTTAAATTCAAGAACCCAATTTTCAATTCCGCAATCCTTTCATTTTTCATTACCGCTGCCGCATCTGGGAAACGTAATCGAAGTTCATTACAGCTTGATTCTGCTACCCACACATATTTTTCGGACTAAAAAACGCAACTATTTCCATTTTGCATATATGTCGATTTGCATAATCAAAGAAGCATTCGATTATATGCAAAGTGTCACATATATCGGATTTTGCCGATACTCCAAAAAGGCTTCCCTGTGCTCGGGGAACTTGAACCCAGGGTCCCAGCACACCCTCGGTCGAGAATCCACGACGCTACCTACGGAGCCAACTTCAGTTGATTTCTCATTCATCAAACTAGCAACTTAAACTCTTTCTTGACGGGTATGAAATTGAAATTTGTTAATAGGGAAATGTGAATAAATTTTTTGTTAGTATGAAAAAATAAAATTTGTTAGTGGGAGCTAATGAATAAAAAAATAGTATGAAGGAAGGAATTAGGATTTGTTAGGGAAAATGTATAGAATGAAATTTTGTTAATGGGAATTAATGTATGGAGTGTTGTTAGTGGGAAAATTAAAATTGTTATTTTATTACTAGTTTTTTTTTGTAATTGATAATTAACTATAGAGAAATTGGTAAATTAAAAAAACAGAATTAAATAAATATACAGGGGAAAAGGTATAAATGCCCAAAGGAAGGTGGAGATGTTACGGCGGCAATCCGAAGTTGTGAATGGGAGACTGCCGGAATCCGCAACAACACATATTGTTCCGTTACCATGTATGCTGTCACTGTAATACAAGAAAATCCAAATGTTACTCTAATACAAGAGAATCTAAACGGAATTTTCGTTGACTTTAAGCAAGCAGACGACAGTATTGATCGTAAAGTACTGTGCCAAATAATGCTTTGCTTAGGCATCCCAGCCAAATTCGTCCATCTTACCAAATTGAAAATGAAGTCGACGACCTCCCAAATCCACATCAGTTGATGCAGAGGTCGTCGACGTCATGGTCAGTTTGGTAAGATGGACTAATTTGGCTGGCATGCCAAAGCAAAGCATTATTTGGTACAGTACAATACGAACAATACTGTCGTATGCTTGCTTAAAGTCAACGAAGATTTGGTATACGTCTGTTCGGAAAAACCTTTGCTATGTATCCCAAACATCGAATCTGAATGAAATTCACTTTATCAATCTTAAATGTACTTTCTTTTAAAGGGTGGTCCAGCAAAAACGCACGATGTTCATAGTAAATAAAACAAAAAGTTTTCAGAGACTTATGTTAATATTTTTTAGTATAATAGAAGGATCTATGACAATTGTGTGTAAACCAAAATATCGCCCAAATGCTCGCCACGGCTATGGTGACATACGTCAATCTGATGGTCCATATTTTCAATGACTCTGAGACATAATTGAGACTCAATGTCGTTTATGTGCTGAATTATCTCATCCTTTAGCTCTTGAATTGTTCTTGACTGATTGACGTACACTTTTTTATTTTAAATATCCACAGAGAAAGAAGTCCAAGGGTGTCGAATTACATGATTGTGGCGGCCAATTAACATCGCCACAACGTGAGATAACACGGTCATTGGATCTCTCGCACAAAAGAGCCATTGCTTCGTTGACGGTGTGACAAGTGGCACCGTCCTATTGGAACTACATATCGTTCAGATCCATAACCTCAATTTCTGGCCACAAGAAGTCTGTTATCATCTCGCAATAGCGAACACCATTTACGGTAACTGCTTGGCCATCCTCATTTAAATAAATACGGCCCGATGACGCCACCAGCCCATAAACCGCAACGAACAGTCACTATTTGTAGATGCATCGGCTTTTCAAAAATCACTCGTGGATTTTCATCTGCCCAAATGCGGCAGTTCTGATTGTTAACGAATCCACTGAGGTGAAAGTATGCCTCGTCACTGAAGATGGTTTTCTGTGTAAAGTCACCGTTCCCTCCTGCTTGTCAACTAACCATTTGGCGTATTGCCGGCGCTTGAAATGGTCAGTAGGCTTCAGCTCAATTGAACCTTGTAAGCGTGTAAATTCAAATCTTTATTCAAAATGTGATTTCGCATTTCCTATAGACCCGATCGTGGACACATTTGGTAGATAATGCTAACCAAAAACATCACGAAGTGCACGAAATACATTTTGATTTGAATCCCCATTTTCGTAAAAGGCTACAATAACTTGAACGTGCTGCTCAATTGTGTACCTCTCCATATTTAAATTTGTCAATCACTGAAACAAAGAAATTTCAAATTAGGTTTGGCAAAAAACTTGACGTTAAGGTGTGACTCGCAATTAACATCGTGCATTATGGTTGGACCACCCTTTATTTGCCATCCAAGTGACAGCCACACTCAATGTTCTCAATTTACAGACTACCATCACTTGACTCACTAAACGTTGTATAGAAAAAACGGTGTTGCCACCACCGCTTGTTTCATTTGATATTTATCCTAAACATCCTGCCCGGCTGGCTCAAGATCGCCACCAATTAGCTTGCATACCTTTTTAACCGGTTGGGTGCATGTGCCATGAGTATGTCTGAAAGTAACAACTTTGATGAGGCCATCGTCGCCGGGGTGAACAGCAATGATTCTGCCCAAACGCCATTGTGCGGGTGGTAAATTCTCATTTCATATTACCGCGATGTCATTCAACTCAAGGTTTCTTGATGTTTGATGCCATTTGTTCCTAGCTTGCAATGAAATCAGGTATTTGTCATGCCATCGTTGCCATAAATGTTGCCATTGCTTAAGTCGACAGGTTGGTCCAACGGCAATTGACGATCGACTGATAAAGAAATTTGCCGGACTGAGCGCCAAATGATCATAATGTCCGTCATGCAAAGCATAGTATACTCAACTAGTAACCACACTCCATCAACCCTCCGGAAAAATCCGAACACAAGCCGAACAGCGAGCCATAAATCTTCGGTAGCAGGTAGATGGTAAACGCTGATGCGAGGAATGGCGCGAATATAAACATATGCTTAGATGAGAGATTTCAGGGCCACCAGAGCTAAAAAATCAATAACTTTGCAGAAAAACAAATTCGTTCCATGCAATCTTTTAGTTTTTTATTAGGATCTGGCAGCACTCCTATGTTCTGAAATGCGTAAAAGAACACGTGCGTCTGAAATTTTATTTGCATTTTGCTTTGTTTCTTGAGCGCGCCAAACATGGGATCAGCTGTCATGCCCCGGATCAGCTGACGTGCCCCTGTGAAAATTCAAAAAGTGTGCAACACAGGGTAAATGAAAGGTGTGGGTACTAGGTGAATGTACTATGATGCAAAGCCAATAAAGGACGCGAATTAAGGCACGCCTCAATGCGTACAAATAAAGTGCTAAGCTGGTCGAAGAACATAGATTGGTTACGAAAAATGTGGAATAAATGCTTCTTCGCTGACTTCACTGCAGCTTCCCAGAGTCCAACTTGATGTAGTGCCGCCATTCGCCAGTTGCTGCCACGTGTGAGGAGAATGCTATTCCATCAAATCCTCTTGCATAATTTTGTTAGCGCTAACGAACGCAATCCCATTGTCACTGTATAGATGATGACAAGGCCCACGCCGACTAATGAAGCGTTTGGAAATGTTTAAGAAGGTATGCGAAGATAAGTCATCTACCAATTCAAGATGCACAGCCTTTGTAGCCATACAGACAAAGATAGCCACGTATGCTTAATCACCGTCCATGATCTATTTGTGCCAACACCTAACTTAAAAGGACCACAGTAGTCCACACCAGAAGATGCAAATGGAGGAGATATAGTGACGCGTGGTTTCGGTAGTGATGCCATTTGCTGACGAGACGGAGCCTGCTGATATCATCAACAGGCAATACAGCGATAAATGCACTGTTTCACAGCAGACTGGCCATGTCTAATCCATTATGTTTGTCGCAACGGCTGTAACATAAGTTGGATTCCGCCGTGCAATGTAGTATGATGAACTTGCTGGACCAGAAGCCGAGCAAGGGTACCCGTTTTCGCCAAAATGATTGGGTGACGTTGACCGACACTAAACTGAGCATTTTTAAGTCGAACTCCGACGCGGAGGATGCCATGACCATCCAAGTCTAGAACAAGAGTGATGAGAGTGCTCGATGATGCAATGTTAGCATGATATTCGAGTTGTTTAATTTCACTGCCAAAAAAAATGGCTTGTTCGTGGCGAATATGCCATCGTAACGCCTCGTCTATCTCTTCAGGCATGATGAATGTTCGATGCCAATAATTCCCCATAATTGCCATCGTAATATATATACAGCAACTCGAAGCAATTTACCAATATTGCTGAATCTTTCGAGTAGACTAATAAATGAAACATCGGGTCTGCGGGTTCCAATTTCCATTGAACTAATTACCATGGCCAAAGCTATTTTGACTGATTTTTCTTCTGCTACCATTGCCAAAACCTCCTCCTCAAAAAGGACTGGAAGTTCGGTTGCGGTTGTGTCATGTATCAATAGTGACGCAGAACTATGCCACCATAAGTGATGTTCTCCAAGACTCCCGCCACTGACTCCGCAACCTGTCGGCTTATTCTGAGTGCTAATGTGATGCCAACTCATCTGTTGCTATGTTGTTGAATATAGCCAACACGATTTGCCACGTAAGGAGTTAAAGTTCCCGCTGGTTTCCGAATCAAACTTAGGACAATGCTGGAGTCCAACCACATAGCATATTGTACATCCTTTAAAGATAAGACATGCCACATACTTTCCATAATTGTTGCCAGTAACTGTGCTGCACAGAGCTCAAGCCTAGTAATCGTTGTTGGCTTTACTGGCGCCAACTTACTTTTCGCGGTAATTAGTGTTGATGTTCACTTGGCATTGTGATCAATACTTCAGAGATAGATGACTGCAGCAAATGCCTTTGTACAAGCATCGCAAAATCCATGCAATTGTGGTTGAATCTCTGACCAACGTGGTATGCGAATTACCTCAAGCAGTTTGAGATTATTTCAGAAAGCAACTTACTCTTGCAATAGTGGTGCTGGTAGGGGTGTATCCCATGCTTATCCATCTCACCACAATTTTTGTATGAAGATTTTGCCACTATAATTACTGGAGCAAGCATACTTGTAGGTTCGTATAATTTCACAGTGTCACTCAGCACCTGCCTTTTTGTATTCGACTGTGAGTGATCCAATTTAATTTTGAAGAAGAAATCATCCCTAGCTGAATTCCAATGTATCCCAAAACTGTCGTTTCTGCCAAGTTTAGCAACAGGTTATCCACAAAAATCTGATTGGTTGTGAGTCCCGGCAATTTTGCAGGATCATTTGATCGCCATTTCGGCAAATTGAAATGTCCTCGCCGTAGAATCTGATCTACTTCATCTGCCAATTGAATTGCCTTCTCAGTTGATTCAGCACTTGCCAAGTAGTCATCAACGTAGAAATTACACAAAAAACTTTTCCGAGCAGCCTCTAACTGGGAGCCATCTGTTATTTGCCCGGGGTTATCACGTGCACGTTGTTGTAAAGAACGGATTACATTATAAGGGCCACATACCATGCCATAGGTAGCAGTAATTAACTCGTATGTGCGCAACCGCTCGGTTGACGCTTCTCGCCACAGAATTTTTTGCCAAGGCTGATGGCACTCATCGACACGCACTTGTCGGAATATCCCCTCTATATCCGCTGATAAAGCCAAATGGAATAATTGAAACCGAAGGATAATGTTCACCAATGAAAGTTGTAACATTGGTCCAACCAATTGAGAGTCATTCAATGAAATACCATTCGAAGATTTTGCCGATGCATTGAATGCCACTCGAAACTTCGTAGTGACTGTAAGATGAGGAATGTAGTATGCCTGTGATTCATCGCCCATTGTTTCGTCCATTATACGCATGTGCCTAAGGGCAATGTAGTCTGCCATAAATGCCAAGTATTTACCCTTCAATTCTGCATGTGCTGCCAATCTCCGCTCGAGCTGATGGAATTGGCGCAAAGCCAACGAATGAAAGTTGCCCAATGCTGGAGCATCTGGTTGAAACAAGATCTGCACGGCATGACGGCCAACACTGTCGCATCAATTGCATTGCCAAAAACAGCTTCTCACAAACGTCCACCTCCATCGTCATATCTGACACAGCTATGGCCTCTACGATCTTTCAAAAATTTTGGGGAATATTGTCGAGACGTTGATCACTATCGCCTGCCTATACATGTAATGAACGGACAGGTGCAAAAGTATCCGAGTCGGTTGAAGCTGGACCGAACTCTAACCAGCCAAGTAGCGTTGCCTACGCAAAAGGTTCATCGAATGAGCCGCGTACTATGCCATCTTGAATGACTGAGCCCCAAACATAAGAATCAATCAATGCGTCTATTCTGCCAGAAATTCCAAATGCTGGATTAACCAATGGTAGTGAATGCAAATGATTCCAACATGAATCTGCAATCCGAAGCACTGGTATAGGTGATGTTATTGAGTTAAGAATGTAAAATTCGACCTCCAATGCGACCGCCGGTTGAGTGGTCGATGATAGTTGCAACTAGGATCTGCCATGGGTGTATGTCGGAGGCGATGAGCCAACGCCATCCACTTGAATCTCGTATCGTCTTTTACGGACTACCAAGTAATTGCAGAATCGCGAAGTTATGAATCTAACTTGAGATCCAGAATCACATAATAATCGACATCGGTGTCGATTGCCGAAGCCATCAGTAATGTATCCAAGTGCTGTTGCCAAAAGAACAATCTAGTTGCTGACGAGAATCAGTTTCTTAACTGCGTCGGCCAGTCACGCGAAATGATTCCATGGTGGGTTGCCAGAAACAGTGAGTTGGGCCACATTATCCGATGCTATTAGGTTCGACAAAACTGAGCCAGAGCCTGATGCCACTGATGAAGTTGAAGTCAACTTCCAACACAACAAAGTGTGATGTTTGCCATTACAATTGTGACAATTCCCTGATTGGCACATTTTTTCGAATGACCTTGCCTCAAACAATTGAAACATAAATTCGAACCTTTGATACGCTGAAAATGTTCTGCCACTGGAAGCACTAGCTATTGAGGGCACTTTCCAACTGAATCGTCTGCATTATTGTTGAAGCCAAATTGGTTTTAATCAATCTCGGCAATTGGTTCGGCGAAAACATAGGTCGTGGAGTGCTTGCGGAGCGCTGCTGGTGGCCGGCAAAATCATATTTTTGCTTCAAGTATTGGTCACATGTGTCAAAGTTGCAAGTATTTGTGCATGAATTCTGTATACTGATGCCTAAGGGAATCAGTCGTTGCCAACTTGCGCTCCAAGGAAAAGAATCTCTATACAGCCATGTCCTCTGTTTCGCCCAGGATTGATGGTTCCAGTGAGAAACGGAAACGTATTGTTGCGTGTTATTGGTTCGCGGCCAATAATTTTAATGTTCCGGGAAAGTGAAAACGCAATGTCTTTTAATTTAAGTTAAAAGAGTTTATTTAATTGCACAATCAATCTACACTTTCACTAATTTTAATTTTCACTATTAAAATAAAATCTAACACTTGTCCATAAATTTCTTATCGCAATTGTCTTTTAAATCACTTCACTATTACGAAACACACTTCCTACACACTTTCGCAGTTCTTATCGCGGTCGAATGAAAATTGTTCTCCCATTCATTCAGCTCGCCTTTATATAGGGTCTCTAAGTATTCACCCATTTCTCGCATATTGGCGAACGTTCTACCGAGAGGTACCTGGTAGGTTCGAGCAAATTCATGAATGGAGTGACGTCGCTTGCAGATGTTGATTATGCTTGTTGAATTTACTCGCGGGTTCGAGTAAATTCATTTGTTGACGTTCTTAATGATGATGAAAATAATTGCGACAGTAGCTCGCAGAATTATTTGTACATGTAATTATTTGTACATGTAACACTGCCCCCATCTCAGTTCTTTTCGCCCCGAAAAGATGTGTCGCTATTTGTAGTCAATTCTCCCTGGGTGTAATATGGGGCAAAACGGTCCAGATGCACGATTTTCATTTTAGCTCTCGGCTTACGATGTTCCTGTATTCGGTATACGACGTCGTTGATTCGCTTTGTAACTCGGTATGGTCCCTCCCAATTATGTTGCAACTTTGGAGACCTACCCTTTCGCCGTTGCGGGTTATAAAGCCACACCAAGTCATCTTGCTGGAAGCCAGTAGAATTAGCCTTTAGATCATACCTGGTCTTCATGCGGTCAGTAGCCGATTCGAGGTGTTTTCGCACTGTCCGATGTATCTGGTTCAACCGTTGTCTTAGATCACTTGCGTACTCCGAAACCGTTTGGGGTTTCTCAGGGGGTGTTCCGAACTTTATATCGGCTGGCAAACGAATAGTCTTTCCAAAAATGACTTTGGCTGGGGCTTGGCCCGTCGACGCATGTTCAGCGGCTCTATATGCCATTAAAAATAGTGGGATATGTCGGTCCCAGTCCCTTTGGTTCTCGTCAACCATCTTGGCAAGGTGTTTATTGAGCGTGCCGTTGAAACGTTCGACCATTCCATCGGATTGGGGATGCAGCGGTGTTGTCCTCGTTTTCCGTATTCCCAGCTGCTCGCACATTTCGCTAAAAACTAGTGACTCAAAGTTTCGGCCTTGATCCGAATGTAGTTCACAAGGCACGCCGTACCTGCTGACCCAATTTAACACTAGCTGTTCGGCTACCGTAGTTGCTTCCTGGTTGGGAATGGGGTAGACCTCGGGCCACTTGCTGAAATAATCGGCTACAACCAGCGTGTATCGATTTCCCCATTCAGATTCAGGAAAGGGTCCAGCGATGTCAACAGCAATCCTTTCGAATGGCACGCCTACGTTATAGGTTTGCATTTGTCCTCTCAGTCATCGTTTTGGGCCTTTGACGGAAGCGCAAATGGTGCATCTGCGACACCAGTCCTCTACGTCTTCTCGAGCGTGGAGCCAGTAGAATCTTTCCCGCAATTTCGCTAAGGTTTTGTTAACACCAAGATGGCCTCCCGAGGATCCTTCATGCATTTCCTTTACCACATCGTGGATTCGGCTTTTGGGTAGTATAGTTTGCATCCTATAGGAGCTGCCATCTGCCGTTTCCCATTTCCGCTTGAGTACACCACCCTCCACCTGAAGGGAGTTCCATTGTGCCCAATAGCTTTTCAGGGTTGCGCCATGCGTTGAAACGTCCCTCCACTCAGGTCGCCCAGTCGTCTCCTTCCATACGAGCAATGGTCCGATGTCTTCATCGGCTAGCTGGGCATTTCGAATCTCCTCCGATGACCAACCTTCATCGAATTCGGCCCTTATCAGTCGCAGATCAACGGGCGGTTCCTTTTCCTCAATCCGTCGGCAATGCTTGCAGTTAGCTGGACATGGGCGACGAGATAGGGCGTCAGCATTTCCATGAACTCCGCCCTTTCGATGAACAATTTCGTAGTCGTATGACTGCAATCTTTCGATCCATCTCGCAACTTGTCCCTCGGGGTTTTTGAAGTTAAGTAGCCATCTCAATGATGCATGGTCCGTTCGAAGAACAAATTTCTGGCCATATAGGTACTTGTGGAACTGCTTGGTGGCCTCTATTATAGCCAATAGCTCCTTCCTGGTCACACAGTAGTTCCTCTCACTTTTTGAAAGAACTCGACTGTAATACGAGAGGACTCTTTCTTCGCCATTGATCTGCTGGGAGAGTACAGCTCCAATACCGCCGTTGCTTGCATCGGTGTCAACCACAAACATTTTTCCGGGTTTCGGATACGCCAGTACGGGTGATTCACATAGCTTTTCCTTCAGGGTCTCAAAGGCTGTCTGGCATTGTTCATTCCAGACATACGGACGATTTTTCTCGGTTAGCTGATGAAGACACTTAGCTATTTTGGCAAAGTCTTTGACGAATCTTCGATAGTAAGTTGCCAGGCCCAGGAAACTTCGTAGTTGGCGCTTGTTGTTTGGTGTTGGCCAGCTTTTCACGGCTTCAATTTTCTCAGGGCCTGTTTTGACCCCTTCAGCTGATACGACGTTTCCCAGGTATTTTACTTCAGCTGCGAAAAGGGTACACTTGTCGGGACTAAGTTTCAAATTTGCCAGTCGCAGTCGGGAGAAGACCTCTTCTAAGTTCCGCACATGCTCTTCGAACGTTCTCCCGATGACGATGATGTCATCTAGGTACACCAAGCAGGTTTTCCAGGTTAGACCACGTAGCACGTATTCCATCAAGCGTTCGAAAGTGGCTGGAGCATTGCAAAGCCCAAACGGCATCACCACAAATTGCCACAATCCGGTCCCAACTGAAAATGCGGTCTTCTCTCGGTCCTTCTTGTCAATTTCTACCTGCCAGTAGCCACTCTTGAGATCGAGTGTAGAAAACCAATTTGCGTCGGCTAAAGTGTCCATGATGTCATCGATGCGTGGGAGCGGGTAACTATCTTTCTTAGTGACGTCGTTAAGCTGCCTATAGTCGACACAAAAGCGAGTGCTACCATCCTTTTTCTTTACTAGAACTACAGGCGCGGCCCATGGACTTACAGAAGGTTCGATAATGCCTTGCTTTTCCATGTCCGAGATCAGCGCGCTCACTTCTCCTTGTTCGGCTATAGGGAGACGTCTTGGTGCTTGTCGAATCGGCTTGGCTCCCTGTGTGTCTATGACGTGAGTTACCAAACTCGTTCGGCCTTGGTCATCCGGGCTTGTTGAGAAGATGTCACTGTACTTGGTGACCAGATCAGAGGCTCGTTTGAATAGCTGCACCGGCAATTTGACTTGCTTCAATATTGCAGACGTGGATTCCCGGGCTTTGTCTGTGTCTTGCCTCCTTTTCCAATGATGGTTGTGAGTAGCTTCCAAAGAGGTGATGGTGGAAACAGGCTGGCAGCTGCCGATGACTTCTCCCGCTTTGATGCTCGTGGTTGAGTCTGCGGTGTTAAGGACTCTAACCGGCACATATCCGTTCCTTAAAGATTTTACAAGGCATCGTCCTACAATCAAACTGCGCAATGCGGATGTCTTCGTTGGCTCTATCAGATAAGATCGGTGGTCTCCAGAATCACCATCAAGCTTGGCCCATACAACGCTTTCGGAAGAATTCGGTACATCAGTGTCAGTACATACCACTACATTCATCTTGGGGATTTGGACGCTGGGATCCTCCATCAGTACTTCGACATTCTGCCATTTCAAGACACGTTTTCCCAAGTCCAACGTGATTCCATGTGGTCGCAGAAAATCCATTCCGAGAATGCAGTCATCCATAATGTTCGCGACCAGAAAATTATGTCGGAACACAAGGTCTCCCAACTGTATCTGGAGGTTGACCTCTCCATGAACAGGTGCAGTTTCTCCCGTAGCTGTCCGTAGTGAGAAAATTCTGCCCTTGTGAAGTTGTTGCTGTCTAACTAGGTCTGGTCGGATAATCGATCGGGTTGCACCAGTGTCGATTGTTATGGTGCGGTGTTCTCCGTCAACTTGACCCGGAAGGCATAAGTCCGCTTCTCCACGATGTAGTCTTGACACGGTGATGGTGGTGCTGGGGACGTCGATCCTCCTAGCCAACCTCTGCCCCACGAAGTTGGCTCTTACATGTTTCCCGACCCCTCTGTTTGAAGGGCTTCCGTTCTGGGCTCCTGACTCGGTCTGGATCTCCTCCTAGCTGCACACCCTGGACAATAGCTCGGTTTTCTTCGCTTCTTGCAGTCTCTTTGCAGGTGCCCCTTCTCTCCGCAATTCCAGCATCTAGGCGCACCATTTACATGCCGGTCTCGCTCAATTTCCACGCGCTCACACCTGCACTCGTCTGTCACTACCTCACGAACCCGGGCAGTGGTACGAGTCACATTTTTCGCTGCCTCAAAGTTCAGACTATAAGCCAATGCGTCCTTAACCGTTTGCTTTTGAGCTAAACGCACGGCTTGTTGCAATTCTGGGTCTTTTAGTGCGCTGATGAATGCCTCTGTCGCTGCATCATCTCGATGTTCTGGGTCGTAGGCTGGATAAGCCAAAAGTGCCAGTCGCTCAATATCTTGGGCTAGCTGCTGTAGGGTTTCACCAGACTTCTGCGTTCGATGCCTTAGCTGTGACCCATAAATCTGCTTTAGATGATCGTCTCCATAACGCATGTCGAGCGCATTCATTATAGCATTCGGGTTTGAGTGCAATTCAACGGGGATCGTCTGCAACAGCTCGGCAGCTGGGCCTCTTAGAGCAAGAATCAATGCAGTTGCTCGTTCCTGTTCATTCCAGTGATTTATGCGAGCGGCTGCTTCGAACTGGGTTTTGTAAATAGTCCAGACCGTTTGCCCATCGAATATTGGTGCTTGCACATTTCTAGATGAGCTTTGCGCTGCTGTTATAATTGGGGCTGGTGAGGCGGTTACTATTGCCTTCGCTGCTTCCAAATCCTTTTTCATTTTTTCCATCTCATGGTTGACCTGGCTGATCTCAAGGTTGATTCTCTCCTCGACCTGGTATACCTTCTCCTCGACGCATTGAATTTGGCTGTTGAGACTACTGAGCTCCGCTTTTATTTCGGTTGACTGTTTTTCCAGCTTCTGTGCGATGTCCACCTTGATTTCGAACGCTTGTTGGTCTAGCTTCGCTGATTGTTCATTTAGCTGCGCTGATTGTTCATTTAGCTTCGCAGCTAAACTGGATGTCTGTTCATTTAGCTGCACTGATTGTTCGCTTAGCTTCGCTGATTGTTCATTTAACTTCGCTGTTAAATTGGATGACTGTTGTCGCTGCTCTTGCTGCATCAGCATCAACATCTGCATCAGCGCATTTTCTGGTTCCTTTGGTTTTGGTGTTCCGGCTTCACCACCTTCTGCACCTTTTTCTGCATCTGAGAGCTCACCCAAATCCAGATTCACGCCTTCCGACTCGATCGCATCACGCAAGCGTGCAATCAGTATGGCCTTTGTACCTTGTGTAGCCAGATTTCGTTGTTCCAACTCCTCTTTGAGCTCCGATATGCTCAATTGATTAATTTTAAGATGTAAATTTCCTGGCATTTTTTATTGTTTCGGCTATTTTTTAAGTTACTTTTCACAATTGTGCACTTTAAAATTGTTTAAACGTTTTCACTTCAAAATTTCAATCGCACTTCTCGACACCACTGTCGCGTGTTATTGGTTCGCGGCCAATAATTTTAATGTTCCGGGAAAGTGAAAACGCAATGTCTTTTAATTTAAGTTAAAAGAGTTTATTTAATTGCACAATGTTCAATCTACACTTTCACTAATTTTAATTTTCACTATTAAAATAAAATCTAACACTTGTCCATAAATTTCTTATCGCAATTGTCTTTTAAATCACTTCACTATTACGAAACACACTTCCTACACACTTTCGCAGTTCTTATCGCGGTCGGATGAAAATTGTTCTCCCATTCATTCAGCTCGCCTTTATATAGGGTCTCTAAGTATTCACCCATTTCTCGCATATTGGCGAACGTTCTACCGAGAGGTACCTGGTAGGTTCGAGCAAATTCATGAATGGAGTGACGTCGCTTGCAGATGTTGATTATGCTTGTTGAATTTACTCGTGGGCTCGAGAAAATTCATTTGTTGACGTTCTTAATGATGATGAAAATAATTGCGACAGTAGCTCGCAGAATTATTTGTACATGTAATTATTTGTACATGTAACAGTATGATGAAACGGCCGTTTGCATCTCATCTGGTCGTTCAAGCAAACTGTTTTTCACATCTCTTTTCATGGTTGGTAATCAAAGACTGTGAAGTGACGTCATCTAGTTGCCAGAAATTACTCACGTGCTTTTCGAGCTTTTGAACTTTGCCAGAACACGCTCCGCAAACGCCAGATGTTGCTGGTAGGCTATTGGGAATGTCCTGTTTGTAGCGTGGGCATGTCCTGGACCAGCAGGATCTGGCCAACTAAAAGCAATTCGAAAAAATTTCTAACCCCGGTTAGCAGGTCATCGTTCCAGGCTCGTTAAATTTGGGATCCACTGACTTCACGTTCTTTGGGGGCGTCTACAGTGAAACATTGATTTCTTTGCTGGGATGAATGTTTATGATATGAGGCAAAACGAAGGCTTCCAACTTGGCTTCATACCCAGATGTTCTGGATTTTATTTCAATGCTGGCTCTGGAATTCTTTATCTGCCTTCCATGACCATAACCCTCAATCGCTAGCTCTTGGGATGAGGTTTCTACTTTGAGCTTTGATACCAGCCGCTTCGTGATTATATTGATTTGAGGGCCTGGGTCAAGCATTCTTTCTCTTGTCCGTCGAAAGAGCATATTATAATGCGAATCGTTCCAAGTAGGATGTAGCATTCATTTGCTCCAGGAAATACTGGGGAAGTGCTGATCGTCGTAGATAAACGTTTCGATGCTTTCATGTTAGGTACCTTGAAGTCCTCGCCATGCAGCATGGTGTGGTGATTATTAGCGCAGCGCTTCCACGCACCAGAAACACAACGATTAGCAAACTGCTCTGACTTCGGACAATTTGTACACCACCTATGCTTGCGCACAATTTCCCTGCGTCCCTTTGGAGACTTTCCTTGAAAAGTTGCGCACGAATACAGTGGGTGAGTTTGAGGGCAAATGAGACAGCGGCCTTTACCAGTCGTTGTTACAAGAGAAACTGGTTTGGCAATCCTATTCTCGGATTGTCTGGTGCTCGTGGCTTCAAGACTTTGAAAGCGCACTTCTTGCAATGATAAGAAGTTATTTAGTGCGTCGAGCTCTCATGGTGTCATGTCTCGCTATTCGTAGAGCAATAGACTGGAGTGCTCCAATATCTTCGGCAGCAAAACCAAAAGGATTGGATCCCATGAGGTGACTTCCATGCCAAGATTCTTCAGTCCCAATAGACACTCGTTGTGGGTGTCGTGAAGCATTTTGAGGCTCTTGACATACTCGGCTTTAATACTAGGTTGCGATACCAATCGTTGTACTAGATTGTTCGCAAGAATTCTTTTGTCATCATGCCGGTCGTTGAATAGCTTCAATGCGTCATCATACTGTCGATCAAAAACTGGCAGCTGTTGGATTTGCCGAAGTGCTTTACCACTGAGGTTGTCTATAAAATAATATAGTTTTTGAGACTTGCTAATCGCTTGCTCGTAGGTCATTTGTATAAAAAGCTCCTTAAACTGGACCCACCTCAGATCATTATCATCGGAATCGGGTAAGGTTATTTTTGGCATTCAACCGTTGCTGCATTTGTCTTATGTAAAGAAGAATCTCTTTTTTAAGGACGCGATATTTATCGACGTCGTACCCGTATGATTTATCAGTGTCCGCGTTGTCTCAAATTCGTTGTCGTAACTTGAAATACGAGTGAGGTATTCTTTAAGTGTTTTTAAGGAATACTCGGATGAATGACCGTCTTCCCCTTGCGCTGTGAAGTCGAGCAGCTGCTGCTGAACCTCTTCCATCAAGGCGTTCTGCCTTCTTATTGCCTTCCCACAATCATCTTTGCTGGCTAAGGAGGCTGCAAGCTTAGATGATGGTTTTGATGCTTCACTGGACGTCTTCATCTGCCGATACATTTTATCGATTCTGCTGCCTTAGAACATGCCTCACGTATGGAAAGAAAGTACTCTTTCTTGATTTAGGAGTGTCTTTCATCGAGTTTTGCCACTAGAAATTTATCGTTTGCAACGTGCGCCTGCCGAGATGCTCCCAACTCGTTAGCAGCTTTTTCCAGGTAGGCCGTCTGTAACTTTCGTCCTCATGGAGCCGGAGAAGAATGGCCTGTATCGTCTGGCCCAATTGCTCCTGCTGGGCTACCTGCATTTCTACCTCACTCATTTTGAGATTTTCCTCCGGTGAAGAAGATCACATTGGTGTCACCAGTGTTTCGACGCGGGCCTTTCCGCGGTGTTTGTTATCTCCTAGTACCAACTAGGAGAGAATTCGACAAGTCCTAATTCAATACCAGGGCTTCCAACACAATAGTTTCTCGCAGGCCTTTTCGCGACGTTTCGTATCTCCTGGTTCTTCCCAGGAGATATTTCGATAAGTCATAGTTCAACACTTGTTCAACACTTGTCTTTAAACTGAGTCCTGGTTCAATACCAGAACTTTGCCACAACACTTTAACTTTGGTCCTGGTTCAATACCAAGGACTTGAATGCAACACTTTAATCCAGTTCAAACACTTGCACATTAAATCCTGGTTCAATACCAGGACTTCACCACAATCACTTAACACCGCTTACTTCCATGAAACACACTATTCGACTGATCATATAATAAGATTTTATTTTGTAATTTCCACAATTCTAATAATCAAAATTGCTGAGCTAGCTTCGTTCCCACGCACGGGTTTTAACCTGGGCCATATTTACTTTTTAGGGTTTTGTAAAATAATTTTACAAAACCCTACCAGTTTCGCGACCAGTCTGTCCGTCTGTCCGTCCGTCCGTGTGTCACAGCAGTTTTTCTTGGAAACTACTTAAGCTAGAAACATCAAATTTTGTGGTTAGGTGTAAAGTGGTGATCTCTTCAAAGTTCAACTACAAAAAAATTTTATAAGGTATTTAAGGGGGGTCTCCCCATATAGGAGAGTGAATCCCCGAAAAAAAAATTTCATTGAAGGTAGCCGATATGGGTATCAAATGAAAGGTCTTGATGAGAACTTTTCAAAACAGGTCTTAGTTTGGCAAAATTTGCTTCAAAGGGCGCACAGGAAGGGGAAATACACGAAAAATTTGTGTCCCCCCCCCCCTCGCGATTGGACACCTTCCATCCGAAAAATCTGAAAAAAATCAGGAATGTAGGCCTTGGTGAGTACAACAACAACAAATACGTGAGAAGTCGCAATTCACTCAACTTTGTTAGTAATAGTATGATTTATCGATTTTATGTTTTCTTGAATAACGGTACCCTTAAATTCAAGGAAATACGTAGATGTCTATTTATAAGATTGATCTATCCTGAAAGTTTCATAAAGATTGAATCATATTTAGCGAAGTTATAGCGGTTTGAATTTTCCTGTATTACTATGGAACAATATGCGCTGCATTCATTACTATGGCAACATATGGCTATGGAACAACATGCCCTTTTTACCGACTAAGACGCTACAGTTTTGCTAGGATTTACATGAAAATTTCAGGAATGATAGGTGTCATGAATATCTTTGAGAATCGGTTCAGCTAGTGGTATCAGTAATCGTAAAACAAAATATTGGCTGTTTTAAATGCGAAGATTAAATAATTTTGAGTTATTTTTTCCCATAGAGGTATATACAGGAGACGGCGAAAGATCAAATTCATGAAGCCACGAGCTTTTGCCTTTGCTATTGTGATAACTCGCATAGGCTGGAAGCTAATTTCGAAATTGGGGTCGAAATTTCATTCATCATATGCTAAGGTGTATCATACTCTTGACGATAAACTTTATGAGAATGCAGCGGTTGAAAATTAATTGTTTACTACAAAAAGAAAGCCAAAAAATTATCATATGTGCTGATATTATTATTCTGGTGGAATTTTCTTGCAAACCCTTGAGAGGGTACCACTTTTGACCTATGTAGAAAATTTCATCATTCAAGTATGTGGTTTGCGAGAAAACTTGCTGTGACGCACGGACGGATGGATAGGCGGACGAAAAGACAGATCGCGATTTTAATAGGGGATTGTAAAAATATTTTACAATCCCCTAAAATGGTCTGTTGTATAAATACTTGCAAGTTACGCCATTAAAAATGTTTCCATGATAAACATTCATTACTTCAGTTGCTACTAAAATAGCGAATTGCGCTTACCTTCTGACCTTTGTGGGCCGCCATTTTGAATGCATGCATTTGATTTTGGATTTTTAAAAATATTTCAATCTTAGAGTCTCATCAGTCAATTTGTCCAATCTCAGTCAAATCAGTTTCCCTCTAGACAGGGCGAAAGTATTAAATTTTTAATGAAAATTGCAGCGAAAAATATTAGGTTTTATATTTTCGACTTCTTTATTTTTCATCCGATTTTGATGATTTTTTGTTCATTACAAGGACTTTAAACAATTATCCATAATCTCAAGTTTCTTAAAAATCCATTGGAAAATTTGGCCACTAGAGGGCCACAAAAATCTGAAAAAATCGCATATTTGAATCGCCGCCATTTTGAAACCTGAGCATGTCTGTGCACCAAAAGAGCAAAATGTTTAGATCTAATTGTTTTCTATCTTGAAAATAAATTTCATTCACATCGAATCAAAATTGGGTCTTTCATAAGCCTTTGAAATTTCTAGCTTCAACTAGCCGCCATTTTGTTTTTGGAGACCTGATCTCTAGTTTTTTAACATGATTCTTTAGGCATTTACAGTAATTACCAAAGAACCGAATTTCATTAACATCGGTTGAAAAGTTTGGTCACAACTACAACATCCAATGCTTACACGCTTTTCAACGTCTGAGCGGCCACCATTTTGTTTCAAACGGTTCGACTTTGGATTTTTTATCGTGAAATTCATCGCATACCTCAATAAACCTCTGTACCAAATTTCATCCAAATAGGAGCCACGGTTTGGTCAGAAATGAAATCACGAATGTTTGTCTAAAATGGCCGCCATTTTGTTTTCCCTCGACCGATTTGGCTGGTTAAACAACTTAACTGAGATATTCACCCAATACGCCTTTCCCAAAAATTTTGTGAAAATTGGAGCGAAATTGTGACCTCTAGCATAGTCACGATTTTCGTTATATCATATATAAATCATATATATATATATATATATATATATATATATATATATATATATATATATATATATATATATATATATATATATATATATATATATATATATATATATATATATATATATATATATATACGCAATAGGTAAATATCTCTTGAGAAATTCACCCAAAAAAAACCGACTCCAAAGTAAGAAAGATGAATAAAATTTTTTAAAAGCGGTGCTATGTTGCATGGTGCTTTAATATCACCTTCATAAAACTTATTTCATCCTTCGTAGGGCACTTTGAAGTCGGTTTTCTTCGTTTTCCGGTAAAGAAACAAATATTTTCAAATTAAACCACCATGCATGCATTTCGGCATTAATTGGCTCGATTTTCAACAACAATTTCAGTCCCATCACCACAACTCCAGAAACCTAGAAAAACATTTTTAACTTCAACCGACCAGTTTTCGAAATTAATAAAACAGCTCCCATATTGTAGGTGCACTGCACTGGTACGAGATCACGTATTTTAGAAAACCTTCAATGTTTTTGAATTAAAATGTTTACTCCGATACATGAAACTTTTACAAGCACCTTCGCATTAACAAAACGAATTATTTTCAACAATTTAACCTTAACACCAGTATGGACGGAGCCAACAAAACTTCAACATTTGCGCGCAACATCTATTTCACATGCAATTTGCTCTTTGATAATTACGAACTTTGACTTAAAAACACAATTAATTATTTCAACACGAAGCTTTAAGGATAACTTAAGCCCATTTAAATCCGTAGGAATAAAAATCAGAAAAAAAAGCGCGTAAATTCTTAAAATGCAAGCGAGTTTCAGTTGTATGTTATCGGAATTCTATGACCGGCGTCAAATCAGTTTCAACCGAGAAAATCTTTAAACTCGCGTCTCCCATATACCATTTCTAGCAGGCACGATTCACACAACATTCGAAATTATGTTTTCATTCACGAATCGCACCGAAAACCTGGACGGACACAGAAATCATCAAGTAAATTATACCCGGACGCATAATTGTTTCCTTGACTGCACTTTACTTACCTAAATAATGAAAAATACTCGATGACGCGCTCACATTTTTGCTCACGTTTACACATTGAACACATTATTTTCAAAATCACTTATAGAATCCGACCGAAACAAGCGTTTTCATTGAAAATTTTTAAAAATTACGATATTTGATGGAATTTTCGCAGGAATTGTTAACTTCCTGTTTTCTATCAGCTGAAACATCATTTCCGAAATCAGGGATGTCACAATTGTTGATTTCGATCGAAAACGATTTGAATGTGGCGCACTTCGTAGTTTGTTAGTATATTTTATGGAATGGAAAGAAATTTGTTGAACAATATTTGGAGGCATTGTTTACAATTGTAAATGCTGTATGATCATTAAAGAGAAAACTAAAAATAATGAACTTTTTTAGCTATTTCGAAATTAATTTCGAACAATGATAGAGTTTGGACAATCATACGTAAGCTCATTCGTGAAAGCCCAAAAGCTTTCGAAAATTGGAGTATACGAACATGAAATGTTTGTTCGTATTGAGCATGTATTAAGAGACTTCAATATTTTATATGGGAAATGAAAGCTCGCCGTCTCCAGTGTATACCTCTATGTTTTTTCCCAACTTCAACGTTTAAGGTGCATGCTTTGAACACTTGATTCAATTCAATGAATGACTGAAGATGAGTACCTACAATTAATGCTCATAAGTGAAACAAGTCAAGGAGGTGGGAGAGAGCTCCTAGCAAAAGGGTTTTGTAACCATTCTAAGATTCGAAAAAATTGGCCATTAATCGATGATAACAGTACAGGAGAGTGGCCCCTGAATATAAAAATTCATCAAACGTAGCCGATGTGAGTATGAAATGAAAGTTTTCATGGGAGCTTTTCAAAACAGTTGTTAAACTGTCAGTTTTTGCTTCAGTGGGGGCACAGGGGGGAAATACATGAAAAATGTGTTTCCTCCGTCGCGGATGGACATCTGAAATAATTATCAAGTGAGTTATTTATGAGTATAACAATACTAAAAACCTCAGAAGTCGAAATTCGTTCAATTTTGTTAATAATAGTATGATCTTCGTATTTCATATTTTCTCCAATAAAATCGTTTTGACATGTTTCTTGATTTCGTTCGATCTGGTTACTGCATTTTGTAAATTGAATACAAAACCCTTCTGACATGAGCGTAGGTCTGTTTACCCAACTTGTTTTGATCAAGATCGCGTAACAACTTGAAGATTTAAATTGTTTACTGAGCGTCTGGAATGTGGTGCGAAGAACGCAATTTTGCTGACATGGCACAGGTAAAGTGTGCATTGGACAAATTACGAAATAAATTAAATGAATTTTGACATAACAATCGACATAAATTGAATAAAATTTGACATAACTTAACAAGTCCTTTACCGTTAACTGAATTTTTTATCCTTTAAATCGGACCTAATAGGAAGAAAGATATATCATGTGACGAAAACAAGACTCTTCTATATATCTCTGTTCAAAAGTTAACATCCATGAAAAAGCAACAACCACAAAATATACGTGATGAAACAGTGTTTCAGCTTAGCATATTATCATGTTTATTACTATCATACGAAATTTAAACTGCGGAGTCTATCGAATTCCGCAAACTTTTACCTTATAACAATTAATTAGACTTGTTCCTGGTCTATGAATCATTAAATGCAACAAGTATTACAAATGAAGATAATGCCAATTGAGTCAAGGACAAAAAATCTCATTAACTCTATGTCAAGCATATAAACCACGAAATCATTAAACTTTCCATCAATTCAATTGGTAAAATTAATTGGTTACCATATCGAAGCTTCTTAACAGGCATCGCCAATGCCTTCACCATCCCAATCATCATGATTACCATCGTATCATCGCCATCGCCATCACCATTACCATCATCCTTGCGTCACGTAAGCATGGAAGCAGAAGCAAATTAATTTTTCAAAGTTCTCAAATGTAATCCGAAATAATCAGTTACGCACGTCGATACATTTCGAGGCTTTATCAAATTGGAAATGATTCGTTCAGGTGTTTTTCCAAATCTACACGCTCGTATTCGTATTATTATTTCACAGGTTACCGCTCAAAGTCATTTGAATGGACATCACACGCTATAAACACAGTGACCTGATCAACAGGTTTTCCGCGTCTTATTGCACGGCGACCATGCCAGAGCGCGGAATTACTGTAGCAGATGTTGATTAACAGTGGAAATGCCTAAAGGGAATTCAAATAAAATGTGGTTAGGAGTTTCAGAATTTGATATTTACGTAAATGTTTAAGTGTAGGATTGGCTTGAACGGTAATTTATGCTTTAAATAGGTCAGTGGATAATATAATGACTTTTTTCTGTTCCAAGGAATTGATTTATGCCAGCGAACCATCCAGACTTCTGCCAGTTGGTTTATGAGCAAAATTTTCACTTTCTCTAGTTACCGCCTCAAAACATTCTTCTAAAATCTATCTTCGACAAGATCGCCTAAAACGTGCTAATGAATAATGTTCTCATTTCTTTCTGTATCAAAATAATTGTTATGCAATGATTGATTCTGAAAATGTTTGTAGTAGATAAAAAAACTTCCAACTTGTGTATACTGTTAGTAAGCAAATTTTTGCAATTAAACAATGCTGTTGCCACTCTTTAGTATACAGTGTCAACGGTAACTGCTGCGTGAAAATTGCAAAGGAAAAAAATCGTACGGCAAGCTTAGGCATCCGGTTATCAAATAACCTTCTGTTCGACGTGTAAATACCTGTAGATACTATAAGCTAATTGAGTCTTAGGGATGTTTTTTTAGAAAATAAAATTTATTCCAATTGTTTCGTACAATGTTCAAATTAAGACACCTTAAAATCTGACAATTCTAACTCTGCTGGAAACTGCATACAGGTAAGGCGACGAGAATCAGTACCTTCCTGTGGATTGAATTCCAGTTAGACGTGGTGTCATCATAGTTGCATGTTCATGGCTAGGTAAAGGGTTTTATTGACTGGCATGTGGCTTGATCACGTTACATTTTTATGTTTGCTGTTTGTTAACTTAACTTCTCTCCCCTTGAATATGTTCGTCCTCGAACGGTAGAAAAACAGAAGGTTCTACATGCCGCTGGCACTTTGAACGGTTGAAAGATGCTGGATATTCGGTGGCGACCCGGAATTCCTTGTCGAGAAGGCAGATAGTTTTACAGGTATAAACAAGTTGGGTAAACTGACCTACGCTCATGTCAGAAGGGTTTTCTACCCAACTTCTCAGAAATGCAGTCACCAGCAATGAATAACGCCAAGAAATATGTCAAAGAGATGTGCACGTTCAAAGGAAAATCCATTGTTTTTCTACTTTCAACAGTCGCCATTTTGTTGCAAACCGACAAAAATCACCCGAATCATGAATTCTCAAAAATATTAATGTTATCGACCTTATTTGAAAATTTCAAGAAGATCAAGTCAAAACTGCAGTGACTGATTCGATTGAAAGTCCATAAAATACCAAAATCATGTGTTATTGTTGTTGTAATTTGGGAAATTTCAAGCGGCTATAACTTCCGTGTATATCATTCGATTTTCATCAAGCTTACAAAGTTTAAGAACCCTTAGTAGGACTACCCAAATATCGAATGTCGTTTGGTTTAAGGGTTTCGATGCGATTTTATTGGGGCAAATGTGAAATTCGAAGATAATGCTATTATTAACAAAGTTGAGCGAATTTCGACTTCCAAGGTATTTGTTGTCGTACTCATAAATACCTACCACCATAATTTTTTTCAGATTTTTCGGATCACAGGTGTCCAATCGTGAGGGGGGGACACAAATTTTTCGTGTATTTCCCCTCCCTGCGCGTCCCTCGAAGCATAAAGTATCAAATCAAGACTTGTTTTGAAAAGTTCCCATCAAGACCTCTCATTTGATACCCATATCGGCTACTTTTGATGAAATTTTTTTTAAGGGGCCACTCCCCTATATGGGGAGACCCCCTTAAATACCTTATAACATTTTTTTGTAGTTGAACTTTGAAAGGAGCACCACTTTACACCTGCTTGCAAAATTTGATGTTTCTAGCTTAAGTAGTTTGCGAGAAAAAGTGCTGTGACACACGGACGGACGGACGGACGCACAGACGGACAGACAGGTCGCGAAACTAATAGGATTTTGTAAAATTATTTCACGAAACCCTAAAAAGACTACCCCGGTCGTCGTATCCTTTTTACAGTACCTTGAAAACTTAAAGACGGCGATTATTAGTATCAATATCGCCAATATCCCGTAATTAGCAAGCAGTTACTTTGCTTTTTCGACCCTTATCGTTTCAATTCGCTTGCTATTGTTTATAGTCAACTCCTTCATCAGCTGCAAGTAGGGATTGCAATCCCGCGCTGTTTTCAATTCCGCGGGATTATCGCTGGATTGTATTAAATCTAGCGGGATCCCGCAGAAATTTGATTTTCTATGAAACTCAAAAAATTAAACATTTTTTAGTGAAAATTATAAATTTATTTAAAAATATCAATTTAAAGCATCTCCTTGTACCTAAATAACTAATTATTGTACATATTAGAGATCAATTCAGCACGTTGTCGCTCTATAGTAAGGTTCAAACCTTGTTCATCATGAATTTCTTCTAAATCTTCATTGCAATTAATTTGATTGTTGAAATGTTCAGCTTCAGGTAAGGCTTTTGACGTAAGCTGTTCATCCGTCAACCGTTTTTTATAAAGGATATTTGCCACGGCTAATTGTATTCCGTGTGCAAAACAAAGCTGTTGATGGCAAGATAGTAGTTTGCCAACTTTTTTCATGATACTTGCACCGTCTGTTGTAAAGCCGATAATATCAGTGTCAAGATCAAGGTCAAAACTTGCCAAGCGTTCTTTAACTAACCCGACACAATGTTCAGCAGTACATGAGCCATGGATCCGAACTAAACCAAGATTTAGAAGTGTATCTTTGGAATGTATATTTATTTTTAAAAAACGACGGATTTTCTGAGATGTCCACTCGTCAAAACTGAGTGAAAATCTTGCCAAATCTTTTTTCTGACGTGAGATTTTAGTCATCATATCTGCTTTAACTATGTTTGAATAATTAATTACTATAGAGCGAATTGTATTGGACGAGCTCGGAATATGAAACCCACTTTTTGAAAATAAATATCTCGAATCAGAAGATTTGCAAAATGAGTTTATACTGAACCCATCCTTACAAATCATTCTGGAAACCATTTTTTCTAAAGAATTCTCCCTTTTGAAATATCCATCAATAGTTTTTTTTTGATTTTTTTATTGGAAGTTCTTCCTCAATAACATTTTCTGATGAAGAGGATGGTTGTGCAATGAGCTCTGTACTCTTCTGATCTAATATTATATGATGTTTTGCTCTAAGATGGATTTTCAAAGCAGTGACTGATCGTTGGCTGATTTTCAACGAATTAGAACATAGAACTCAATTTGCACTTGCTGCATCATCTGACTTTTGAAAATATTTCCAAATATTTTTTCCAACTATTTTATTATTTACGATGTCTTGTGTTGGAATCTGTAAAGCAGTAATTTGATACCCTATAAATACCTGAGGACACGCAATATAAGTCAGAAGTTGAACTTTACCAAAATAATTTTCTATAAATTACTCAGCTTAAGAAGTATTCAATATTAGAAGAATAACAATAGAATAAAATTCAAAGTCATGAGGCAACAAACAAACACAATACTGACATGTAAAAGTGAATCAAATATTGAAGAGTTATAAATTAATTTGAAACCAAATCACTGACACGGGGGTAATGATTGCGCAGACTCATCTTATTATGATTTAACTTCTACTGCCAATGAAAACTTTGAAAAATAACCGGCGGGCCTAGAACAAAATCAGCCACAGCCACACGAACAAATACCGACTCAAATGCTAACTGATTGGCGGTGACGATGCATCGCGCAAAGCATTGCAGATCACATATTTCAAAGAATTTGCAGGATTCGATGCTGCGGATCCGCAATTAGTTGTGGGATCCAGCAGGTCGCAGAATTGCGGGATCCCACATTGCGGGATTTCAAACCCTAGCTCCAAGGAGAGATGTCCTCGAGTGCACTGTTGCCGGTGTACTTATTGAGCAACGGAGACTTTCCACAGTCTCTAGTTCGCTGGCAGCTGATTTAGTAAGATCGTAAGATCCTTTTAGTTCATGGGTGTTTTGATCGACCTCGATGATACCTTCGAATTCGTTTACAAAAAGTACGCCAGACTCAACTTCTTCCACCAATGGCAGGTGATGACCGCTCTTTCTTTTGCCCTGCGTGACTCTACTTCCAAATAAATTAGGTACACATTGCGATGCTCTAATGAAGGGGTCTCCATACTACGGCTGGTGCCATCAATTCGGCCCGCTGATGCCATCAATCTGGCCCGCTGGTGCCGTCAATCCGGCCCGCGACGGATAATGACCAGTTTCACCAATCCGGCCTGCTAATTGTTGTTATTGTGCTGTGATAAATTGAATAACAAATTTAAACAAGTTGAAGTAGCAGGAGGATGCTCCTGCCAGAAGGGTATTGTAAAACAATTAGTAAATCAAACAATATATCCCGCATATCAAAACTTGACTAATATACAGCTTCCATAAATTGGGTTCGAAAAATTATTATGGTTATTATGATTTTAAACTCACCACTATTTTGTTTCAAGTGTTTTGACCCAGTTGTTTGATTAGTCGTGATAATACATGAATATTAGAAACCATTTCTAAAATTTCTATCAAAATTCCTACATATTTGTAGTGTCTAAGTCCGTTGCAAGCGTGTATCTCCCTAGTATCACGTGTTAATGTTGTTGTAATTGTTAGATATTCAATTGGCTGTAACTTAGCTGTTTATTGTTCAGAAAACTTAAATTGTAGATTTTGGGAAATTCAAGGGTCCCATCTTGATTTTATAGACAAAAATGCAAAATTTATAAAATGTACTATTATTAACAAAGTTGATCAAATTTTGACTTCTAAGGTATTTGTTCCCCTTGTGAAGGAAAAATTGTCAGTTTAAGTACTATTCTCGAAAGCTCTTATAAAAACTTTCATTTGATATTCATATCGGCTACCTTTGATGAAATTTTTGTTCAGCGGCCACTCTCCTGTACTGTAATCATTGATTCATGGCCTATTTTTTCGAATCCTGGAATGGTTACAAGGCCCATTTACTAGGAGATCTCTCCTGCCTCCTTGACTTGTTTCACAAAAGAGTATTCATTGTAGGTACTCATCTTCAGTCATTCATAAAATTGAATCAAGTGTTAAAAGCATGCGCCTTAAACGTTCAAGTTGGAGCAAAATACATCAAAATTATTCAATCTTCGCATTTAAAAAAGCCACTTTTTTGCTTTACCATTACTAATACCGCTAGCTGAGTCAATTCTCAAAGAAATTCATTATACCTATCATTCCTGAAATTTTCGTGCAAATCCTAACAAAGCTGTAGTATCTGAGTCGGTAAAAAGCGCATATTGTTCTATAGCCATATGTTTCCATGGTAATACAGCGCATATTGTTCCATAGTAATACAGGAAAATTTAAGGCCACCGTTAAGATTTTATTCAAGAAAACATAAAATCGATATATCATACTATTACTAACAAAGTTGAGTGAATTTCGATTTCTCACGTATTTGTTGTTGTTGTACTCATAAAGGTCTACATTGATGATTTTTTTCAGATTTTTCGGATCAAAGGTGTCCAATCGCGAGGGGGGGACACAAATTTTTCGCACATTTCTCCTTCCCCTGCACCTCTTAAAGCAAAATTTGCCATTTTAAGACCTGTTTTGAAAAGTTCTGACTAAGACCTTTCATTTGATACCCATATTACCTACATACGATGAAAACTTTTTTCAGGGGCAACTCCCCTATATGGGGAGACCCCCCTTAAAGACCTTATAAATTTTTTTTCGTGTTGAAACTTTGAAGAGGGTGTCACTTCGCACCTACTTACAAAATCTTATGTTTCTAGCTTATGTAGTTTCCGAGAAAAAGCGTGTGACACACGGACGGACAGACAGACGGACAGACAGGACGTGATTTCAGTAGGGTATTGTAAAATGATTTTACAATACCCTAAAAAACGGAATGGGAATAACTCGATTTTATTCATATACTAGAGCTTAATGAGTAGTATGATACGTAGCAAATTTAACTTGAGCATAATAGCTATCAAATAATTGAAAATAATCCCACTAACAGTTTTAAAACTAGTGAACGTCCTCGATTTTAGCCTCAGTAGCTATGTTGGGGTGAAGAGCATCGTATTTGCATGTACAGGGTTTTTCATTAGGGGCATAACAGTTTCATATCTTTATATTAACGCACCCTTAAACTTTATTAATGAACTGTCAATGTCAAAACATTAGTTAAAGTCAACTTTTTTATCTTGGTAAAGTCCACGAACCACCAACGTTAAGCAACTTCAAGAACGCTTACTCCAATTGTCGGCCGTAATAATCGTCCCACCTGACGGGCTGCGCGTGTTATAGTGGATAAGTTCGAGTCTACATAAGTTTTCACTATGGGACGTTTCAGTGCCAAAAATATGTCGTACCGCTCGAAGCGAAGAAAAAAATATCCCAGCCATAAGTGCATCGATTCAAAATGAGCCAAACCAGTCATCCACGTCATCCTCAAGAATTGGACATCGCTCAAACGGCACTGCGGTGTATTTTGCGAAAAGCCAACATGGTGACAAGATCAAATTGCCACAAGAACTTCTCCAATTGGACTCTGGCAAAGCTTAAAGAAAATGAAGTATTTCATCATCTTCAGTGATAAAGCTCTTTTCTGGCTCAATGGCTTTGTTAATAAGCAAAATATGCATTATTGGTCAGCAACAAACCCACATGTGCTTCTCGAGATACCATTACATCTAGGCCCGTACTTGCCCGTCGGGCTAGCGGGCGATCGCCCGGTGCGCCCCTGCTAATTTTTTTAAAGCGCCCATTGACATCATAAGGCGACGAAAAAGCGCCCATTGTTATCATAAGGCGACGGAAAAGCGCCCTTTTGGTTCGAAAATGCTTTTTTCCAACGCCCCGAGAGATACGTTTTTCAAATCAGAAACCGTTTTCTACATGGAATACAAAAGCGCATTATTTCACACTTCAATATTTCTCAACTTATCTTTTTATTAATCTATGCATGTTATTTCGAGTATTATTATTTCGAGAGCGTATTTTTCATGATAGAAATGAAAAATACGCTTATCAAGACTTTTTATGACAAAAATAAATAAAATATGAGGAATTTAGGCTTTAGGGTAATTTTTAATTTATTTAGCTACAGATTATTATTTTCCATAAGTTCAATATAATACTGTTTTGAACTCTTCCGCGCCATATAAAGATACTAAACATATCAACAACTTGATATACCATGAGATTCACTGAAAATTTATTATTGTATTTATTCTTTCTGGTTGCGAAAATGCGATTGATGGTTATGAGAAGACATCTACAAACAATAATACCTCCTTGACAGGTAAAATTATATAGAAAATTGCTAATAACATATGTAAATGCACACGCATTCACATATTCATACCCGAATAGTGAACGATTCATTTAAAAAAATTACCGTTGAATGATCATCCGATGAATAACATGTCCGGACGAGCAATCTCTTATTATTTGAATAAATTTAATTTTCAATAATCTGCTTACGTAAATTTTTAATTTTTTAATTTTTAATTTTAATTTTCAGAAACAAGGGAAACTCATCAGGATATGTATGATAGCAGTCATTTGACGGATCAAGATAAAATGCCTCTGAATTTCAGAAGTGACCCCCTGGAAGAAACTTCTGAATGTCAGTATTTTTCGAAACCAGAAGCAAACATTTTGAATCGTTTTCTGATGTTTCACCCTGTACAGCCAGACGGTATGTCGGAGAAAAAGTTACCATTCGACGGGAAAGTTTTTTTTCAAAAATAACGATAAAACAAAATGTCAAACGTGAATGGCTATCTTTTGATGCTGCTCTACAAAAACTCTTTTGTTATATTTGTCTGGCATTCTCCAAAGGTATCTCAAGTTTTTGTTCAGGCTTAGTCGATTTTTCTCCAAAGCACTTGTACAATCGTATATATGAACATGAAAGTTCCAAAGAACATGAAAATGTTGTTCAGGCCTTCATTCAGTACAATCAAAAAAAAGATGTAAAAAGTCTTATTAGCAATGAACAATTGATCAAACGGAAAATTGAAGTGGCAGAAAGACGAGAAATTTTAAATAAGATTTTAGATGTGATTAAATTTTTGGGAAAACAAGGACTGCCATACAGGGGGGATCATGAGGCAGCACATTCTCTGAATAATCAGGAATTAAATCATGGAAATTTTCTGGAAATGATATTAATATTTGCAAAACACGACACTCTCTTGAAAACGCACGTAGAAAAAGCTATCCAATCTAGCACAGAAAAGCGGGATTCACGTATAAAAAATGACGAATTGGCAAAAAACTCCGGTCAAGGTTCATTAGTCACTTTTTTGAGTCCAACGATTGTTACAAAATTGATTCAATTCATAGGGCATGATATGCTCAGACTTATAAGTCAAGAAAATAAACAGGCAGGCATTTTTTCCGTTATGATGGACATTTCTTCATTTGATCAATGCGTCATTTTTGCTCGGTACGTGTTAGAAAGTACTGCTAATGAACGAGTCATAGGTCTCAAACACGTTAAGTCAACTGTGGCTCAAAATTTATTCAATACACTCGATGAAACTGTTGAAGAACTTGAATTATCTTTGGAAAATTGCGTAGCTGATGCATTTGATGGTGCTGCTAATGTTAGTGGAGAATACAATAGCGTTTCAGCTAAACTGAAAGAAGTTTCTCCGAATCACATCCACACATGGTGCTACGCTCATGTTTTGAATTTAGTTTTGACAGACGCGACCCAATGTTTGACCGAATCTGTTTCTTTTTTTGGTTTGATTCAGAGTGTTTACGTGTTTTTCAAAGAATCATATAAGTAATAAAAACACTTTTCAGTTAACTTTCACTTTTTATATTTTATTTCAAGCACTACAACTGTTTCGACACACCGTGTCTTCCTCAGGTGTTAATATTACTAAACTGGCTGCCCACAAAATAATTTAACAAACCTCAATAACTCTAACGGCAATGATAAAATAAATATATAATTATAATATGAACCGTACATTACAATACATATATTAAGAAATAGAAGTAACAATTTTAACAGTTGGAAAATAATTTAATTGAAATCACTATAACGATCGTCAATGATACAATAAATATATAAATAAATAAATAAATATAACATAACCATACAATAACCATACATATATTAATTAAACGAATTTCAAATTTAATAAAGGCGAACTATTTAAGTCCAATTGGTCATTTAGTAAAATATCAAACGTTTTTCTTTTATTTATTTCCAGACTTTCCAATGCATTTAATTTTTGTCCTTTTTCGGCAACGTGTAGAATATTAAAGTCATTACAAAAATCATGGTTCATCTCCAACAAATGATTTGCATAATTAGAAACCCCATCTTTATTTTTAAAACTATAATGATGCCCGTATATTTTTTTTTCAAAGGATCTACCTGTCTGTCCAATGTAAACTTTGTTACATGATCCGCAAGGTAATAAAATTCTTTTGCAACCCATCATTGCAAAGTTTTTGAAATTCGCAGGTTAAACCATTCCTCATCTAGGCTACGAAGGAACACCAGCATGTTAACTCGTTCCGGGGCCAGCCGGTTCCGCCATTGTGTAGAAATACGTCTTGCGTGTGAGAATAATCTCTCTGCAGGAACTGACGTGGCAAGTGCAGGCAGATAGCGCTTCATGACTTAATATACATGAGGGTATTCGCCTTTTAACTCTTGCCACACTGTCAGAATTCAACAGGCATTCCTCCGGCAACATCTTGGTTTGCATCTAGCAATGAGTTATGCGCTACTTGATCAAACGTACACCAGATGCTGTCCGATGAACTTTGGATGCCTTGATGCTCTGTCGCACGTTGTATCTCAGTTCGGCTACCTGCGGCAATTTTATCGCTGACATGTTTTCCTACAAATAAGGAGTAATTGTTATTAATACTGTATCCTCTCATAATAGATATATTCATAGGCAAGTCCGTCAGGAACTGGATTGTGCCCCTAAGAAAAGAATTGATTTTTGTTGGAATTATCCACGATTGATGGGTTTCAAAATGCGCGATAGCCAACGGAAATCATTTCGAGACCCATCATTGTCAGCATCCAAAAATTTCTGTTCTTAGCGGCATATAGGTAGAAGCGTCTACTTGTAAGGTCAAACGGTTAATTATTTAGATACCTGGAATGAAATTTATTATGTTTGCTGCTGCAGCTGTTCCTTCAAATGCAGACCTTTTAAACTGTGGATCGAGGATGGTCGCAGCAGCAAACGGCCGCAGAAGTTCGATGCCATGAAAACTGCGGTCAAGTAATATTCGCAACTCTTCTTGTAAATTTACTCCTATTGATGGGGTTGCCAGGAATGCTGCTATTTTCTATAAAAAAAAGCATTTACTAGAACCAAATTTTCTGGAAATTTCGCTGGTTACTTCATATAATGGCTTCAGCAAGGAACTTATTTCCATAATAATATCAAGTTCTTCACCGCTGACCATGTTGGGAGGCCTCGACTTTGTGTTTTTATCCCTCTTACATTTAAGTAAAACACTGCTTACGACATCAGAGAGATGAATAAAACACTCCAGCATCTCGTAACAGGAGTTCCAACGAGTGCGGACTTCTTGTTTGAGTTTTAAGCAAAGGTGCTCCGGAATTCCTGCCTCTTGCTGCAGTTTTAACAGTTCTGCAGTTGCAACCGTACTTGTGCGGAAGAAACGTACAATTTGTTTGATTCGGACGATGACATCCTTGAGGCTTCCACTGCCATCTGAGATCAACACATCATTGTCAAGTTCTTCTTCATCATCTGGGAGGCCTTGGCACTCGTTAGTGTCAGAGGGCCTTTTGTGAACATGAAGACCAATTGCGGCCTGGCCAATACCGTTTATGATATGCGCGATACAACTTATATGTTTTGGCGCTCCAAACTCGCCCTTAACGGCGCCTTCAATATTGGCGCCGCCGTCCGTCACAACGGCCACAATGCGTTCGTCGGTTATTTGCCAACCAATACAAATATCCCGCAGAACCTTGCGCAGATTGGGTATAGTGGCTCGATCATTAAGTGGCATGGCACATAATTCAATAGACTTCATATTGACACGAGCAATCAAATGAAGAAAAAAACTATCCATAGACTTTTCCTTAGGACCGGAGAAATAGAGTAGTAAGAAAAAGACAATCCTTCTAGAGCTGGTATTTATATCCAGGACCGGAATTTTTCCTAAATCTTACGTATGTGAAATTTAAAGCTATTGTAGTAAGTGCAAAATGTACCTACAACGTGTCGCCTCGCTTAGGTAATACGAACTTCATGAAGATATAATGGGCAATGGAAATACAACAGCACTACATGTACGTGGCAGAAAATCTACACTGCATTGACTTACAAATATATGTACTTTAGGCACTAAAATTAGGATAATACGTACAAAATTACGCGAAATACAAAAAAGTGTGGGTTTTTAGCAAGGAAAATTTGCCAAGTGTCTCTAGATATGTTATTAAAAACTCAAATTTAGACCCAATACTATTTAGCTGAACCCACTCCTCGAGAAATAGGCTTCTAAAGGATTTTTCAATTTTTACATTTTTGTGGTTCCAAACTTCCAGCTCTGATTTTTTTATTGAAATATAGCTGAGACGTATTTTAGGTAAATTTCTCGAGAGAAATTTACCTATTGCGGAGAGCATCATATATATATATATATATATATATATATATATATATATATATATATATATATATATATATATATATATATATATATATATATGGGATATAACGAAATTTGTGACCACGATAGAGGTTGCAATTTTGCTTCGATTTTCACCAAATTTTCAGGAAAGGTGTATTGGGTAATTATCTCGGTTAAGTTCGTGAACCAGCTATATCGGCCATGCAAAAACAAAATGGCGGCCATTTTAGACGAAAAATCGTGATTTCTGTTCTGACCAAAGTATAGCTCCGATTTGGATGAAATTTGGTACAAGGGTTCATTGATGTATGTGATGAATTTCACAATAAAAAATCCAAAGTCGGTACGGCAGAAACAAAATGGCGGCCGCTCAAAGGTCAAAAAACGTGCAAAATTTTGTTGTTGTAATAGTGGTCAAAGCTTTCAACAGATTTTCATGAAATTCGGTTATTTGATAGAAATTATAAGTATCTAAAGAATTACGTAAAAAAACTGGACGTCAGGTTGCAAAAAACAAAATGGCGGCCAGTTGAAGGTCGAAATTTCAAAGGCTTTTAAAAGTCGCAATTTTGATCCGACATATATGAAACTTGGTTTCTAGATAAACATTACTTACACCTACAGTCTTTGATATTTTGGTGATCATGCATTTGCAAATTTCAAAATGGCGGCCGTTTAAATATGCGTTTTTTTCATGTTTTTGTGGCCCTCTAGCGGTCACATTTTCCAACGGATTTTGATGAAACTTGAGATTATGAATCTCTGTACTATGTTCTTGTATTTTGCAGGAAATTATTAAAATTGAATGAAAAATAAAAAAGTCAAAAATTTAAAGCCTAATATTTTTAGATGCGATTTTCTTTAAAAATTGAATTATTTTGCCCTGTCTAGAGTGAAACTCCTATTTGAACGGGAAAGTACATTGATTGGTGAGGTCCTAGCATACAAAGATTTAAAATAATCCAAAATCAAATGCATGCATTCAAAATGGCGGCCCCCAAAGGTCTGAAGGCAAGCGCAATTCGCTATTTTAGTGCCAACTGAAATAATGAATATTTTTCATGGAAACGTTTTAAATGACTTTACTTGAAAGAACTTATAAACCAGATCATTTTTGAGATATTGTAAAATATTTTTAACAATACCCTAAAAAATTATAAAATCGCGACTTGTCTGTCTGTCCGTCCGTCCGCCCGTTTGTTCGTGCGTCATAACAAGTTTTCTCGCAAACCACATGAGCTAGAATGAGGAAATTTTCTACGTAGGTCAAAAGTGGTGCCTCTTGAAATTTGCAGTGCAAGAAAATATTTTTAGGGATTTAAGGGGGGTCTCCCCATACAGGCGGGTCTCCCCATACAAGGGGGTGGCATACAATTTTTTTTATTTCTGTTGCCTTCTAGCAGCCAAGATTCTCAACAGATTCCGTTGAAACTTGAAATTATAAGTTATTAAGGCAAGTTAATTTAATTTAATTATGCGAAAAGAACTAGTTCACATTATATTGTGTGCCCCCTTATACCGATGTGTTAAACATTGTCTGGGTGGCACAAAAGACCAAGCGACGTAATGTGAATGCAGATCGCACGAGCGTTGTGCGACGAAGAAAGAGTGATGGAGAGAGTGGAAGGGAATGGAGGTAATCAAAAAAAAAAAAATCGAATGACAAATAATAAAGTCGAAAATTTACAGCTTAATATTTGTAGCAGCCGATTTCAATAAAAATCGAAATGACGGCCCTCACAGTTCAGAAAAAAATTGAAAATGTATATATTAAGTGCAAAGCAAGTGCTGATTAAACTTTTATGGAAATCTTTTGAAATTAACTATTCGAGCTATTTAAACCTTTGTGTGGTTACCACTGTGAACTGTGTAAACAGCAAATGCGAGAAGGGCGAAACCGGTATTTATATGTTTACAACAATTTATGATCCGCCGATTTTCAATATGTAATCCATACGCGTGCAACTCAATTTAATTAGCAAAATATTTGCGCCTCGATAAAAGGTCTCTAAAAACGAACGTGACCAGATTTTTTTTATGTTAATAATTACCCATGTGGTACTACGAAAATTGCAGAAGGAAGTTTAGTAGTAGGCAAGCCAAATTCTTTTTCGAAACTTTACGCTACATACGAGAAATTTACCTTTCCGGCTGGTGCTGCCAACGGGGATTTTTTTTCTTTCTTTTTTGCTGAGAATTTTCAGGGGTTTAAACTTTGCTCCGGAGCTAGAGGGTTGATTTTTGAGCGTAGACTTCAATCCCTGAAAGTTTTCTCCGCACAAAATACATGTCTTATATTTCAATGAAGGAAAATCAGAAGTGATATTTCAGCACCATAAAAATGTGAAACTTTGAAAATCTTAGGAAGCTTATACTTCGAGGGATGATTCTTCCCCTAGAAATGGTTTTCGCCATTAAAGAAGCACATAGCTCAGACGGTTTATCTAAATTTTATCAAAATCGTAGGAAGATACGTGGAAATGTTCGCGAATTAAAATATGTACCCTACAACCAGTCCTGGATTCGAAATTCAATAACGTCTCTAAGAAATGAATGGAATTCCAATATTCACCTTTAGTATAGTGCGCTGATATGCCTAAGTATGATTTCATGGACCCCGAGGTCCAAATATCTGCTGTCAGAGCTATCGCATCACTCGTGGCCATGTCTGTGGCGACCTTTTCCTTAAGATCCTTATACAAATTTTCAACCCTTTTTTTGAAGGTAGGCACGGAGGGCGGATGATACAGCGGCTGGAACTTACGGCAAAACATACGAAACCCACTTTTGGTTGGAGTGGAGAGTGGCATATCGTCCTTAACTACCATAAACATTAGGGCATTGTTGACTGAACGATCCCTGTACCCACCAGCTAGAACAAAAGGTGAACAAATTGCTAATACTGAATACTCAAATAAAAGTGTTTTTTTTTTTGAAAAATGGAACAAAACTTCCGTGGTGGATGTTACTGTGGCTAATTTTCTAGATTCCTATGAACGCCTTTGACTGAATTTTTTCCCTGAACGGTCTTAATGTATTTAAATTATAAATTAAGTGTGCCAATTTTCCATGTTTTGACCTCGTGCTTTTAAATTGTTCAATCAAAAAACTTTTTTTTCTTTATACACGGGTTCTTTATGTTTATTACCCTTTACATATTTTGAGATCTAGTTGACCCCTTCTTCAGTAGTTTTTCTCTACCCGTGTATAAAGGAAAGCAAGTTGTTTTATTGAACAATGTATATCAAGCCTAACCTGAAAAGGAAGCGGCATTGCTGATACATTTGTCTAACGGCCCAGGATGTATAGCACTTGAATTACTGCTTCCATTTAGAGTTGATGGAGCAAGCAAAGATTGAGAAGACGCTGTTTCAGCGTCCGAATCGTTTACCGCGACATCAGTTTCACTAATCTAAAACAAAACATTCTTTAGAGACAGCTTTGGCAGCAAGATTCTTATCATAGGGCATTTCGCTGTGTGCTGAAACACCTAAACTTTTCGTATTACACAAACTTATAAATATGCAGATATATATACATATATATATATATATACATATATATATATATATATATATATATATATATATATATATATATATATATATATGTATATATCTATATATGCATATATCTATATATATATATATATATATATATATATATATATATATACATATATATATCTATATGTATATATGTATATATCTATATATATATATATATATATATATATATATATATATATATATATATGTATATATATATATATATATATATATATATATATATATATATATATATATATATATATATATATATATATATGTATACATACACATACTCAAAAAGTCTGCGTACATCTCATTAGTACAAACTGAATTATGTTGGAATCGTATGAATCAATAATGTGATCTTGGTTTAATCATTTCGATAAAAGAGCCTAAACTGCAAGAAATGTATTGAAGCAGGTTTGTTTTAAAAAATTCACAAAATTATCGAACATGTAGTAATTTCAATACTTGGAAGTCTGTGAGCAGCCCCAAAAAAGTCTGCATACACATCACAAAATTTGGGGATTCCCCGAAATGTGCAATGCTGATGCCTTCATTTGTTCATTATTCTGCGTGACAGTACTTCATTGGAAAATTGTCTGTGTGTTTTGCGTGAATAAAAGACTATTCTTTAATATGGAAGTAAAAAATAAGGAAATCAGTGTTAGTGAGCGTAAAGTCATAGTAAAATTGCGTGAAAACGGGAACAGTTTTCGTGAAATCGCAAAATTAGTTGGAAGACCCATTTCTTGGTCCAAAGGGTTGTTGCTAATTACAAAGAAAGCAGTTTGATTATTTCACGGCATCGGTCAGGACGTCCTCCCAAACTTACAGCACGTGAACGTAGGAGTATTATTGATGCTGTGAAACAAAATCCCCGATTAACCGCGTTCCAAATTGCGCAGGATATAAGAAAGAAATACAATAAAACAATGAGCGATGAAACAGTGCGCATAATTCTCAGAAAAGGCGGTTACCATGGTCGAGTCGCACGTAAAATGCCGTTCATATCCGAACGGAATCGCCGAAAGAGAGTGGAATTCGCTAAAAATTATGCAAATATGCGAAAAGAATTTTGGGAAAGTGGGTTTTTTCGGACGAAAGTAAGTTTTGTATATTTGGGATAAAAGGACGCAAATTAGTATGGAGAAAACGCTTGACAGAATTCAATAAAGAACATTTGATTCCCACTGTAAAGCATGGTGGCGGCGGTGTGATGGTTTGGGGGTGTATGGCAGCCAGTGAGGTGGGGCAACTCGTTTACATAGAATCTACAATGGATAAATACGGGGTGCCTTAATATTTAAAAAAATAATATTAAGCAAAGCGCCGAGAAATTGCGGCTGGGGAACGCATTTTTCTTTCAAATAAAATGAATAAATTTTTTCAGGTGTACGCAGACTTTTTTGGATGGATTTTCATGACTTTTTTGAAGAAACTTTTTTATTTTGGTTATTCTAAACAGCGAACGAGTGATCAGTTACATATTTATGTACCATATAGTTTAATGAATATAATAAAGAAAAGATTTTAAGTTATAAACAAATGGCAAAGGCTTTTATATTGATATATTTGCTACGACCAGCAAGTGTACGCAGACTTTTTTGAGTATGTGTATATTTATTTATATATATATATATATATATATATATATATATATATATATATATATATATATATATATATATATATATATATATATATATATATATATGTATACATATTTGTATTGTATATTCTTATTATGACCACCTTTCACACAATTATAATTGAGCAGCCACCTTAGCTAATAAATCACTTTCTTACCTGTTGTGTACCGTTTGGTTCGGTTTCAGGATGCCGTTGCTTCTGGGTGATTAACATAATCTTGTGGATGGCTTTCAAATGATTTGCCAATGATGTTAGTGCTATTATAAAAGCACATTTCCTTGCCGCACTTTATACACTTGGCTTTCGTGCCATTTCCATGTTTGCGAAAATATCACCAAACAGCACTCCGTGCCATTGTATATAACATAAAACTTTTAAATTAAGAATATATGTATTCACGTTCACTAACTTAAACTTGCTCGTAACTCTCAACTTTCACACGACTGAAACTGAACTGAAAAGTAAAATTGCAATTGCTATGATTTTGAATATCTTGTTTGCTTTTCATGGAAAAATTTTTACCGTATTCACTTACGTAGCACTTTTGTTTAGACAAGCATTCAATATTAAATATTCCCTTCACGCAGACCAGAAACTGAATTTCAGTGGTGGAATATGCAAAAAACAACAGTTTTGAACATAAATAATCGACTCGATGTAAACCCAAATTGTCGCACTTTCAGTATTCCTGAAAACTAAAATGAGAAACTGCTACGATTTGTGTTTCCATCAATTCGTTTGTTTATTTTATAAATTGTTGCTTTCGCCTTGTGCCGCTTTTTCCACCACGTATCTGGCTGGAGTTGTTTACGTTAGACCCTTTGTCATTTTCGTTATTGTGCGCAAAAATATGTAGAAATTTTAAGATACATATGATATTTCCAGCTAAAAAATCGATTGAAATTCGAAATGAATGTTCGATTTCGTGACAAAATCGTTCATTACGAATCGAAAATCGACTTTTGAAAAGCGATATTCGAATTATGTCTAAATTCGAAATCGATTTTTCAATCCCTAAGACAAACTCGTTTGTCGGAAATTTTTAAACTACCATTTGCACGTACGGATGTAAGATTCAACTCAGCCTTGGTTTGCTCACCGAGACTGCACAATTTCTTGGACTTGGTCCTATTCCGCAATCCGTTTTGAGATTCAAAATTGTACTTAACTCTAAATTATAATACACTACATAATATTACTGTTTATTGATTTTATTGTTTTGTATACACTTGTAACTGGGCATTAGTCTGTAAGGTATTGTTTGACAATAAATAAAATAAAATTCCACTGGTCCTTTATTCCTTTTGAACCCTTCATTTCTTTAAATCGAGCAAGTATCAAATTCCCAAAAAAAATCAAGTGATGAATCAATTGTTTGTATAATGCGACAAGCAATAAACTCTTTCCAGGAAAGAATTATTTTTCAGTTGACGCCTAAAAACATTAATTTTATTTTTAAATTAGTGACAGTACCTGTTTAAAAACGCGTTCATACGCAACGAATGCTATACATATTTTTTTTTTTTTTTGAGTCAGCACGCATCATAACTAGATAGCTTCATCATCCGTCTAAGGATGGAGTCACATTTTGTATTTAATTCCTTTTTTTTGAAATATAAGTTTTATTGGTAATATCCAGACAAGAGAGTACTATCAATGTAAAGAAATCATTCTTTTCATCTTTTATAAAGCGCTTACTTTTATGTAATAATCTCTGTCAGGTGTTCTGGCTTTTAAAATGTATAACACGTGGCATTTACTACTATTTTATCCAAACAGCGTGTGCTGCATATTTTTTCTTAATTTAAAAAATGCCTCCTTTCACTATTCATTGAATGCCATTCTATTGTTTAATCACATTCTCAATGAAAGAACAACCTCTCATTTTAATAGTACGCATGATAAAATTATAGTATCGGCTTAAATCTTTTCAAAATTTGTGAGCAAAAGAATTTAAAAGCAATGCCAAATAAGAGAAGCACCAAACGCTTAATTTGTTGTCTCTGTGCAAGACAATACTTCCAGGTGTCTCTAATTCGACATCAATTGCCTTCAGTTTCACAGATTCTCTTTTATAAAAAATATTCGAGCATTTGTCTACCGTCAAAGCATCCGAGGAAATTTATGGTAGCAACCTTTTAGCTTATTAAACAAAAAATCCGGTTCTGTATTCAGACTAATAAATGTAGGCCTTTCAATTCACAATTTTATTTAAATTCATTTAATTAGGCATGAATTAACACTGGAATTACTAATTTGAGACTATTATTTAGATTTATTATCATTATTGCAGAATAATATGCTTCTTAGTGGTAATTGACGTTCCAACCAACTGCTTGATGACGGCATCGGCGGTTGGTTCAGGAAATATTTTTGCTTAACTTGAGGTCAAGGCTGGAAAGGTTGGTAAAATCGAAACCTCGATGGGTTAATTGTTTCGCATTGAATTTCTTTTAAATGTAATAGAAAAGAATCACAAATCTTGAACGATTCTATTTATAAATTTCCTCAAATCTCAAGAAGGTAAGTTCACTTAAAAGAATGCAGTCTGTGAATGAAATGAAAAAGAAATCGAAAGAAATAGAAAATAAAGCACAACTAAGGTTGAACATTCTCCAATCTTCAAATGTAAAAAATTCTATTCATAAATAAGATGAGTTTGAAATTTCCAGCAGACATGGGCAAAGTATCATAAATTTGAATTGCTAATGAATATTTGGCACAATGCTCAGCCGCTCGCTCATTAACTCGCAATCGTAAAGACTAAATCCTTCACAACTTCCGTGGATACTAAATAAGATGCGAATTTGTAAGAAAAATTCATCATAAGACAAATACATCTTTCTCTGCGTCGAGTTCATCCGAAAAGCTACTCCATAGTGCCATCAGACTAATCAGCACCTGAAATATACAAGATTCGCGTTAACAATGTGAATCCGCAAAAGATTGAGCACCTTCTTCGTTGATCTCTATTTCTTCTTTTTTCGGTGATTTGAAGCATAAAAGAATGTCCAGTAACAACCATTCAAAAGCTTTTTCTGAAGATCCCGGTGCAAACGGTACGGTGACGATATGTAGTGAAGAAGATACTGCAAATGTTCTTTTCGACAAGTCAAGTGGTTTTCTAGATTTTGGCGAAAAAACTTTGGAATTTTTAATTCATACTAAGCTTAGAATTGCGCGCTATTGAATTTGAAAGGTCGAATTAGCAGATGTAACAACTGATGGAGCATTTACGTATCTATCAGATAATTTCCATGCAGTAAATTGACCCTACAAAATGAGTTTCTAACACACCTGCATGCCAATAAAATATCTGAACGACATTAGCGTGTGACAAACGTACGCCAGTCGCGCGATGCGGCTGTCATTCTTTTTGAAATTAGTACCACCTGTTCAAATTCAGGTTGTAAGCTCCTTATAGATTTGGCGATGACATCCGTGCAGCTGTGTTTTGTTTCTGCTACGACAGCGATAATTACTCTTTAATTAAAAGGCAATGATTTACTGGAAATGCGACAAATGTCTGATTGCAGGTTAATATTAAAGTAGGCTCCAAATTCCACCCCTAGAAGGCATATGACATTTTCAAGGATGGAATATGCCTTAAGCATTGATTTTAAAGAAATGCGGACAAAAAATTATATCTTAATATGGGGTTTTCTATTTGAATAATCATAAATTAAAAGCTTGTGAAGAGGAGCCTAAAATCGCATATGATCATGGTCTTGTTTTGGTGAATTTATTTATATTTCGGATGGCAATGGTATATATCAAAGTACATAATAACCATTCTCTGAGCATAACTGCTCATTCATACAGCTCAGATACTGTATGAGACCGTGACCAACAACGATTTGTTACCCATATATAACATTTGCAGAAATGACCCTTCAACTGATTGCTGAGAAGAGCAGTCAAGGCAGCACGGATCGACCAGCAGAAGATTTTTGAAGTATTTCAATGAAAATTCGAATTTGGAAGGAATGGGAAATTTGGAGGAATTCAGAGGTAAAAGGTTTTTAGGTAAATTTCTCGAGAGAAATTTACCTATTGCGGAGAGGATCATATATATATATATATATATATATATATATATATATATATATATATATATATATATATATATATATATATATATATATATATATATATATATATATATATATATATATATATTATATATATATATATATATATACATTTATATATATATATATATATATATATATACATATATATATATATATATACATATATATATATACATTTATATATGGGATATAACGAAATTTGTGACCACGCTAGAGCTTGCAATTTTGCTTCGATTTTCACCAAATTTTTAGGAAAGGTGTATTGGGTAATTGTCTCAGTTAAGTTCGTGAACCAGCTATATCGGCTAGGCAAAAACGAAATGGCGGCCATTTTAGACGAAAAATCGCGATTTCTGTTCTGACCAAAGTGTAGCTCCGATTTGGATGAAATTTGGTACAAAGGTTCATTGAAGTATGTGATGAATCTCACAATAAAAAATCCAAAGTCAGTACGGCAGAAACAAAATGGCGGCCGCTCAAAGGTCGAAAAACGTGCAAAATTTTGTTGTTGTAATAGTGGTCAAAGCTTTCAACAGATTTTCATGAAAATCGGTAGTTTGATAGAAATTATAAGTATCTAAAGAATTACGTAAAAAAACTGGAGGTCAGGTTGCAAAAAACAAAATGGCGGCCAGTTGAAAGTCGAAATTTCAAAGGCTTTTAAAAGTCGCAATTTTGATCCGATATATATGAAACTTGGTTTCAAGATAAACATTACTTACACCTACAGTCTTTGATATGAGATGAGATTATGAATCCCTGTACTATGTTCTTTTTTTTTGCAGGAAATTATTAAAATTGAATGAAAAATAAAAAAGTCAAAAATTTAAAGCCTAATAATTTTAGCTGCGATTTTCTTTAAAAATTGAATTATTTTGCCCTGTCTAGAGTGAAACTCCTATTTGAACGAGATAGTACATTGATTGATGAGGTCCTAGCATACAAAGATTTAAAATAATCCAAAATCAAATGCATGCATTCAAAATGGCAGCCCCCAAAGGTCTGAAGGCAAGCGCAATTCGCTATTTTAGTGCCAACTGAAATAATGAATATTTTTCATTGAAACGTTTTAAATGACTTTACTTGAAAGAACTTATAAACCAGATCATTTTTAAGATATTGTATAATATTTTTAACAATACCCTAAAAAATTATAAAATCGCGACTTGTCTCTCTGTCCGTCCGTCCGCCCGTTTGTTCGTGCGTCATAACAAGTTTTCTCGCAAACCACATGAGCTAGAATGAGGAAATTTTCTACGTAGGTCAAAAGTGGTGCCTCTTGAAATTTGCAGTGCAAGAAAATATTTTAAGGTATTTAAGGGTGGTCTCTCCATACAGGCGGGTCTTCCCATACAGACGGGCGGCAAGCAATTTTTTTTATTTCTGTAGCCCTCTAGCAGCCAAGATTCTCAACAGATTCCGTTGAAACTTGAAATTATAAGTTATTAAGGCAAGTTAATTTAATTTGATTATGCAAATCGAATGACAAATAAAACAGTCAAAAATTTACAGCTTAATATTTTTAGCAGCCGATTTCAATAAAAATCGAAATGACGGCCCTCACAGTTCAGAAAAAAATTGAAATGTATATACGAGTATTAATGGCAATGCAAGTGCTGATTAAACTTTTATGGAAATCTTTTGAAATTAACTATTCGAGCTATTTAAGCCTTTGTGTGGTTACCACTGTGAACTGTGTAAACAGCAGATGCGAGAAGGGCGAAACCGGTATTTATATGTTTACAACAATATGTAATCCATACACATGCAACTCAATTTAATTAGCAAAATATTTAGGCCCCGATAAAAGGTTTCTAAAAACGAACGTGGCCAGATTTTTTTTACGTTAGTAAATACCCATGTGGTACTACCAAAATTGCAGAAAGAAGTTTAGTAGTAGGTAAGCCAAATTCTTTTTCGAAACTTTACGCTACATACGAGAAATTTACCTTTCCAGCTGGTGCTGCCAACGGGGAATTTTTTTTTTTTGAAATTGCGGAAAAAGAAAAGGAAGTAAAGCGCCTGGGCAAGGCGCGTAGAGTAAGCAGGAGTAGAAAAACAAGTGGAATGATAGGAGTGAATAGAAGGAGTTGAATTCGAATAGGATTATTTGGAAAAAATACAAAAACAAGTTAGGTAGACAGACCTACGCTCATGTCAGAAGGGTTTTGTATCCAACTCCTCAGAAATGCAGTCACCAGCATCAAATAAAGTCAAGAAATATGTCAAAGAGATTTGAACGTTTATAAGAAAATCCATTGTTTCTCTATTTTCAACGGTCGCCATTTGGTTGCAAACCAACAAATTCACTCAAATCATAATGGACGAGGAGCGCATTTACAAAAAAAGGTTGATTCTGGAGGCGTTAACCATAAAAACGAGGGCAAATACAATGAACAAAAAAACGGACACGGATGGAATTAGCGATGTGTACTGCGGCCTGTTAGCAATTAAGAAATTAGGGTAACTAAAAGTATGTTGTATGTAAGAATAAAAAGTAAACTCCGTGGAATTATTATAGAAAAAAATAATGTTATAACAAATACAAAATACTTAATTTCAACAATTTTCTTTGGTCATTTCGTACCCAACAATTCCTTGTTTTTATTTCAACATTGCCCGAATTGTTGATGTTTATTTTTTGAGCGGAAGAGTGTAGTGCTTGTATCAATAAAAAAAAGTTATTACCAACTCAATATGTTCTGTTTTTGGTACGAATACCAATACTGTTGATTTGTCAAGCATATTAGTCATTGGCATAAATTGCTCATAATGTTAACATGCTAACAGTTTTTATACTTACATCAAACACGAAAGTGCTTCTTTCTCTGTTATAAAACTAGGAGCTGAAATAAAAATCTTGTAATTTGGCAAACTACAAAAATAATAAAATATAATTTTCATATCAGTTTTTATTGAAAAAACTTTCAAATCTCTATTGTTTAGTACAAATCTTCCTCCGGGTAAAGAAACATCTTCAATTTTTTTTAAATAAAAGCATTCCAATTGGTTTTGAAATTTGTATGCTTGGTATTTTTTATAAAAGACAACTTCTATTTCTTGGCCAATTAAATAAACTAACTTATTGTTATCGTAAAAAAGTAATAGCGTTTTCAAATATATATTTCTGTGACAAACTTTTACAAAGGAATTTTGTGAATATAGAACATTTTTATGCAAAAAGCAATCAAAAGCTTTTACTAGAGTAAACTCTGTACATAAATTTTCATAGTAGGGCAATTTCCGCAAGTCAAAATCCAATATATTTTTGAATTTTTGCATATCATCAAGAAAAAAATTATCTTCAATAATCAAAGACGAAAACTGAAGAGAGCCTTTTACAGACAAAGTGTAAGGAACGTTAACCCTTGAATACATTGATCGGACATATTGCTTGAAAAACTGATGCTTGGCCTCAAACCTGAAACACCACAGATGTTTCAAGGGCCCAAGGTTTTTAATAACGGTTGGATAGTGAACTAGGAAATGAAATTTGGGTGTTAAAGTTATTTTGAAAAAGTCTACTAAAAATTATTGTGCTGGACGATTAGATCTCAAAATTCATTCAAAATATCATGATCAAATTCTGTTTATAGAACAATATCTACAATTTTTACAAAAACAATTAAAAACTCAAAAACTGGATCATTTACCTCAATCAAATCACCAAACATTAAAAGAACAAAATGTAAAAATGTTTTCATTTCGGCCCCATTAATTTTAATATTACTTTTCTTTATGTGCGATTTTTCTATGGGATTGCTCACATTACCTGCTTTTCGAAGACCATATGGAAACATTTGCTTTCTAGAGTTGAACGATTCCAAAGATAATAATTTTTTTTCATAGATAAAATAATTTAAAATTTTTGACATATTTGATTTTCCGATTCCTAAGAATATGTCATGCACTATATCACAAGCAATATTCTGTGTTACATGAAAATGTGGCAAAGTATTTAAAATTGTATCCTCTCTGATAAAAGACCAGTTTTTGTCATAAGTATTTTCATTTTGATAGTTGCTTTCATTTCGTAAACTTTCGAAGAGCTCTACAGACTCCAGTTGGCATTGTTGTTTTGTTCTAGTACAAATGCGGCAATAATTATTTGAATTGAAACAAGTCTTGTATCCTAAAATAAAATTTAATCCTAAGTTATCCCCTAAAATTTGGCCAAGGCAAAAATAAATTTTTATGATTTCACTGTTAATATTTAATTCAATGCCATTCGTATATAAACTCTTTATAATATCTAAAAGCTTATGTAAAGTTAATGTGCTTGGACAATGCTTCAAATCTTTTGACTTAAGGAATCCAGCTATGAAAATATTATTAAGATGCGATAAATGATACTATGGAGCCACAGGCACACTAAAATATACTCCACAAAAAGATTCATTGTGCGGTCCGACCACATCATTTATTTGAAAATCATCAAAGTAAAGGAAAATCGGAAACACTAATTTGTCTCCGAATTCTTTCAATTTAGATGTCCAAAGCTTTCCTGTGATGAAGTGACTTCTATTTTCTGACTTTATAAGTTCAATATTTTTCATAGTTAATTTAAATACATTTGAGGACTCAAAATATTTTTTCAATTGAAATTCAATGTCTAATAAATATCCTTCAGATGTGTTCTGACTAAGTGTTGGATTGCCACGAACAACAATTTCATCAGATTCCTTCGCAATCGTAAAGCATAGAGGTGGTTTATAAACATAAAGTTCCTGCATCTTATTAAGAAGCTTATGTTCTGATTTTAGATTCTGAAATGGGCTTTCCATACACATTAAGATTTCTTCAAAATCATTTCTTTTATCAGGATCCAAAAAAGGTAAAAATTCTTTGAATTATTTAACAAGTGGATCTGTTATATAATTAGTTACATGGCTTTGTATAAGTGGTATATTTTTCATGAAGCTTTAAAGTAAAATTTATAATAGATTTCAGCATTAGATTTTTGAGGTGACAAAATTTATTTGTATTTTTTCCAGAACTTTCATGTGAACCCAGAACGTTTTGCTCATAACTGGTTGTCCCAGGATTATTATTAATTTGGTAACCATTCAAAGTACATGTATTAGTTCTTTTATCAATGGTAGGACAAGAATAATTTTCGTTTCCTGTATTGCCAGAATAGCCCAGTCATATTAGGGCTTTCACCTCGGAATGAAAGATAATAAGCTGCAAATTGGTATGAACCTTTGTTTTGTCATTCTAAATGTTGTCTCAAAAGTCACAATCGTTATCGTGTTCGCGTCTCAAGATATTCAAGGTCAAAGGTCACAAAAATCGGTTTTTCGCGAATATCTGGCTTCCTATCGGTTAAATGAGATTTGCATTTATTATAAAAGTTGTAGGCTATAAAATTCCCTACAACTTTTGTTTAAACTTTTTTTTCATACGACCAACCGTTTTGAAGGTAGAGCGCGAAGAGTGCACATCGTACAGTCATATACGGCCTAATGCAAGGTCAAGCGTGAGTTATGGTTATCAGTACGTTATAAAGTCAATTATTTACTTGGAAATTATAATTATTAAACAATGCCTATTATTTATGTACTAACTATTAATTATTTATATTTAATTAAAGTAAGTAACTTGATTATTTATATATAATTATTCATATTTAACTATTTAAGTATAAAATATTATTAATTCTGGATTATATATTTTAGTTTTATTTTAAGTTAACACGACATTATATATCTTTTCTTTAAAACGCGTAAATTTCTCAATACTTATATACCTGGAAATACTTGTCCCTACCCTATGCCCTTTTCTATTCATTGCCGGGACAGATGTTCTATAGTATTCAAGGCCACTCTCTCCACTTTGTATGAGTCAAGATTATTCGTTAGTTTGAAATTGTACCGTTGCAAACCAAGTTACTTACTTTAATTAAATATAAATAATTAATAGTTAGTACATAAATAATAGGCATTGTTTAATAATTATAATTTCCAAGTAAATAATTGACTTTATAACGTACTGATAACCATAACTCACGCTTGACCTTGCATTAGGCCGTATATGACTGTACGATGTGCACTCTTCGCGCTCTACCTTCAAAACGGTTGGTCGTATGAAAAAAAAGTTTAAACAAAAGTTGTAGGGAATTTCATAGCCTACAACTTTTATAATAAATGCAAATCTCATTTAACCGATAGGAAGCCAGATATTCGCGAAAAACCGATTTTTGTGACCTTTGACCTTGAATATCTTGAGACGCGAACACGATAACGATTGTGACTTTTGAGACAACATTTAGAATGACAAAACAAAGGTTCATACCAATTTGCAGCTTATTATCTTTCATTCCGAGGTTGACCCCTTTTTTTACCTAATATGACTGGGCTACATACACATATTCTTGAAGGAACATCCAAACATATTTGCTCTTTAATGAATATTCTAAGTGGAAAACGAAACTTATTTTAGTTAATAAATCAATAGACCTTAATAGTGTCGGTAGTTTTTAATAGATATTGACAAAAAATAAGTAGAACTCTTTTAAATTGTCTGTAGATTCACCGATAACGAAGATTTTTGGTTGTAATTTCGTATTGTCACGCAGGGCTTGTGCCTTAAGCTCATCTTCCTTTTGCTTTAGATTATTTATATTGAAAAAATGGACAAACATATCATTTCAGGCGTCAGAAATCGATGGTTTGGATGTCCTTGCAAACCTTGGCGGCAAAATAATCGAATGGAGGAGGTTGAAAAAATAAAATTGTCTCGAGTCTAGAAAATTTAAAAGACTCTTAGTTGAAAAAATATCATTAAGTCCATTAAATTTACCTTGGTTTAAGTCTTTTGATTGCATTTTTTCATATAACTGAAGGTTCAATTTATCTTTAATGCAGGCAGGAAAAAATATATGATTGATTTTTTCTTGCAAGATGTAAACTTTTTCGTACACTAAATTCCCCTTTCCTGGTTGAATAGTTTCGAAGTCAATATCAATCTGTAGATTTTAAAAATTAGCAAATTGTTCACCTTTAAAATAAATAATATTCACTTACTAATTCGTATCCATCTGGGTCTTTATACCTAGGCCACTGTTGTAAAATATCGGCAATAGAGCTTTTCATTTGCTGTATTTCCTGCATTCTCAAAATTGAAGTTTTCCGCCAATATTCAATTAAATTACTAGGTTTGTTGTGTGACAACCATTTTTTTCAGCTTCAAATTTTTTCCGATCATAATTTGGGTAATTTGATTGAATTTCCGATGAGCTATGCGATGCAGATCGTTTTGGTTGTGGCTTCCTTTTGTACATAATATTAAAATAGCGATCATAAAGTTTTCCAGCAGCATTTCGCTTATTATTCTGTAATGAATTTCTACTTTCAGATCGAACGCGGAACCGACCTCTCATCGGTTCTAGACGTTAAGTCTGAGTAGTGCCAACGGATGGTACCAACAGGTCAACCAATCCGTGCACCGTAATCCATTCACGCGGTGACTGCTTGTCGGCCAGCTAGTTCGGAGAGGATTTCGGTCGCGGGTCTCCGAATGGATTACGCTCAATTACAATATTTCAGTCACCTGAACTTGCCCGTTTTTCAAACGCGTCAACAATTACTCATCCAGAACGAGAAACCTACATTACGTTAGTTCTGGATGTGATCTATCCACAGATCTCAAATCAAAAACGCTACAAAATCCTATAGGCGCGTTACCGATTCACCGACGCGGTACCGAAAAATATACTACTCGAACTTAAATCGAAGGAAGCTACTCTAAGGAAATGACGAAACAAACAAAGGTACCGCGTACCGCGCGCGATGCGAAACCGACTTCAGCGGATTTGTCGAAACCCTAACCTCGCGACGGCATACCTACCATACACTCTCCGTTCCCCCTGAAATAGAACGAGTTACTGAAAAGGAAAGTCGTGTGTTAACTTAGCAATTCATATTATTATTCAATTCAATTAAATTAGGATTTCTATTATAAATATTAGTATCTTCCATTTAAAAACGAGAAAATTCTCTAATCTACAAATCTGTAACAAAAAAATCGTGTAAGTATTTATCTTAGATACTTCTCCTTATCTGACATGATTTTAGTAGTCTACTTTTTCTTATTTTAAGCTTTAATTTGAGAAAACACAAACTATCTTTTATCTATGTTTTGGATTTAAATTTTGCGTTTAAAAAAAAACATATCACTAAGGATTTTCGTATATTCTAAGCATTAAACAAATTTGCTGGTTGCTTGTTTGTTGTAAATTTAGTCATATCGAGCTTATTTCTCATGGGGAAAGGATTCGAGGGCTAGAAATGGTTTGGAATTTCTAAAACGTTCACATGTATCGTGTTCAAGAAATAAGAGCGATTTATCATTAAAGAAGAGTTAAAACTGATTAAGTTTCAAAAACTAACATTTGCACAATTTAGACATTTCAAAGGAAGTATAGGCTGCCTTTTTGCCTCCCATTTCTTTTTCTCAATTTTTCCGTTTTTTTACTTAAATCTTTCAATTGCATGCTTACTTAAATCGAATTAATTTAAATTTATGACACATAAATTGAATATTTTTCCAATAAATAAAAACTCAAAATATGTATGATTGGGCGGATAGCATCATAATATTGTGAGATGATTAGCAGTACATTCTCTTCAATATTTCTGACAACACTTAAAGTTAACCATTTTATCTCTTCTTCCTTATAGTCGATTACTTATTATAGTATTCAAAACAAAATTATAACTACATTTAAGTTTTTTTTTTCTTTATGTTTTCTTCTATTCAAACAAATAAGGCACAACGCTGTACTATACAAAAAAAATAATTTTTCTTTTCAATTATACTTTACTTCAATTACGAGTCGACGTGTATTTTGAATACAATCAGCCGGTATTCTGTTTTTTCTTTGTCTTTAAATAAGGAAATTATTTGTGGTTTTTTATTTTCAATGGAATATTTTATTTTGTGTAACTTCGCTGATCAATTGTCGCTTACGTTTCTTTTAAAGTTCATAGAAAAAAATATCGCATCTACTACTTTAGGCTGTTTCACAAGGACGGAATAGAATACTTCCAAATGGTTCAGGAATATTTTCTATTTTGGTAATTTTTCACTTGAACGGCAGCAAATTTATTGACTAGTCGATAAATTACTTCAGAGAATCGTTTTGAAGTGCCATTCGAAATTTCAGTCACAAAGAAAAGAAACTTGTTATCAGAGGCAATTTATACACTAAAAAAGCAACCATTTGAAAACAAATGTTTTTTTGTTTATGACTTTCATTATCACTAGCGAACTTTAAATTTGGTTGGCAGATGGTATTTCCATTTTGCGACTGTTACATCAAGCTCATCTTCTAAACGCATGAGAGTTCGCAGCGAATGGTTAAAAACAACATACAGTTTTCCAATATCGATGTGCCGTTATCAGAGTACTTAATTAAAACTTCGTTTTTTCTTTTGCGTGACCTTGACCCTGTTAAGTAACATGTTACATATTTTGATATTGTTACGAAAAAGGTTCAAGTGTTCTAAGTTTTAGAGTCTTTTTACTTTGATCCGATCGTTTGCAGTTTATTAGTTGGCTATTGTTAGCTTCTGCGTTTGGCGACATACATCTAATCATATTCACTTAAATTCGAAGTCCACTTGAATCCATATAGATTGATTAGTAATGATCCTGACTTCATTTAAAAATCTTATGTACTAAATATTTACATATGATTTAATATTTCCTCAACATATTGGCAAGGCGATTGAAAATCCGCCATATCGCATGCAGATGTAGCCGTTGCATGCTTGGAACGGCATGAAGGCTGATTTTAAGGTCCCCGATTTTCTTTCCTTATGATAAATCTTGGTATATCTACCTTGGGAAGAACGAGAAAATAATATTTAGCCTTTGGATACTTATCTCGAATCACAACAGCACAATCAAGCAACAAATCCGGATCGTTCAAAGATTTGACCAGAACCATATTCCAGGATGGTTTTGCGGGCAATGAAGCTGTCCTTGTAAGTTGAGTTGATCGGATTATATGTGATACGACCATCACATTTGCAGAATTCCCGCCATGTGGCTGTGTCCACTCGACTTTCAATATTAGCGCCGCATTTTTGATAACGTGAGAAGCATACCCGCGGACAATGTTGATCACTTTTAATAGCATATGTTTATACCGTACAATGTACGTTGCTGAATCGAAGACTGCAATCTGTACTGCGGATTGCAAGCGATACGCCAATTGATCAATCTGAACAAAGTAGCAAGCGTTACTTCGAATTTCCGCATGAAGAAGTGTCAAATCATTTTGGTGTTGAATTATTCTCCTACTGGATTCATTAAGAGAGATTGTTTTATCGAAGGTATATTCCCACTTAGTCCGCAGTTCACACTGCCTTCCGCTCTTTCCTAATGTTTCTGCTCCGGTGAATGTCACTGCCTCACGAATAACGTTTTCCAAAAACTCTTTAAGCACACCACGCGTTTCTTCACAGATTAAACAGGGAATACGTTTCACTCCACCACGTCGCGCCAAACGACGTATAGCTGGTTTTTGTAATACCTTGGATATTATCACGAAGAACTTTACGATGACGTTTAGCGCCTCCATGTGCTGTCAAAAGTTCCGGTTGTCACCTCGGACAACACATATGTGCGTGGAATGGCACTTCATATGGCGGAAATGTGCTTCTTCAGATGTCGCCAGTGGCATAGTTTTCTCGATGGCCACGGTGGAGGGGCATTTCCAGATGGCTATGTCTCGAAATGTGCCGGGGTTGGATTAATTCTATATTTCGAATATTTATATCCACGGATCCAAATATTTGGACAGAAAAAAAAAAATATTTTCTGCACAACGATATCCGCACAACAGATGAAGTCCGCTGGCACTTCGAGGACATATCCATCTGGCAGGTTACAAGGGTTCGGGATCGGAATCACTTCGATTCCTGGGCGCAGGCGTCACATTACACATTCCCCCCCCCAAAATCGAAGTAATTACGATCCCGTCTCCTTGGTAACAGGTCTTGGTTAGGGACGTGGCGGGTCGAAGATCCGTTTCGAAGGATAGGCTACAACCCTGTTCGTGAAGACTCGGCAGTGACTATATAGTAGGAAGTCAGGTGTTATTCGGAGGCCTTCGTCTAGGCAGAGATTTGGGATAAGCCAAGGTTTCTCGTGGGAATTAGTTGCACTTCATCGTCTAAGGTCTTTTGCGTGGTAAATTCCCAGGGTCTTACCAGTCATGTCCGCGATGAGGTATCGGGTGGGGCTTATGACTTGTATGACTCGACACTTCACGAATTTCTTGTCTAGTTTGGCATTGTAATGTCGGGTGGCATCGCTCTGTCGGAAGTTTCGACGATATATTTCGTCGCCGGCCTTAAAGCCAGAAGGATGAGATCGCAAGTTGTACCGCTCCTCTCCCATCCGTCTACTTTCTTCAATCTTCTCCCGCAGTTGATCTCGCAGAAGTTGGAGCTTTTCGTGCGGTTCTAGAACCACGATTGGGTCCTCTAGCGATTTCAGCTGCCGCAATAGCCGGTAAGCGCTCCCATGACAGATCATGTACTGGCCGAACACTGCGAAATACGGCGAAATGCCGGTCGTGGCGTGGTACGACGAGCGCAGTGCACTAGTGATGGCGGACAATTTGCGATCCCAGTCCCTCTGATTCGGGTGGACATAGGCGCGAATGGCCGCTATGAGCGTACGATTCAGTCGTTCGGATGCGTTGGCTTGTGGTGAATAGACGGCAGTTCGTTGGTGGATGATGCCGTATTTGGACATTAGGTCTCGGAACTTGCTGGAGGTGAACTGGACCCCATTGTCGGAGACAAGTTTCTCCGGAACTCCAAACATGTGAAAGACTCGGTTCTCCAAAAAGCTGATTATTGGTCCAGTGTGCATGTTACGTAGTGGTTCTATGATAGGGAATTTGGAGAGCTGGTCCAGGACCACGACAGCTCCCGTGTGACCAGAAGCAGATCGAGGGTAAGGACCGATAAGATCAATGTACAAGCGCTGGAACACGCGTTCGGGGACCTCAACCTTACCCATGGGTGGTCGAAGAATGGTGTTGGGCGCTTTAGTGCACTTGCATAGCTCACAGGAGGCTACGTACGCTTTTATCTGTTGTGCCATCTTAGGCCAAAAGAAACAGGTTTTCAACCGCCTAAGTGTACGACCGTATCCGCCGTGCGCACTTGATGGGTGGTCATGAGCCCGCCTGATAAGATCAGTGGTTAATTCTTCGGGCACCCACAACTTCCACTGTTCTTCTTCTTGTATGGGGTCACCGGATGCGTGTCCCATCCGCTTGTAAATAAATCCATCCGTCAACCGCAGTTCAGGAAGCTGGGGCTGTTGGTTCTGGATAGTGTGAATCAGTTGGGTGTAGCTGGCTGACTTGAAGGCAGGATGGTCCAGATCGATCAATTGGGGGCTGTCGTCCTCTTGGACCAACTCGGCTCCTTCAGGGGCGAACATTCTGGATAGGGTGTCGGGGACTACATGCTGGCTTCCTTTTCGGTGGCGAATTGTGAAGTCAAATGCCTGGAGTTTCAGTGCCCACCTGGCCAGTCTGCCGTTGAGATCAGTCTGGCTCATTAGCCATTTCAGAGAAGCGTGATCCGTAACGATTTCAAAGGTGTGTCCCTCCACATAGGCTCGGAAGCGTTTCACTGCCAACACCGCGGCTAAACATTCTTGCTCGGAGACCGTGTAATTTCGCTGGGCTGGGTTCAGCTTGTGAGACATGAAGGCTATAGGTCTCTCCTCGCCGTCTTGTGCAACCTGGACTAAGACTGCTCCCACCCCATGTTGACTCGCGTCACAATGGATTGAGAACGGTTTGTCAAAGTCCGGGCTGTGCAGTACGGGGGCTGTAGTCAGACTCTTCTTTAGCTCTTCAAAGGCTCGCAAGCTGGGCTCTTCCCAGACGAATTTACGTCCCTTACGCAGCATGTCGGTCAAAGGAGTGGTAATGGTGGCATAGTCACGTACAAAACGCTGGTACCATCCGCATAAGCCTAAGAATCGGCGTAACTGTTTGGTGGTCTTGGGTAATGGAAAAACGTCAATCGCTTGAGTCTTTTCCGGATCGGTCTTGATATGCCCATGCCCAATGATGTGACCTAAATACTTCACCTCCGTCATCACGAACTGGCTCTTCCTTATGTTGATGGTTAATCTTGCCCTCCGGATGTGTAGAGCCACCTCCTGAAGCAGGTCGATGTGTTCGTCAAAGGTCTCGGTTATAAGCAGCAGATCGTCCAAATAAACGAAAACTTGGTGCCGCAAATGAGGTGGTATCACCTTATCCATAAGGCGCGTCATCGTTTGGGGGGCATTACACAATCCGAATGGCATGGTCACGAATTGATATAGGGGCCGACCTGGGACTGTGAAGGCTGTTTTCTCCTTTGAACTGGGGTCTAAAGGAATTTGCCAGAAGGCGTCCTTGAGGTCTAAGCTCGTGATGAAATGGGCTTTAGGCAATCGACTCAAAATGCCTTCGATCAACGGTAGAGGATATGCGTCCTTGACTGTGACGGCGTTCAAGCGTCTGGCATCTAAGCATAACCGGACCTTGTTCGGCTTGACAACTAAGGTGACTGGGGAAGCCCACGCGCTCTGTGATTCTTCGATTACGCCTAATGATAGCATTCGATCCACTTCGGCATATAACGATTTTTCCTTCGCCGGAGATATGGCGAAATGTCTCTGTTTTATGGGTTTAGCGTCCCCCACATCTATAGTGTGGAACACCAGGGCAGTCCGCCCGAGACCTTCTTTCTCGTGCGATGGAAAAGCCGATATAGCCGAGTCGAGACGCAGTTGCTGAGTTACATCCAGTGTATGCCGTAGTAAGTTAGTGGGTTGAGATTGGTCAGGAACGGTGGTGACGGACTCCAGGGTCGAACTGGAAAATAGTGCCGGGGCCAAGTTAAATTTTCGAACGAAATCCACTCCTAAATAAAGATTCTGGGTTAACTGAGGTATGATGAAAAATTCCATAGGTTTAGTTACCCCTTTAAAGGTGACATCCGTCATAATTTTTCCCACTACAGAGTGACGAGTTCCGTCCGCCGTGCTTAACCAGGAGGTGAAATGACGGATTTGGTCCGCGTGCTTTGCCAGTACCTCCCCTGCAAACTCGGCAGAGATGCAATTCACACTGGCTCCCGTATCGACTAAGCCTGATACTCGTTTTTGCAGGAGGTGTACTGACGCATATGGCCGAACATCATCCCTCAATAATTCGTCTAAGTATATGTCCTTCAACACTTTCCTCGACTGCCTGACTTTTCTCCAGAAGCTCCGCATCCGACGCGTGGCTCGCTTGCTTCGCGGTGGGACATTTGTGGCCAATTCCTCATGGAAGATGCGCTGTCGAGTAGCCAAATAATTCCGCAACCTGACATGAAAAGGTTTTACATGCCAAGGAACCTTCGTCTCGCTATCATTTCCCTGCGCATTGGCCTCGGCGAAGGACGGCGTCGGTTGTGGAACTTCGGGAGAACTGTGTTTAGCGGTGCGAGTCAGCAGAGTTGGAGTCATGTTGGGAGCTGGGTCATAGCTGGTGATGGGGTCTGGATTGGTTCGTCCGGGGTCTAGGAGTGCCGACGGGTGGTCGCGGCACTCGGTGGCAAGTTTTTTCGCCCTTTGCAATTTGCACAGTCAGGTGCGTATGTGTCGGCCTTCCCGCAGCGGTAGCAGAAAAGCGTCGGCTCCGCTGGACATGCGTAGAACCGATGTCCCGGTTGTCGGCAGTTCCAACAGACCGTCGGGCTTGTAAGTGCTTCAAGGGAGGGTCGATCAATCAATGCTGGGTCCTCAAGCTCCGGTGGTGCTCCGCTCCTCGGTACTGGTACTGGATCAGCAAGCAGGTGGTCTGCTGCCATCAACTCCGCGGTGTGATGATTTCGGGGATTTGGTCCCGTTATGCGAGGTTGTGGGCGGAAGGTACCTCGTCGCTCATCCAAGTGTTCTTGTCTACGCGCATGGAGGCGCAATCCCTGTATGGTGTTGATGGGAAAATGTAGCAGGCTGTTCTGGAGATCCCAGCGCATGTTCTCTCTGATAATTTCTACTAATTCGTCCTCGGGCATGGTATTTCGCAGGCGAGTGCTCAATCTCACTATACTGGTGTAGTACTGGTCGAACGGTTCGTGAGCGCCTTGTTTCCGTTTCTTTATTTGCTCTCTTAGCTCTCTCTCAGTGAAGCCATCCTCAAATCGATTGCGGAAGGCTGCACTGAAAGAGTGCCAAGTGGGACGTGGCGTTGACTCTTTAAAGCTCCAGTACCAGTCGGCAGCGTCGCCGCTGAACAAAAGATGTGCATGCCGGAGGAAGGCCGAAGAATCCCCTCCCAGGGTGCTGGATATCAACGCCTGAATCCGGAAAAGGAACCGGTCCGCCGATATCATATCGTTGAACCCTGTAAAGTTCAGGCGCCAACTCTCCATGATACGAGGCGTCGGGTCTCGGAAAAGTGTCAATGCGTTCCCGGGGGGAATCACATCCTCTACTGACCTGTTGTACTGAACTGCCTCGGGGGCTGGAGGTACCAACGGAGGTCCGGTACTGTGTCGCGGTCTGTATTCGGGAGCTCTGGGATCCATTCCCGAGTTCCTTGGAGGTGGGACCCATTGCTCGGATTGTCGGGAGTGGGGCATCGCCACACTGGGATTTGGCTCCCAGCCAAGCGGAGTTCTCACGCGGCTGGGTGGTTGGCTCAACGGGAGATTCTGGATCTTTCCCTCCAGGTTGCCAATCCTCTCCGACATATCCCTCATCAACGCCACGAGGGTGTCAATGGAGTGGGCGGAAGGCATGGTTGTCACCTCGGACACGACACTCGCAGCCGGAACTTCACCGCCTACTGCTCCTTGCAGGTCTAAGAGTGGTTGTGACGGTTCGGCTTCTGGAGCTCCTTTCGCCACTGCTCCACGCGTCGGTAGGGGCGTTCCGATGGGGACGTCTAGGGCAGACCGATCTATGGGTCGCCGGCATAAGGGACACAATTCTGACGTGAGGAGGAGCTGTTGTACACAGGCACGATGGAATAAATGTCCACAATCCAATCGCACGCTGTGTACGCCCTCCACTACGTCTTCGAAGCAGATCCCACAGTTCGCGGGTTGGACCGTTTTGGACCGGGTCCACCGCTTATCGGGCGTCCGCTTCGTTGCCATTTCGTGTGGGTTTATTATGGGTGGTTGCTAGTATGAAATGAGAGGAAGAAAAAAAATTATAAAATATAAAATATACTTATTCCTACTAAAGTTTATAGAATAATAAAAGATTTTAAATATTATCACTAAATTAGTGGCCGTTAGTGGCGAGCTAATAATAGAGGCTGGGAAAAAAAAATTGTTTAAGACACACTTTCCTTTCCAGTGGTCGACCTCTTCAGCGGGAAATGAGAGTGCGTGGTAATCTGCCGAAGAAAGGGTGCTTCGGTCGATTTACGAAATTTAACCCCATACCCACATACATTACAAAAAACCGTCTCTAAACTACGTTAAAGTGACTCGACGAGACAAGTGGTAGAGCTACCGTAACGACTTTGTACGCGGTCAAAATTCCCGACGCGTAGAAGCATTCCGGGCTTCGCCACTCCAGCATACGCCATCGAACGTTGAACCGATACCACTCGTCTAACACGCATAAGAAATAGTTAGAATCCTTCCGCGACATAAAGGCAAGGTAGCCTTCTATTTTCTTGAGAGTCCATGCTGATAGGTAAACCCATCAGACTGGCAGTTCCATCAAGAAAATAGAAGGTCCTTACAGGGGTTAACCTGGGACAACACATCGGAAGGATTCTGTCGCGAGAAAAAAAAAATCAAACAAAGGAGAGCGGAAGCTACAACTCACGTGAAGCGACTTCTAGTGTGTATCACACAATTCCACTGCTCCTGATAGTGGGACTCGAGTACCAAAGTACCTTACATCCTCCGTAAAGGACCAACTCGTCAGAAGACGCGAAGTTCTTTCCCCCTTAGGATGTTTTTGGCCCCACGTTGGGCGCCATTTGTAATGAATTTCTACTTTCAGATCGAACGCGGAACCGACCTCTCATCGGTTCTAGACGTTAAGTCTGAGTAGTGCCAACGGATGGTACCAACAGGTCAACCAATCCGTGCACCGTAATCCATTCACGCGGTGACTGCTTGTCGGCCAGCTAGTTCGGAGAGGATTTCGGTCGCGGGTCTCCGAATGGATTACGCTCAATTACAATATTTCAGTCACCTGAACTTGCCCGTTTTTCAAACGCGTCAACAATTACTCATCCAGAACGAGAAACCTACATTACGTTAGTTCTGGATGTGATCTATCCACAGATCTCAAATCAAAAACGCTACAAAATCCTATAGGCGCGTTACCGATTCACCGACGCGGTACCGAAAAATATACTACTCGAACTTAAATCGAAGGAAGCTACTCTAAGGAAATGACGAAACAAACAAAGGTACCGCGTACCGCGCGCGATGCGAAACCGACTTCAGCGGATTTGTCGAAACCCTAACCTCGCGACGGCATACCTACCATACACTCTCCGTTCCCCCTGAAATAGAACGAGTTACTGAAAAGGAAAGTCGTGTGTTAACTTAGCAATTCATATTATTATTCAATTCAATTAAATTAGGATTTCTATTATAAATATTAGTATCTTCCATTTAAAAACGAGAAAATTCTCTAATCTACAAATCTGTAACAAAAAAATCGTGTAAGTATTTATCTTAGATACTTCTCCTTATCTGACATGATTTTAGTAGTCTACTTTTTCTTATTTTAAGCTTTAATTTGAGAAAACACAAACTATCTTTTATCTATGTTTTGGATTTAAATTTTGCGTTTAAAAAAAAACATATCACTAAGGATTTTCGTATATTCTAAGCATTAAACAAATTTGCTGGTTGCTTGTTTGTTGTAAATTTAGTCATATCGAGCTTATTTCTCATGGGGAAAGGATTCGAGGGCTAGAAATGGTTTGGAATTTCTAAAACGTTCACATGTATCGTGTTCAAGAAATAAGAGCGATTTATCATTAAAGAAGAGTTAAAACTGATTAAGTTTCAAAAACTAACATTTGCACAATTTAGACATTTCAAAGGAAGTATAGGCTGCCTTTTTGCCTCCCATTTCTTTTTCTCAATTTTTCCGTTTTTTTACTTAAATCTTTCAATTGCATGCTTACTTAAATCGAATTAATTTAAATTTATGACACATAAATTGAATATTTTTCCAATAAATAAAAACTCAAAATATGTATGATTGGGCGGATAGCATCATAATATTGTGAGATGATTAGCAGTACATTCTCTTCAATATTTCTGACAACACTTAAAGTTAACCATTTTATCTCTTCTTCCTTATAGTCGATTACTTATTATAGTATTCAAAACAAAATTATAACTACATTTAAGTTTTTTTTTTCTTTATGTTTTCTTCTATTCAAACAAATAAGGCACAACGCTGTACTATACAAAAAAAATAATTTTTCTTTTCAATTATACTTTACTTCAATTACGAGTCGACGTGTATTTTGAATACAATCAGCCGGTATTCTGTTTTTTCTTTGTCTTTAAATAAGGAAATTATTTGTGGTTTTTTATTTTCAATGGAATATTTTATTTTGTGTAACTTCGCTGATCAATTGTCGCTTACGTTTCTTTTAAAGTTCATAGAAAAAAATATCGCATCTACTACTTTAGGCTGTTTCACAAGGACGGAATAGAATACTTCCAAATGGTTCAGGAATATTTTCTATTTTGGTAATTTTTCACTTGAACGGCAGCAAATTTATTGACTAGTCGATAAATTACTTCAGAGAATCGTTTTGAAGTGCCATTCGAAATTTCAGTCACAAAGAAAAGAAACTTGTTATCAGAGGCAATTTATACACTAAAAAAGCAACCATTTGAAAACAAATGTTTTTTTGTTTATGACTTTCATTATCACTAGCGAACTTTAAATTTGGTTGGCAGATGGTATTTCCATTTTGCGACTGTTACATCAAGCTCATCTTCTAAACGCATGAGAGTTCGCAGCGAATGGTTAAAAACAACATACAGTTTTCCAATATCGATGTGCCGTTATCAGAGTACTTAATTAAAACTTCGTTTTTTCTTTTGCGTGACCTTGACCCTGTTAAGTAACATGTTACATATTTTGATATTGTTACGAAAAAGGTTCAAGTGTTCTAAGTTTTAGAGTCTTTTTACTTTGATCCGATCGTTTGCAGTTTATTAGTTGGCTATTGTTAGCTTCTGCGTTTGGCGACATACATCTAATCATATTCACTTAAATTCGAAGTCCACTTGAATCCATATAGATTGATTAGTAATGATCCTGACTTCATTTAAAAATCTTATGTACTAAATATTTACATATGATTTAATATTTCCTCAACATATTGGCAAGGCGATTGAAAATCCGCCATATCGCATGCAGATGTAGCCGTTGCATGCTTGGAACGGCATGAAGGCTGATTTTAAGGTCCCCGATTTTCTTTCCTTATGATAAATCTTGGTATATCTACCTTGGGAAGAACGAGAAAATAATATTTAGCCTTTGGATACTTATCTCGAATCACAACAGCACAATCAAGCAACAAATCCGGATCGTTCAAAGATTTGACCAGAACCATATTCCAGGATGGTTTTGCGGGCAATGAAGCTGTCCTTGTAAGTTGAGTTGATCGGATTATATGTGATACGACCATCACATTTGCAGAATTCCCGCCATGTGGCTGTGTCCACTCGACTTTCAATATTAGCGCCGCATTTTTGATAACGTGAGAAGCATACCCGCGGACAATGTTGATCACTTTTAATAGCATATGTTTATACCGTACAATGTACGTTGCTGAATCGAAGACTGCAATCTGTACTGCGGATTGCAAGCGATACGCCAATTGATCAATCTGAACAAAGTAGCAAGCGTTACTTCGAATTTCCGCATGAAGAAGTGTCAAATCATTTTGGTGTTGAATTATTCTCCTACTGGATTCATTAAGAGAGATTGTTTTATCGAAGGTATATTCCCACTTAGTCCGCAGTTCACACTGCCTTCCGCTCTTTCCTAATGTTTCTGCTCCGGTGAATGTCACTGCCTCACGAATAACGTTTTCCAAAAACTCTTTAAGCACACCACGCGTTTCTTCACAGATTAAACAGGGAATACGTTTCACTCCACCACGTCGCGCCAAACGACGTATAGCTGGTTTTTGTAATACCTTGGATATTATCACGAAGAACTTTACGATGACGTTTAGCGCCTCCATGTGCTGTCAAAAGTTCCGGTTGTCACCTCGGACAACACATATGTGCGTGGAATGGCACTTCATATGGCGGAAATGTGCTTCTTCAGATGTCGCCAGTGGCATAGTTTTCTCGATGGCCACGGTGGAGGGGCATTTCCAGATGGCTATGTCTCGAAATGTGCCGGGGTTGGATTAATTCTATATTTCGAATATTTATATCCACGGATCCAAATATTTGGACAGAAAAAAAAAAATATTTTCTGCACAACGATATCCGCACAACAGATGAAGTCCGCTGGCACTTCGAGGACATATCCATCTGGCAGGTTACAAGGGTTCGGGATCGGAATCACTTCGATTCCTGGGCGCAGGCGTCACATTACAATTCCTCGGAATGTAATATGTTGCCTGTAAGTTCATTTATGTATCTAACTTAAGTTTCACTGAATTTTCAACAAAAAACCAATGCTTACGCTATTTTCAGTTGGAAAAAGTTCCAGAATGGCTCCTGTAATCTTTTTCATTGTGGGAGGATCCATATGCGTTTTGGCTCCATAGAAATGGTCACAGATAATACGAACTAATGTGGTTTGTTGTGCTTCAGTTAGAGATTTTTTCATGCGGTATTCATTTAACATTTCATTGCCTGCATAAGTTTACTCCAAAATCTCTTGAAGATTGAAGCTGCCTTTAGTGACATTGGGAACAGCAGAATTCGTTGAGGCTGAAGAGTGCGATGATAGCCACTCAGTTACAGTATTGGAAAGTGTTCTATCACTTGCACAGCATGTTAATACTTCACACTGCAAGTATAATTTAAAAGTACACAAGGTTTTTGCTATAATAAAACTTAGACTTTACTTACATTATTTGCAATTCGCCACTTTTGTAAATTATATCGAAACTTCACTTTTTCGCCAACCTGATTTTTGGTGTTAAATATTTGATCTACGTCGTGGGAATGCAACATTTTCAACACTTCTAGCGAATCGATTCCACACTCAGTTAAAACAGAAATTGTCTGGAGTTGAAGTCCCCATTCTAAAAAAAGGCACACTGCTTCGGATGAGGCATTTGAAATTGTTGCACTCGCGCCGTCTGAACCGTCGTTTATTATCAAATCGATACAGGAGCTTATTGCTGATCCTGACTCCATATTGTTTCCAAATTTGTTCACTGCACTACACTGAATTAAAGTTTTCAGATTCAATCTATTCTCTTAAAATGGGAAATCACGTTCACTTCATTAACTATGCTGTAGTTCACTACACTAATAAATTTCACCCACTACACAAAACTAAACAAAACATTGATAGCTCAATGTATTTCAGGCATGTGCAAGTCCGAAACGCTAATACCGAACCGATTGCTCCGATGTCAGATATGCGACTTGCGCTTTTATGAGGATACATGAACTTATTTGAAAAGGATGGTTTTTGTTCTTAAGCTGAAACAAATTGTTGTTGAATGAAAAATTATCCTCTTGAAATGTCAAAGATTGCCGTTGTTAAGCCAAATGTGGCCCTTTAAAATGAATGATTTAGTTGTTAAATGTCAAAAAGAACAACTATTTGAGGAGTATTCTTCTTCAAATACTTGCTCCTTGTTAAATCAAATGTAGCACTTTTCACCAAATGAAGAAATTCGTTCAAATATCAACAACTAATCTTTTCAAATGAAAATAATTTACTTAGCTCAACAATAGTTTCATTTTGGATTCTCAACAGCGAACATTTTTGGATTTAACAGTGTGTTTTTTTCTGAGTGACCCTGAAGAAGACCACGAAAGTGGTCGAAACGTCGATTAGAGTATTATTTCATAGCAAATTGTTTTTTTGGTCGAACGAAGCCCGTGAATTCATGTAACAAAAATATTAATGTTATTGACCTTATGGGAAAATTTCAAGAAGATCAAATCAAAACTACAGCGACTGATTCGATGGAAAGTCCATAAAATACCAAAATCATGTGTTATTGTACGTGGAGAAATTTCAAATGGCTATAACTTCCGCGTATATCATTCCATTTTCATAAAACTTACCAAGTTTAAGGATTTTTTTGTAGGACTATCCAAATATCGAATTTTATTAAGTTGAAGGTCACCTATACGATTTTATTGGAGAAAATGTTAAATTCGAATATCATACTATTATTAACAAAGTTGAGCGAATTTCGACTTCTAAGGTATTTTTGTTGTTGTACTCATACACATCTATTTCCATATATTTTCAGATTTTTTGGATCACAGATGTCCAGTCGCGAGGGGGGATGCAAATTTTTCGTGTATTTCCCCTCCGTGTGCACCCCTCGAAGCAAAAAGTGTCATATTAAGACCTGTTTTGAAAAGTTATCGTCAAGACCTTACATTTGATTCCAATATCGGCTACCTTTGCTGAATTTTTTTTAAGGCGGCCACTCCCCTCTATGGATTTAAGTTCCTCAAATACATTATAAAATTTTTTTGTGGTTTGACTTTGAAGAGAGCACCACTTTCCACCTGCATGCAAAATTTGATGTTTCTAGCTTAAGTAGCTTGCGAGAAAAAATGCTGTGACACACGGACGGCCGGAAGGATGGACAGGACGTGATTTTGAAAGGGTTCTGTAAAATTATTTTACAATATTAATATTATTAAGGCTTTTTTAAGTGTGATTTTTTTTTCTTCACAACACAATTATTTTGCTTTTCAGTCTTTTAATCACTAGGCAATAAGGATTGCAGTCTTTTTAGGGCTTTGTACTAAAATACAAAACCCTATTTAAATCGGTACGTTTGTATGTCACAGCAGTTTTTCTCCGAAACTGTAGAGGCTACAGCCATGAAACTTTGTGGGAAGGTTGGAAGTTATGACTTCTAGAAAGTTTTGGGGCGAAAATTTTTTTCAAAGAGTCCCCACATATAGAGGGGAATGACCCTCAAAAACATTTTTGTTCATCAAAGATGGTCAAGTGAGTTATCATACTTTATCAGCATCAAAGGCGTTAGGAGAAGGAGAAATGCATGAAATTTAAGCGTACCCCCCTCCCGATTGGAAACCTTTCATCCGAAAAAACCTGAAAATAATCATAAGTGTAAGCCCTTATACTTACTACAACAACAAATACGTCAGAAATTGAAATTCACTCAACTTTGTTGGTAATAGTATGATTTATCAGTCTTACACTTTCTTGAATAAAATAATGAGGGCGACTTCAAATTCTATAAAATTCAATAGGTAAATGTCACTTAACCAATTTAATCATTGCTAGAAATGCCATAAGGATCGAATCGCATTTAACAGAGTCAAGGGGGCTTAAATTTTATTGTACTACAACAGCAACTATATATGGTTATAGGACAATACGCACTTTTAATCAACTCCGCCACTACGCATTTGCTAGAATTGGCATGAACTTTTCAGGAATTATATTCATATGAATATATTTGAGAATTAGTTCAATGGTTGGCATCCGTAATCGAAAAACAAAATGTTATTTTTCGCGGATTTCAACGTTCAAGGTACATGCTATTAACACTTGATTGAACGTTTTAGTGAATAGCTGTAGATGATCGGTGGAAAAATTATGAAAGTAGATCCAATAACAAACAACTTTTTCTTCTTCGTAACACCACAGCCCCTCTTGGACCTTCGCTTCCTGCAAAAAGTGCATCCAATTGTCCATTGATCTCGTCCTCTAATTCCAAAATACGAGCAGTGATGAACTGCCTTCGTCGACCGAGTCAGACCAGAATTTCCTCGGTTTGCCGACTGGTCTCCAGCCTTCAATTCTCCCAACGAATACCTTTTTGGGTATTCGTTGTTCGTCCATACGAGTCATGTGTCCAACCCATTGCAACTTCCGTAGTCTTGCAATCATTGAGACCTCCGGTTCGTCAAAAATTTCATACAGCTCATGGTTGTATTGTATTGACCATTGGTCCCCATCTAGCTTCAATCCAATTATTCGCCTTCGGACCCGTCGCTCAATGTCGTTCAATATACTTACGGATGCTTGGATTATCCTTTCAGCTTTGTTTTCCTGTGTATGCAGCTGGTATTCAAGATTGTCAGTATTGAATAAAATATTTTATTTGCGAGCTGTATCATCATCATCTCTTTCATTAGTGGTTCTCGCTATTTTGGCGCCTAAGTACACCAATTTGCACATTTTTGACGCATCACTTCTCGACTGCGTCATGAGCTTTGTTTTATTTTCATTGATTTGTAGCCCTTCTAGTTTTGCTTCGCTGTCGAGTTTCAGGAAAAGTTCTTTGGCAGTTGTTAATTGGCAGTTGTTAATTACTACTTGACTCTACTGCTGCCACAGTATTTGATGGGCCCCACTGGAATCTCATCGGTTCCCGGCGCGTTATTATTCTTTTGGACTTTGATGAGTTGGTTGCGCCAATGGAAGATCCCCGCAAGCATCTATGGACTCCGATGCTCTGGAGCTGTGTGGAGGATTGAAATATTATGCCCATCTTTTCTGAATCATCAGCGATGATTTTGCTGATGTCATCATTACAGAGCGTGGTTTTGGGCTGATAACCACGTTATCACCTTCCATTGCTTTGTATGCTTGTCTTGTGTTGTTGCTCGCTAGACTTTTATCTACACTTTTCAATTGGTCGTCATAGTATTTTCTTTATTTATTCTAATATCTTATTCGGTACTTTTCTGAGATTTTCATAGTGTTCTCTCTTTTCCAGGTTTTCCTACCTAACGCATTTTGACATTCATCATCGAACCAATCATTTCCCTTGCGCGGGGCTTGATTTGATGTCCGATTGTCTGTACTGTCACGGTCTTAATAGCCACTCTCACTTCCATACAGAACTCGTTGCTTGTCTTTAATGATTCGTCTGATAAGGTGGGGGCAAGCTTGTTGTCAAGGGTCGCTGTGAAATTTTTGCCCACATACGCTGTTTGGAACCTTTCGATTTCAAATTTTTGTAGCGGGCTGATCTTTACCGGCTATGCCTTCGATGTACGACACCGATCGGTTAATTTGATCAAGTAATGATTTGAATCACAATTTTCTCCTTGGTATCTACGGGCGTCAAGTATGCTCAAGGCCCAACGTTATTGGGTCAGAACATGATAGTTCTGCTTTCGAGTGTTGCCGATCTATGATACCTCGGTCATTTTATGAATGCGTTAATGTGGGAAGCAAGTCGAACATATGATTAGATTTCTGATACATACAAAGTCAATCAGGGGCTGGCCGTTGTCATTTGTTTCATCGTTGTTGAACAAGTAACTTTATGGTAGAAATTCTTTCAACTTTGCTTATAATAGTAGGATCTGCAAATTAAATATTTTGCCAGTAAAAATGTATTAGAATGATGAAAGTATTCGTAGATATTTAATCGTCATTTAAAAGGTCCTTATATTTTTTGAGTTTTAAAAGAAAGTACGAAAAATATTGCCGTTTGAATTTCCTCCGATTACAACAATCAAATTCGGTTTTCCTAATACATGGGCTTTTCATCAAACCAGACACTATACTTTTGATTGCAGCTTCTCTAAATATATGATAGAATGGCTTAGTCAATGATTTTCGCAATACTACATCAATATTTTAGCCAGTGAAATTGGAGTAACACTGGTTTTACTTTTAAAGCAAAAATATATTTGTTATGCAAGTCATTAAAGTTTTCCTTGAATGAAATGTTAAGTACAAAACCCTTCTGACACGAGCGTAGTTCTGTCCTCCCAACTTGTTTTACTTTTTTATTTTCTTTCATTCTTCCGCGACAGTATTCCAAGTTCTGTCTTCGAATCTGTGGATATGGGGGAAAATAAAGAGTATGGGGAGCTTTCCGCCGCTAAATCAAGCTTGACCCGGAAAAAAACTTCCAGCGTTTCTGTGAAAAGTTTAGAGGGGACATAAAGGAGGAATTTATTCTGGACTTGGAGGCTATCTTAAAGCCAGAAGCCAGAAAGAGGCCAATAGAGATTCCAACGCAGGAGCCTGCTTCAAAAGTATCGAAGCACTTGAAGTGAGTAGGCGGGATTTCCCCCAGCTTCCGCAAGCTTTTTGGAGACCATTTCCAAGCTGGGTGAAAGGCCGGATCTTGTGGGTAATAAAGGGAAATCGATGCCCCAGCAGCAAAGCGTGGCTGCTGTCAAAAAGAGAGGGTGCCTCCTATAATGTGCTATGGGCTTTACCTCAAGACTTTCGGGACTAGCGTGAAAAGAGCATGCACCCGAAATTCTTAAAAAGTAGCCAGAGTTGAACGTGACGGCTCACAAACTTCGCTCCACCCTGAACCGACTGAGGATCATACCAGCCTTTTTAATGTGCAAAAGTGGCTTGCTACACCTACATTCTTTCAGCAGAGAGAAAATTGACTCTCATTCTCAAAGGCATGCACAGCTCATACTGAAGGAACATCTCAGGGAAGATATCCTATCAACAAAAAGGTTCTCCCTTATAACCTCTAGGAGAAAAAAAGGATGCTTTCATCTTTCTAAGTCCAGTACAAACCGAACTTTGAAGCGAAGAAACCGATGGATATAAAGTTCCTATTGTGTCCGAAGATTCAATGGGAACATCTACAGAAAAATTGCACTTCCCAGTGCTTCAATTGCCAAAGATTTGGCCACGTTGCTTCGAACTGCGGACTTGAAGTTAGATGCGTAAAATACGACAAGCAACATAAGTCCATCGAATGTCCAATCTCGTAGTAGGAGAAAAAAGAGGAGATCTTCTGTGTGAAATGCAATGCTAAGGAGCACCCTGCGAGCTTCAGAGGTTGTCTAAAGCAAAAAAGTTGAAGAGAGGAGGAAGAATCTCCAAAAGAAAAAAGAGGAAAGGAGGGATTTCAGCACCGCCTTTATGACAAAAATGTACGTGAATAGGTCTCGTACTCTAACCTTTTACAAGACACATCAAATAGCAACCAATGCAACAACCACAACATTCGTAGAATGGCCAAAACACCGTTTTGGGCACTGACTACCGACAGTTTTTCGGAGGTGACTTGTTCACATTCATTCGAAAAGTTAACTCTTTCATTCCCCACTATAAAAACTCACTAATTCTAGTCACAAAAAAGCAGCGTACTTAGAATTTACCTTCAAAGTAGGTTGTCGTGATGAATTTCATTAAACTCTCCATCTTCAACCTATCTTCACTAGATATGTGCTATAAAAGGAATTTCGTTCAAGAATACTTAGGCGCCTATCGACTAGACTTCTTGTTTATATCGGAAGCAAGACTCAAAGAAAATCACAAAGTGCATGTGGAAAAATACAAGATCATCAGGCGTGATGACCCAGAGGGAATTCTTAGAGTTGTTATGGCTCACAAAGGTCACCTGAAAGCCCAAAGGTACTGCCTTCCAAGCCTGAAATGTATTGAAGTAGGGATAATAAGCTCCATGCTAGGAGAGTGCGCCTTTGCATTCGTGGGGGTCTATGTTCGGCATGGAAACTTGGAAACAATGCTTACTCTGGGCAAAATATTCGATTTCTTTGCCATGGGAGGTGATTTCAATACGAAGCATCCCTCATGGGGAAATATTGCATCTAATGGCTAGGAAACAGCTATCTCTAACTGAGTTCAATTAAATATGGATCTCATACTGATTGCCCCAAAAGAAGCGTTTTTTCCAGTTCTTGACAGGGACCATGACAGCCGGGATTCGTGGCCTACACCGATTCAGACTTTGGAGAAGACTCTGAGACAGGACAGTGAACAAGTAGTGTGTTAGTGATGAGAAGAGGGCCAGTGATCTGGTATTCACAATAGCAGCGTCTGGTAGCGACTCCACTGGAGAAGCTGAGTACCAAGCAGCAGTGTCAGTGATTGACAATGTGTGCTGGATCAAACGAATCGCACTGGAACTTAGCATTCTAGTAGCTGAGCTACCGATCACTCTGTACATCAACAACATGTCAGCCATACACATGCTACAAAATGCACACTGAAAAAAGAAGACCAGAGGAAAGAAGCACATCAAAATACCACGAAAGTACATCCAACAACATATCGGCAACACTGTGGCACTGCAACACGTCGCAATTAGCAACCAGATCGCAGACATCCTCACCAAGCCACTCAAAAGAAGAATTTTCGAGGCACTCCGCTGTAAATTGATCAAGGAGGAGTGTTGAGATTTAATCAACTGATAACTGATCCAACCCAACCTTGACCCTATCCTTACCTTGCATTTACTGACATAAAAATAAACTACCAGTCGAGAAATCATTTTGAATCAGATTTAGCTATGTTAATCAAAAGAAAATGAAATAATATTCATTCTGTCTGTTTTCCTCGTGCATACAAGCTGTGTCGGTTAATTACAAAGACATCTCTGGTTAATTGAATATATTGATGTATAGTTGTGTGTCGATATAATAACATTTATTCAGAAGTTTAGTCCGTGGTACCTTTTGAGACTTAGTTCATTAAATTGAACATTTTGTCAACTTGGACTCGACTTTTTCTCAACTGAAACCCTAAGCCCACTGAAATTAACAACAGAATTCCATGTATAAACTCAACCCTGGATACGGCCATCTCAAAGATCTCCATTCAGAAATCCTCGACGAATTACCTTTATCAAGATTTTCCAGAAGACATCTTGGAGCTTCATCATATACGTAGTTGGCTTAGAAAGCTACTCGCAATAGTCTACCACCACAATTTAAATATGGTCAACTGGGAGTATGAACGTATTCATCTAGTAATTACGACTTTAAACCGAATCATCTCGATGAGAACCACGACTTTTGCTAACAAAGGATTTGAACAGGCCCTGGAAAGTATCAAACCAAGTTCTTGTATGTTTTCTCATATCATTCAATAGGATAACTGGCAGAAAAAGGCTACCCGAGGTCCTCATTTATGATGGATCCATGCTCATGGATGACAAAGCTATTGCTGAATTAATCACAAAACATTTTTCGAAAGCTCTTCAAGGAGAGAAACTAAGTGAGGACTGTGCCGTTACTTCGCTTGTGAGTAGCACCACAACGAATTTCAACAGGGAGCATGAGCAGTTGTGCTTAACCAGTTTCTCTGATTCAAACTCCCTCTGACGCACCTACTGGCCAAGTATATTTGTCAGCAATTATTCTGAATAATTGCATTAACATTTACTACTACCTTCAGCCATGGAAATGCGCAAAAATACTTGCAATAAACAAGAAGTCTGGCAGTTCTGACGTAGTCGACAACACTCATCCAATTTCGCTGCTTTCAAATATTTGTAACCTGCTTAAAAAGTTAATAATTGAAGGCATCCTACAATTTTCTGCGGGATAAAGAATTGTGCCGGAAAGACAATTTGGCTTCAAAAACTCCCACTCCACGGTAGATGCCATGGCCGTGTTCCAAGCCAGTATAACGAGAAGTTATAGCTTGTTGTAGCTTGCCTCATTGAAGTGGAGAAAGCCTTTGACTCTGTATGGATCAATATGCTTCTCTACAAAATGATAAATTTTGGCTTTTCAGCACATATTGTAAAAATTATAGGCAGCTTCATGAGGGGATGAACTGCCTATGCGGTGGCTGGTAGAGCTAGATCAGACCCATTTTGTACTGACTCGTAGAACCCACAGGGGTCTATATTATGTAGATTTCTTTTCAGCATATTCACCTCTGAGGTCCCGGGCGTGAGAGATGAATATAAGCCTGGAAATCAGGTGAACATCTTCGCTGACGACTTGTTAGTGTGGTCATCTGAGCACAACTTGTGCTTTGCTAAGATGGAGCTCCAAAAATATTTGGAATCTGTTACTGCATATGACTGAGAATAGGCGATCAAGGTTAAATGCAAAGAAAAATGAATTAATTGTGTTAAAAGACCCCCACAAAAACTTTGATCGTCGTGCAAGAGGCATGTGTGACTCCAGGATTAAGTTGAATGGGCAGACGGTGCACTGCTTTAAGTAAACGAAGTACTTGGGGGGTGGTTTCGACAGAAAGGCAACCTTCAGTGCTTTTATGCCGCTTTTCAGGAAACAGTCAACAGCGAGCAAGCGAGTCAATGTTTTGACCTATAAAACCTTGATTCGTCCGACTATTACAGATGCGGTGATGATATGGAATGGAGCTCCGAAAACAAAAATGGGGCAAGATAGGATTATTGGAGCGTAAAATCCTTTGGGCTTGCACAGGCCTATACAGACGCCAGGAGGTAGCAATGGAGCCAATCAAATCGTATGCGGAAAAGCTGGTCGAATCGGGAATCAGGAGAGCCAAGGAAAACAAGGCAGGAGTAGTCAAAGAAGCGATGGATAACCGATCAATGGATGCAGCAAATGAGTAAAGAAACTCAGTTTTTAAAACTGCACTTGTTAGAGCAAATGAAATTCATACTTTTAAATATCCATTAATTTTGATAATGCTGTGGGTGGCAACATTTTAAAGTTTTGTGATACACGTTCGCAACGGACCTAGACACTACAAATATGTAGGAATTTAGATGAAAATTTTAGAAATGGTTTGTAATATTGGTGTGTTATCTTGACTAATCGAGCAATGGGGTCAAAACACTTGACACAAATTGGCGGCGAATTTAAATACATAATAACCAGGGTTTAACTTTTCGAACTCAATTTATCGAATCTGTATTTTAGTCAAGTTTTGATATGCAGAACATATTGTTTGATTTACTAATTTTTTCACAAAACCCTTCTGGCAAGAACATTCTCCAGTGACTTCAACTTTTTTCATATGTAACCTCTGTTTAAATAATATCTCAGGCAAAATAAATTACGGGCGTTTCAATGATACATATTTCTCACCCAAATACACTAATTTTTCCATATGGCATCCTGAAACAAATTCTAATAATATCAAAATAAAAAAATAAAATGTTACTTCCTTTTTGGGTGGATTTTATTTGTAGTAACGCACATTTCGGAAGGTACCTTCGGAACGTACCTTCCGGTACGCGCGTATTGGCAAGTAAAAATTAAAATTGTTTTTTTGTTTTAATACTGCCTCGAGGTGAAAATGGCTCGGAAATTAAAACTTTTAGACTACATATTTTCCCAGCATACAATCCAATAATAAAGTAAAGTAAATCTAAAATATTTTGTATTTTAAATGTGTTCAAAAATTGAAAAATTCCATTTTCGAAGATAACTTTTTCAAGTTTGCATGTTCTCCTTTCAATAAATATTCGCAGATTCATAAAAAGCTACTGCCATTAGTTTAGACGATATTATTTTCTTATGAAGTTTGAAAAATCAATCACTCACTATCAATAGAAAATGCAATAATAACTCATTAGATTCACTTACTTGGTAATAGCTCTTAAATAATTTACTATTGTTAACTCCAACGACAAAGGCACTTCTCCCCAAAACAAAAAAGAATCTTTTTGTTGTAGACGGAAATAAAAATCCTTAATATTGATTCGGACATAATAGTTTTATCTCAAATATTATTTTTCTAAAATCACAATTCTGATCTACACATCAACTGCCACCTGCCATGTCCACCCAGCGGCTAATGAATCCTGTTTTCCGTGTGCCAAAAACATTTAGCCTTGCCAGTTATTGCTTTGAAAAACACAATGCCGAGGGCAATCTTCCACCGACAAGGGTTGCAGTTACCACCTGATATCATTTTCAACAGGTATATTGATACATAAATAATTAAGTGAATAAGTCTGGCGCGTGTTATCAAGATTAACGAAACGTGTATGTATATACTTGCGCAAAATTCTTGCTTCTATTAGAAAAATTATTTCAACTAATTTTACGAAACGCAGCGATGATAATTATGGGCAATAATATTGTTAACAAACTATGAATGAAATTTTTTTTTAATCAAGGCTAAATTTGCGGTGTTAGCTTTTAGGTGTACGAGTAATAAACGCTAGTGAAGCAGATGAAAAGAGTGCAATTTTTACGAACTATTACGTCATACAAGTGGTGTTTCGAGATTTTTAACGTCTTTTTAGAGGCTGTTGTCTATTAGATATTTTTTTCTGCTGAGAAAATAGTCCACAAATCCTAGTGAGCGCCTATATTCAAGATTTTTGTCTAGTGATTTAGTAAGATGTTGAGTATAGTCGCGTAATACGACTGCAGGTTGTTGGAAATGAGGAAATTTTTTGGCTTGAAGGCACGAAGTCGAAGATATGGATCTGAAAATATTTATTTTCAAGGAAATGGTGCGCTAAGCCATACAAACATAGAGAGAGTAGAGAACTGATGTTTTACTTATTGTTGTACAGATATACGGAAGCCTGTAAATCCGTGTCGTTCCATACCGAGATAGCATATCGAACAACAAGAGTTCAGATAAATTGTTTAAACAAAGTTGCCTTTTAGACATAGCTCACGGATGTTCTGTGGTGTACAGGTATTCCAATCGCGCCAAATGAATGTTAGCATCTCCAAAGTTATCTTTTAATCGTAAACAAATTATGCCGTTTTAACTATATTACATGTACTCTTACGTATTGGGAGCAGCTCCCGTTCCAGCGGTTATGTCGCCCCAGACAAAAAGACCAATTGCCGCCCCTTAAACAAGTCGCTCACTCCTTTCAACAACGTCATATCTCAAAAAATGTGATTTTCCAGGAGAATGATTTTAATGTTTGAAAGTGGCATAAAATCTTTTAAAATAAAAATATTAAGCTACCGCTTGAATTTTTCACTATGCAGCAGACTGTTTTAGATAATGACTGAGATTTTCCCAGTTTGAAAAGGATAAAAGAAAAAAATTTAAATTTTAAATATTTTTATTTGATTAATGACGTTCTTGTTCAAAATTTCATGGATTGTGCTTGCAGCATTTCAAAATATGACGTTATTTTCCTTAAAATAATTCAATATGGAATTCCAGGATTAAATTATCTTGAACTATGACATTCTTCGAAGAATAATTACATTCAAAATAGACTTCTTATTTTTTAGATTATTACTTAATGGTTGAGGAATTTGTTGAAGATAAAACACAGTTTGAAGTAAAATCATTTTATTTTTAAAACGAATTATAATAATAATAATTCAATAGTAGGAAAGTAAAGAATATAAATGGATATGTCATACTGAGGTGGTTGCATAAGAGTTAAACTTTAAAACAACTGATATTGTTTCTGACGAATACTATAGGTTTTGGTAGAAAGTTTTGTTAACTTTTGGTATTAAGTTTTTTTCAATAAGTCGCATAAGGTCTCTCTTTTTAGTCTCAGAAATCTTAGGCTTTTCTTCGAAGGCAGGTTTTAAACAGGCATTACCCTTGGCTTTCTTTATAATTGTGGTTTCCATGAAGTCTGAATCCTCATAAGAGTTCTTGTTAAAAAAATGAATTTGGGTAATCTTGTTGAACTTTCAATACTTTGATTTCTTTAAATTTAACCGGTTGATTTTGTGTATTTTTTACAAAACGCAGAGGACCGATATCAGTTGCTAAACGCTTCAAATCGAAGAAATCTTCATACGAAAGCCCATTTACAGAAAATGATTTACCCGTTTTTTTTTGCTGTTTTGATCAATGAAATGAGACCTTCTGGCGTATAAATTGGGCCGCTTTTAACTGCTTGTTTCATTTTTCTTTCAACCAAAGAGTGAACAGAATCTGCTTCATCTTGGGTGTGGCCTTTAATTAAAAATTTGTGAGTGATAGAATTAAGGTTATATTTACGAAGAGCAAAGATATATGTGGCTACCATAAATTGATTTTTTTGCTGACCACAACAGTTATCGGAATAGAAAGTGACGTCCTTGTATGTTTCAATTTTTTTCTCTCTATATTTTAAAACACACAAACCAAGCTCATATACCCCACGGTGGCCGTTTGATTCATCCTAAACAAAGCAATCAGTGGTTTTATTAAGAAGATCAGTTATCGTAAAGTTAACTACATTTAGTTTGAATGAATAGTAAAACGCTGAGCAATCGCCTTTTGGCAACGGCATTACAGCTTATAAATCGTAAACTGATAACAAAGCTATGTTCGCTAGTTCCTGTTTATCTTTCTCCTTTTCTTTTCTTGATAACTCTTTCTCAACCAAATGCTGATCGTAGCTTGCTTTTATGCTCACCTTATCTATTTCTGACATATTCTCATAAGCAACACAAGTTTCACACTGATCTTTCTTTGGTTTGAAAAAACTTAAATTGAAGTCATTTGTGAAAATGTTGTAGAAGTAATTGAAATTACAGAAAGTAACATCATCTCTTCTGCAGTTGCTCACATAATCGTTATATACGAGGTGTGTTCAAAAAATATCGCGAATTTTGTTTTTTTTTCAAAAATTATTTATTTATTCATGAATATCTATTTTGTCCCCTTCAAAGTAATCCCCATGAGATATTATACACTTGTGCCAACGGTTTTTCCAATCTTCGAAGCACTTCAAAAAATCATTTTTTTTTAATCTTGTTCAGCTCCTCCTTCGATGCCGTCTTTATCTCGTCAAGCGTAGCGTAACGTTGTCCTTTCATGGGCCTCTTCAGTTTAGGAAACAAGAAGTCACAGGGGGCGAGATCTGGGGAATACGGTGGCTGCGGCATCATTAGTGTGTTGTTTTTGGCCAAAAAGTCGCGCACAAGCAACGATGTGTGAGCAGGGGCGTTACCGTGGTGCAAAAACCAATTTTTGTTCTCCCACAAATCCGGGCGTTTCTGGCGGATTGCTTCGCGCAAATTGCGCATAACTTGCAGGTAATATTCCTTATTGACCGTTCTTCCCTGTGGCAAGAACTCATGATGCACCACGCCCCTGCAATCGAAGAAAACTGTCAGCAAAACTTTCACATTCGACCGAACTTGGCGCGCTTTTTTCGGTCTTGGTTCATGCGGCAGCTTCCATTGAGATGATTGAGCTTTGGTTTCCACGTCATAACCATAAACCCACGATTGGACACCAGTTATGACCCTCTGGAGCAAATTTGGTTCGTCGCGGACAGAGTTTAACATCTCATTAGCAATGTTCATCCGTTGCTGTTTTTGGTCGCAATTGAGCAATTTTGGTACGAATTTCGCGGCGACCCGTCTCATGCCCAAATCGTTGATAAAAATCGAATGGCACGAGCCAATCGATATGTTTAGGTCCTCAGCAACTTCTCTAACGGTGATTCGACGATTGGCCAATACCATTTTCTCCACTTCATTAATTTTTTCGTCTGTTGTCGAAGTGCTCGGGCGTCCGGCACGCTCTTCGTCGTTCACATCTTCTCGGCCTTCTAAAAACATTTTGTACCACCGATAAACGTTGCTTCGGTCCAAGGTAGCTTCTCCGTATGCCACAGTCAACATTCGGAATGCATCCGCGCACTTAATTTCGTTTTTCACACAAAATTTGATACACGTTCTTTGATCCATATTTTTGAATAAGTAAAAATCGAAGACGATTGAAAACACGTGCAAGTAAAGCAGCTATCACCAATTAAGTGAACATTCAAAATGGCCGAGCTTGTTGGCATTAGTGACAGACATGAGTACCAACATAACGCCACAAAAAAATCGAAATCCGAATATACGTAACCCGCGAAAATTCAAAATTCGCGATACTTTTTGAACACACTTCGTATATCTGTTATAGTTCTACCTCCTTCATTGTAGTGTTTAGTGGTATTTTTGCGGGTATAATGACTTTCAATTTTAGGGATTTTGTTGATGTGTTCTGTTTCTCTTCCTAATAGTTTCGTCCATCTTGGGTTGCTTGCCATGTTTTCCTCTTTTATCCTCTGCCATCACTGCATCTGCTAGCTTGTCTTTTTTCTCGAAGGCAGTACGAATAGGGCAGTCATCTATATCTAAAGTATTTTTAAAAAATAACTTACATACACGAATGCGTCGGTCACGGAGATTAAAAAAGAACGCAGAATTATTATTTCGTCGAGGCCTTTGTCCACCCTCACGCACGTAGCGGTATTTTGGCTTAATTTCCGATGTGCAGTTAAGAATAAACTCCCTCTGTTTGGCATCGTCTCCTAGGTTCCAATAGGTATCAAAAATACTCTTCTTTTCATCTTCACTGAGTTTTTCAGAGCACTGTAATCGGCATTTATTTGTACATGAAGTTTTCATTTTCCTCGCTTCTCTCACACGATTTATCTTTGAATAAGTTTCATATTATTTTCCACTATTTCTAGCTGCTTTCAAGATATTCCGTTTCCAGCTGGATTCATTTCTTTTCCTTTTTCCTACTTTTAGGTAGGTCGGGAATATGGCTAACAGTGCTATCTAGTAGCACTGAATGCATTAAATCTGGAGCGCTGTTTGTTGCATTTATCTTACTAGCTTTATGAGCATCACAACTTGAAGTTTTTTTGGTCATAATAGCAACACGGTTAACGTGTTTCTGGTTTTCATCTTCACTGCTTTCATAATGAGATGAAGGATCCCAATTTTTGTCCGCATCAGTATCATCGAAAATCTCAGATTCACTTCCATCACTTGAATCTCTGGAACTGCTAGACTCCGATGAAGAATGACGAGTTCCTGCAGCAGACAGAAATGCAAATGAAATAGTAACCATAATTCTTAGTCGGGAAGTTAGCAGGTAGCTTGCTAACTTCCTGACTTACGAATCGATTCGAATCATGATACTGATACAGTTTGTCCCCAAAATCAAATCAAGTTGCTGCTTTTTTAGTTCAATTAGATTTAGACAACAAAAATGTACGAAATAAATGTACTAATTGATTTGAGGAAATAGTCATCAAAACAATTGAGTACCGTTTCATGCATATTTAGTGTTAAGCGTCATCAATCTTTGTTTACCTCCACAGCCGGGCGAATTTCTACAAGCAGTTTCTTCCTGAGTTTTCATTTTAGTAATACTTAATGCTAGTTTTAAAATTTTTTCTCCTCGAGAAGACATAATGATCCACCTGAAAGAGCAAGAGGTTCATTACCTATTGAAGAAAAGACTGGCGGAAACATGCTGCAACTTGTGACTATTTGCAAACAGCTAATCTTATACTGACAATAATGACAAATTCCGAAATGAGACTGCAATATCCCTGGTAAGGAGTCGAATTTTCAGTGGAAGATTGTCATAAAACAAATTGATCCAAAACTACTCTGTATTAGGAAGAATTTTTTACTAACAATAGTGTCCTAATTCAAAATAGTACAATTGATCTCTCCCAATCACTGTGCAAGAACGTTGTAAATAAGAATAATACACAAAAGTAAGCGATATATTTTCCTTACAATACTGACATAAAACCAAATAGTGCATTCTTAATACAAAACTTCGTACAAAACTACACATACCTTGAGTTGAATAACGCGTTGTAAAAAAATAATACTCTCTTGCACTAATAGACCTATGTACTTCCCGCTCAATGGTTCGAGAGCAACTGAATTGTGACACTCTTGAAACGATCACTCTTAAACTTTTTTAAATGGAGAAACGACACTATTGGGCTCAAGCGGCTAAATATTGAGTTACAGATATGACGATTTTGCAGGTATATACTACTCTTTACGGGCATTTCGACAATAGTCATAAATCAAAATTGCCCATTTTTGAGAAATGTCGTTATTGAAAGGAGTGAGCGATGTGAAAACTAAAATTTTGATTTTCTTTCAGATAAAAATCAAATAATTAACCTATAATCAAAACGTATATTTAGAAAAAAACTTTTAGCATTATAAGTAGAACTAAAAAGTAAAAATTTAAATGAACTTACAACAACATAACAAAAGTAACATCAACTATACGCTAAGTTTATTTGATCAGGAATTTCATGCTCAATCGCTAAAATAGCCAAACCATTAAGACGAACGTAAAAATTTTATATTAATTTTAGTTTAGAGAAACTTCTTTCCCCACTTGCAACAGTTATTGGTAAAGTCAGCAATATTCTCAGGGCAACACTCAAGTATGGGGCAAAATTTAACTTTTTTTAAAATTTCAGTACATTGCTTGGGCTTTCTTTTTTGGCCAGATACCGCAAAAATTTTTTCTGTTTTTTCTGCCCCATTTATGTCAACAGAATCACCATCAGTCGGATGGATCGTAGTAGTATTTGCGTATAGATAGACGTCTTTTAAATCGCTCTTGTCAAAAATTTTCAAAAATTAAATTAATTTTTTAAAAACGTTAGTCCAAAGTTAATTTTTATCGGAAAAACTCTTATATTGTCGAAGTAATCGACTCAGGAAATTTCTATCGAATATTTTTACTTCGATTGGTAACGAAAAACAAATTCACAAAGAAAATTTTGCCGCTGGTATGGAGGAGCCCGACGGCTTCCCACCGTTGGGGCAACCTGGGGAAACGACGAATACGAAACTGGCGATAATCACCAAAAGAAAGCATAATGAAGAAAACTCCGCAGATGAAGGGTGCAAGCTGCAAATAACAGCGGACAATCAACAAATGGCCAAATTGCAGAAAGAAAATGATGAACTAAGGCAAGAGATACAGTCTCTCAAGGATCTTTTCAAAAACGGGATGAAGCCTCAAAAGACGCAGCCACAAAATCAATGGCAACAGGTAACAAAGCCGAAGAAAATTACAAAGCAAGCAATTCCAGAGGAAGTTCTAGGTGCTGGTGGCGCCAACGAGGGCCAAAATTATTTTGCAGCGCGCGAGGGATTAACTGAAGATATGGAATTCGAAGAAAACATCGGAGGTAATTTTAATCAAGATAATGACTTTAATTTTATTCAATATTTAAAGAACGAAAATAAGGAGAAAAAACCAGCCCGCAGTTCTGCTGGTTCCTCTGAAAAAGCTTCCAACAAGACAGAAAAAGTTCCGCCAATCAACGTGTTCGGACAAACCGGGAAAGATATGGTTCGGCTATTGGCAGCCGAAAATAAACTGGCCAATTTCGAAATCAAAAGAGTTAATGCCGAAAAATTAACTATAAGGACAAAATCACTGGTTGATTTCAAGTCAGCCAAAGATGCGCTGATTTCTGGGGAGGTTCCACACTTCACCTATACCCCAAAAAGTGAAAAGAATCAGACCTTCTTGTTGAAGGGTTTGGACAGCGGAGAGGAAACGGTCGATCTTCTTCAGGTGCTCAAGGAGGCTGCACCAGATATTGATTTTGTTTCAGTCAAAGCCTTTGCGACAAGAAGGTCGACCATAGAAAGGAAGAATTTACCACTTTACCTGGTACAAATTGCAAACAAGAGCAGTCCAAGTGCCCTTCAACAAATAAGGTACTTGAATTTCAGAGTGGTGAGGTGGGAACGCCTCCAGAAAAGAGAAGTCAACCAGTGTTACCGGTGTCAAAGATTTGGATATTCGGCTGCCAATCGTGCCATGCACTATCGTTGCGTTAAATGCAAAGACGTTCATGCTCCCGGTGAGTGCAAATTGGCTCAGACGGAGCCTAAAGAAAAATTAAACTGCGTTAACTGCGGTGTTTTTGGATGCTCCCGATATCCAGATGCAAAAGTTAAATTTGCTCCAAAGCAAACACAAGTACACCGTAATATCATACCTTCCAACTTCGTCAAGCCCGGAGTATCATTTGCACTCGCCGCTAGAGGACCAGCAGAAAATGCTGGAAATAATGTAAATAATGTAAGTGGCAATAATGAGCTGCTTCTCAAAATTTACCAGCAACTTAATTCTTTATCGGAGAGAATCGACAAACAAGATTCAAAAATTAACTTTGCTTTTCAGCGTTTAGGCCTTTCAAATGCCTAATAATAACTTGTCATCCAGTCATATTCCCATGAATAGGCTTCGCCTCATATCGATCAACGTCAACTCTATCGTTGCTATACATCGACGTGATTATCTCCTTGAATTCATTGTTAAGCAAAAGCCTGACATCCTGCTTCTCCCTGAAACCCACCTCAATTCATGGCATTCCATGGAATTCAAGGATTTTGCATTCGTAAGAAACGATAGGGTAATAGGTGATGGGGGAGGTGGCACCGGGATATTGGTTAGAAGACCCTATTGTTTCCAAAATATTGAAAAAGTCGAATTCAAAAACTTTTAATTTCTTGAAGTGTCCGTCATCAAAATTTCACTGCCAGGTGGGGATAACCTCTTCGTTATCCCTGCCTATGCAATTGGTCGAAATGTTCTCAAGTTCCAGGAGGAACTCAATTCCTTGTTTGAAATACTCGAATTGAACAGGCTGCATAGTTATTATATTTTTGCCGGTGACCTGAATGCCAAGCATATATCATGGCTAAACGCCACCAATAATCCAAGAGGTGTATTCCTGAAATCATGGATAACAGAGAACCAAATTGAATACAGATGCAACCTATATGGGTCGGAGTTCCCAACATACCCTAGGACAAATTCATATTTGGACCTCTGCATTGCTGACGCAAGACTTGAATTAAGCTTTAATAGTCCTCAACGGAAACTGCAGGTGCTTCCTTACGATAGCGACCATAACGCAATCGTAATGGAAATCAATCATCAAAGGGATGATTTCTTCCTCATTCCAGTTCAACGTGAAAACCATCGGTTGAATTTCAAAAAAACAGACTGGGAAAAGTTTCAAAAGAAGTTTAATCGGGAGTACCAGAAGCAATGTCCCTCTTCTGATGATGGCAACGCTTGCTCAATGGTTCCTAATAACAGAAATCTAACTGACGATGAAATAGATCTCTATTTGTCGAAGTTAGAGAAGCTGACGTTGGAAACGATTGAGAAAGTTGTTCCCAAGATTAAACATCGAAACAATATGGAAGAATATGAAACACCAACCATCGCAAGGTTGAAAAGATTGAAAAGCCTTCTTCTCACCCGGGTCAACAATATTTATCGACGATTTTTGGACTACAACCATCCCTCGATGGCTTTGTTGAAATTACACCTGAAGAATGTCCGGAACTTAATCCGTTCATACTTCAGGAGTGAGGTCAGCAATCAATGGGCGAAAAAACTGAGGGGTATTCGCCCACAGGACCCAGATGGCGTTTTCGTGAAAGTGAATAGCTTATTCCGCAGGAAATCTCGAGTGAAAGTATCGAATCTTGAAGTCGCTAGTGATGAGATAAAACTTCTCGATAGAGCTGGTATCGAAATTGATAGTACGACTCCGGATAGAAATGGAAACAGGATTATATGTGATGATTGGAGAAACTCGCCCTGATTGGAACACATTTTGAATTGGTTCATCTGCCAAACCCAGAGAGAAGGAATGAAATATTTTCGGACGTCGTTGAAGCAAAAGTTTCCGACTTCAAATCAAGCCTGAACGGCCAACCAATTCTTCATTTCGATGAAACATTAACATCTGACCTCATACCGAGCTTGAATCTTATTGATTATTTTGTCAGCTATGAAGACTTGTGTTTCGTATTTCGCAGAATAAACAACAAAAAATCATGTGGTACTGACGGTATTCCAAATATAGTTCTCCGACATTTGCCTGAGGTTGCTATTAGGAATTATTGCATATTGTTCAACAACATTTTGAACAATTCATATTTCCCAAATGAGTGGAAAAAGGCTAAGGTATTTCCGATTTTGAAGAAAGGAAAAGAATCTTCATGCCCTAAAAGCTATCGCCCAATCAGCTTGCTGCCTAACATCAGCAAGGTGTTTGAAGTGATACTCAACAGAGCATTAAACGCCCACATTGAGAAATATGAGTTGATGCCGAATTGCCAATTTGGTTTTCGTGCCAGGCATTCGACCATACATGCAATGACGAAAGTAACCTCAGACATATGTTGGAAACTAAATGATAGACAATGCGTTGATATGGAGAAAGCCTTTGATACGGTGTGGTTAGATGGACTAGTTTTTCAACTCCTTCAGGACAACTTCCCCAGACACCTTGTCGCCATGATGTGCAATATGTTATACGGGAAATCGTTTGTTGTAACTGATGGAAATCTGACAACAATGCGCGAATTCAAGGTCTTGAATGGTCTACAGCAGGGAACAGTTACTGCGCCCCTGCTTTTCTCAATACTCATTCGCAAGCTATTGAACAGCTTTGATTTTAATGTCTCACCAACGCGATCATTGGCAGCGTTTGCTGATGATCTGATCATCTATACGGCAGACCGAAAAGCTACAATAGTTAAGAACGATCTTCAAAAAATGTTTAATGATGTGCAGCTCTACACCGACAATTGGCGAATGAAAATCAATGCGCAGAAGTGCGAAACAATTTTGTTTTGGACAACGCTGCAGGGGGCCAGTCAAGACCTGAAACGTAATTGGAAGGATTTTCACATTATGGCTGGTGAGGGTAGATCAGAACGTGTTCCACATAAATCCTGTGTTCGATACCTCGGTGTTCATCTCGATCAGTATCAGTACTATACTGAACATTTCAAAATCATGCTCAGTAAGGCACTAAAAGTAGTCATGGCCCTTCGGCGACTCTTTCATTCTAGATACATTGATCAAAAAGTCAAAGTTATTTGTTACAAGACCCTGGTTAGGCCAGTTTTGACATACGGATGCCAGATCTGGTATAACCAGAGTGCTAGTACAATGGAAAGATTAAGAGTTTTCGAAAGGAAATGTCTTCATGCATGTACTGGTTTGTACAGAAAGCCTGAGACGGATTGGAAGCACTATATATCGAATAGAAAAATTTATCAAACCGCTCAAGTGACAAGAGTCGATATCTTCATATTGAAACTTCTTCGGAATCATATCGCAAGATCTGTGACTGTGAGTGAAAACCCTTGGATTTCACAGCCGTTCCACCCTACAGACGGGTATATTGTGACTCGCCTCACAACTGGCTTCGTTCCTCCAGAAGCATTCGTGTATTTGGACATGAATCGATATGTTTTTGATTCTGACGGCGTCCCAATCATATATCACATATATCGACGGGCCACCGATAAGAAGATAAAATATCCTCCGAATCTGAGTTCACGAGGCCAACAATTCCAATGGAGATACTCATTTGCTAGATTCGTTGAGGCTGGTCGGGCTGAGATGGAACAATCTAGGTATTGGTGGCTGAATGACAATGTCTAAATTATTCGTGTTTATTTTCTGTTTTTGTGTTTTTTCTCGTTACTTAGTTTTTTAGATTCATCTCATTATTGCTACATCTAGTATTGTCGTTTATTTATATTATAAATTAGGTATAGGTTCCAATATAACAATATAAGGTAACGTTTTTTTTTTTTTTTTTTTTGATTGAAATTATTTAGAATTAGGGTGTAACATATTAGGTATAGGATATAAGTTCATTGTTGTGTTAGTAGTATAAGTAATTTTTGAATAATGCTGGTTGGTTTTTTTCTCCTTTTTCTAATTGAATCAAAAAATATGTAATAATCTTAATTAATTTAAATTTGCAAGTGTACTTTTTTCATTAAATGTGTTTAACTGATAACGTATAAATTTAGAGAGCCATTCGGGCCATTAAGTTTTTTTTATAGTTTTATTGTTTGGAATTGGCTTTATGTTCTTATAAAAATTTATAACGATTGGTATTAAATAAAGCGCTTTTGAATTTGAATTTGAATTTGAATCACCATCAGTCAAAAGACTTTCCAAATCCATACAGTGCTTTTAAAGCATTGTTTTTAAATCGTATATGTTATATAAGAATTGAAAATAGTCACTATGGCGACTAAGTTGTTTAAGCCTATCATCTATTGCATACAGTGCTTTATCAATTGTAAAGTAAAAAAAAAATCTATCTTATATTTTTGCTTGGAATCTTTGATCGGTTCATCTTATGTTTCATATCAGAAACCTTTAATTTTTCTTCTTATACGGTGTCGTTGTATTGTCGATTCAAAATCAGCCTCAATGGCAATTTCGTCATTTAGTTCTTTTGCATCGACAATAGTTTCATTGAAGAACTTATCTGATCAAAGATCCTTTAAGAATGCTTTACAGTTTTGTAACAGATCAAGTGTAGATGCTAGATGGAAGTCTTTTGTTTGCATCAGCTTGCTTATGGGATAAATACAATTTAATATTTTATACCAAAGTACTATGGAACACAAAAACCTAAACTGTTTCATACATTTCAATAAGTCCGAGGCTTCGTCTCTTACTAAATTATCAATTTCTTAATTTTCATAAATGTTTAGCAGTGCGTCATATATATATATATATATATATATATATATATATATATATATATATATATATATATATATATATATATATATATATATATATATATATATATATATATATATATATATATATATATATATATATATATATATATATATAATATATATATATATATATATATATATATATGTATATATATATATATATATATATATATATATATATATATATATATATCGCCTTTATGAAATCTTAAAGGTTTTGAGGCCTCCATCCTACTCTCTCATCTAGTGTCACTTAAGGTTTTCAAAATTTACCCTTGAACATTTTTTAAAAGTACTGACCATCGAAAAGTAGATGCAGAAAAAATTTATAAATATATTTTTGAACCATATCAAAGAAATTAGCAGCTTCCATGGATGCTTTCGCCATATCATTAACCACTAGATTGAGGAAGTGAGTACTGCATGGTACGTAGAATGCTGGTGAATTTAAATTTTTATTCCAGATTGTACTCCTTTTTTACTGCCCCTCATATTGGATCTATTGTTATATCCCTGCCCTCTAATATCCTGCAAGTTTAAACCTAAAGCATTTAGTTCTCCAATTATGATTTCAGACATTTGTTTCCCTTTGGACCTTTTAACTGGTAAGAAACCCAAAAAGCTTTCGTTGATTTTTATTTGAACCTCTTGAGAATCAAATTTATTGATTGAAACATATCTAATTATAAGAGTCATTTGATCTACTTTACTAACGTCTGGAGTGCAATCTGAAATTATAGAATAGTATGTGGCTTTTTTTATTTCATTAACAATATGGAATTTGAAACTTTGATGTAACAGGTCTATTATCTCGTTTTGTATATTTTTCCCGAGAAAGTGTGCTTTGGTTTCCTCTTTTTTGAGCACTCTACGCACATGTTCCTTCATAATGGCATCGAATGCAGACAACAGCTCAACTATTTTTTAAAAGTTCCCGTTATTATGCGTGAACAGTTTGTCGCTTATACCTTGAAATGCCAGACAACTTTTACCAAGCATTTTAGTAATAGCTACGATTCTCAAAAGTAGTTCGTACCAATGATTGGTTTCAGCATTCAGAATCCTTTGAGTAGCCGCATCTATTGTTTTACAAGACTTTGATCTTTGACTCAATTCTAGGCAGGATTTTTGACTCTAAATATGATTTTTGGGAAATTTTGTGGTCTATTGAAGTTTGGACTAGATGCTTCCAACTTTTAAAGCCGTCTTTTGAAAGCAAACTGGCCACACAACCGAAAATATTGCAGTAAAAACAATATGCACAGTTTTTTGAATTAGGGTACACTAGCCAATCTCTCACAACTTGCTCTCCATTGCTTAAAATTCGTTTGTAATAGTTAGGACTAAATTTTCGACCAGTTTCATCGGAAGGAAATTCAAAGTTAGACAATGGCTGAGGTGGACCATGTCTTACCAAAAAGCTTCTTTCGGCATCTCCTAAAATGCTTGGCCATAAAGCTGGATCTGTACTTAAAGCTAATTGACTGCCTTCTATAAGTGCCGGATTGGTGTCAATTTCTATTGTACGATGACGGAGTAGTGCTAGTTCCTGCCACTTTGGATGTATCAACCATTTGAAGTTCATGTACGCTTTCTGGTGGTTTCATGTATTGGTTCATTCCTGGATTTGATACTGCACACTCTGGATCGTCATTTGCCTCGGTACCAAGAGACGTCAGCTGCTTCTTAAAAAAAACTCTTTAAAGCGCCAGCTTGTTTCTGCCTTTGGGCTTCTTTTTTCAGCCTCCGTCTTTTGAACTGGCAGCCTGATGGTTTTTTTTGTCCGTCAGCCATTTTGAAGCAGACAGTTTCATTGAAAGTGAAGGTTTACCCTCCCAAAAAAGCAAAAACCACAAATATAGGCAAAGCGGACAAAATCAAAAAATAAATAATTTATAGAAGTAACACCATTCAGGCAGCCGCTGTATCCTTGCAGTGGAGTATTTGTTTGAGTAGTGTCCTCAAGTGCGGCATTTTACCCATCAAGCGCCTATCTACGTTAGTATTTTTCTCCTGATAAGCAACATTTTTTCATTTCATTTCTATTTTTTTGTTTAATCTGATCCACGAGTAATAAAAATATAATAAGTAGTATATTTAATAATTATAAGCAAACAATTTTTTTTTATCTGAGCACAAGCACACAATTAAGAAAAATCAAAAAATGTGGCTATTGAGCAAGCGAAACCATATATTTCGTGAAGAATTGGTATAAAAAACCTCATTGGACTAGAAATTAGTTGGTTTTGCCACTTCCTGAAGCTAAAATTGAGCCTGATCCTAGCGGTTTCTGTGCACCAAATAAATGCTTTAAAAAAGCATGTTTTTTCATACAGTAAACTATTCTTCACTGAGTACGTGACATTGACATGCTATACTCGTACATACTTTGAGAAACACACTTCTCGAGATGCCATGGAAAAATAAATTTTAGGTTAATTTCTTGAGAGAAAGACACAGTTTTTATCGGTTTTTATTTAAAAGACACTTTTTTATCAGATTTACAAAAAGCTTTATATTTAGGCAGATGTTATCAAGGTAGACGTTCGGCAATAAGACCGAGGATTCGATGCAGAGACACGGTAGAAGAACGAGGTCGCAGAAAAGTGGTGATTGTATGCCAAGGCCCGACTTGGGCTGTCGCGCCATAGATGATGAGATGTTATCAAGGTCTAATGATGTTGCAGTTTTGGTAGTCATTAGCAGTGGGTTACAAAATGGTGGCGGTTTATAAATTCGACTTATTCAGAGGCCAAACTACTCAACCGAATTTGATGAAATTTGACATTGCAAGTTACTACGTAAAGTTCTTTGATCTTACAAAAAATCATTAAAATCGGATGATAAATAAGGAAGTTGAAAATGTAAATTATAATTTTATCAGCTACTATTTTGAACCAAAAATTTGTGATTTTCATTCTGACCAAAGTGTATCTCTGATATGAATGACATTTGCCACAATGGTTAAATTAAACTAAACGATAGGTCTTTGCAAAAACCATACAACATCAAATGATTCAATTTAAAATGGTGGCCCCACGAATGTCAAAAACAACAAGCAAAATTTATTATTGTATTTAGTATCAACCAAATTGCTCACTAGATTTTCATGAAAACTTGTAAAACTGTCCTGATAAAAGCTATTTATACAGCAGAAAATGTATGTACAAGATTTGTTCTCCAAATTCAAAACGGCTGTTGATTAAAGTTCCAAAGCTTCAAAGCGTTCAAAAGTCATAATTTTCATTCGAGTTGAACTAAATTTTATCGAAGTTCAGTGTTATTAAACTCTAAATATGTCCAGATTTTTAGGTTATTTCCGGAATAGCAGGGATTTTTAGATTGTTGGGCTCCTGTTTAGCAGCCTACCCCTCAACACATTTTGTTTAAATTTATAAGCTCTAGATTTATATTCTGTTTCAAAGCAAATTATTTTCTAAAATGGACCATAAATAAGAAAATTAAAGCATGAATTTTTCATTGAAATATTGTCGTTCTACAAAAGTCTAACAGGGGGGAAGCCTATTGTTTATCAAAGTCTAACGGTATCTTCAAGGAACTTACCTATTCGACTGGTGGTGCCAACGGGAATTTTTCGAATACGTGCTGTCTTTTTGTTTTTAAGCTTATTTTTTCGAAGATGTGCTGAATGTTAAGTACAAAGTGTAGAAGACTTTTTATTCCTGCATGGAACCGAATTTCTGTGATCTAGTTTCTAAGCGACACTTAATATTTGAAAAAGATACTCTGATATTTATTAAAATTGAGTTTTTGTTCAAATCAATAACACCCTCGATTAAAAAACTGCATCTGAAATGGCGTGAGCATTTTGCTCGCGCCCGCCTGTCCATTTATAGCGCGCCTTCTCACGGGGTATTAAATCAAAAAACTTCATATTTACAGATGCACTTACCTTTAGAATATGGCCAAATATTTTTAATATACTGCCAAATATTTCACTGGACACTCAAATACAAACTTATACTTGTTATTCAGAGAAAGAATAATGCAATTGTGCTGCAAAGAAGTCCTTTTAAATTTATCACATAAAAACGATACGGTCTCTCACCAAGTACACTCCTTCTGTTTTTCTCACTTCCTGAGAAACCAAAAAGCAAGCAAATCTCTCTCACTTGCTAGTAGTTATTTCGCAACCGAAGTTCATCGAAACTGATGATGTTCTCTATGCCCTTTTATGATGTAGACAAAACAAGTTGGGTAAACAGACCTACGCTCATGTCAGAAGGGTTTTGTATTCAATTTACAAAATGCAGTCACCAGATTGAATCAAATCAAGAAACATGTCAAAGACGATTTTATTGGAGAAAATATGAAATTCGAAGATCATACTATTATTAACAAAGTTGAACGAATTTCGACTTCTGAGGTTTTTGGTATTGTTATACTCATAAATATCTCCCTTGATAATTATTTCAGATGGATGATGACGGAGGAAATACATTTTTCATGTATTTCCCCCCTGTGCCCCCACTGAAGCTAAAACTGACAGTTTAGCAACTGTTTTGAAAAGCTCCCATGAAAACTTTTATTTCATACTCATATCGGCTACGTTTGATACATTTTTTTTTCAGGGGCCACTTTCCTGTACTGTTATCATCGATTAATGGCCAATTTTTTCGAATCCTAGAATGGTTACAAAACCCTTTTGCTAGGAGCTCTCTCCCACCTCCTTGACTTGTTTCACTTATGAGCATTGATTGTAGGTACTCAGCTCCAGTCATTCATTAAATTGAATCAAGTGTTCAAAGCATGCACCTTAAACGTTGAAGTTAGGAAAAAATAACTCAAAATTATTCAATCTTCGCATTTAAAACAGCCACCATTTTGTTTTATGATTACTGATACCACTAGCTGAACCGATTCTCAAAGATATACATGACACCTATCATTCCTGAAATTTTCATACAAATCCTAGCAAAACTGTAGTGTCTGAGTCGGTAAAAAGCGCATGTTGTTCCATAGCCATATGTTGCCATAGTAATAAATGCAGCGCATATTATTCCATAGCAATACAGGAAAATTCAAACCGCTATAACTTCGCTAAATCTTTATGAAACTTTCAGGATAGATCAATCTTATAAAAAGACATCTACGTACTGAATTTCATTTAATTTAAGGGTATCGTTAAGATGTTATTCAAGAAAACATAAAATCGATAGATCATACTATTACTAACAAAGTTGAGTGAATTGTGACTTCTCACGTATTTGTTGTTGTTGTACTCATCAAGGCCTACATTCTTGATTTTTTTCAGATTTTTCGGATCACAGGTGTCCAATCGCGAGGGGGGGGGACACAAATTTTTCGTGTATTTCCCCTCCCTGTGCGCCCCTCGAAGCAAACTTTGCCAAACTAAGACTTGTTTTGAAAAGCTCTCATCAAGACCTTTCATTTGATATCCATATCGGCTACCTTCAATGAAATTTTTTTTGGGTGGGGGTCACTCCCCTACATGGGGAGACCCCCCTTAAAAACCTTATAAAATTTTTTTGTAGATGAACTTTAAAGAGAGCACCACTTTACACCTACACACAAAATTTGATGCTTCTAGCTTAAGTAGTTTCCGAGAAAAACTGCTGTGACACACGGACGGATGGACGGACGGACAGACAGACGGACAAACAGGACGCGATTTTAGAAGGGTTTTGTAAAATTATTTTACAAAACCCTAAAAAACATGAGCTACAGCCCAATGGCTACCTTAAAAGTAGAGGTACCGACCATCATCGTGAGTTCCATACCTGCTCAAAGGCGGAGAAGGCGGATTCAGAGTTCTCATTTAGCAATTGATTTTTTTTTTCATTTTTTAACTAATGAATAATATATAGTGAATATCACCTGATTAAAAAAAAATGTTTTTTTTTCAATTAATTTTCAATTATTTTATCATGTAAATTCAAATATTTGATAAATAAAATTTGAACAAAATATGCTTTTTTTTCCATTGACATTTAGCTACAATATTTTTTACACTCTAAACCGCGAAATATCCGGCTGGGGCCTGCGGTTCCGATAGCTCGTCGGAGGACGGGCGTGCGCGCCAGTCGCTTAAGGCCAGAAGGACTCCAAATGAGCCGCTAAGCGACAAACGCGGCTCGCCAGAATTTAACACTTGCCACTGAACTGTGAAAAACAACAACCGTATGAAACCTCCGCTAAATGGAATCTTTGTATCCCCGCACTATTTTCCTTTTACTCATACAAAAGTACAACGAAATCCCGAAAACAAAAATTCAGGCAGTGCAAGCTCAGAAAATGAAAATGTTCTTCCTAAACACTTTTCTGGTGATTAGTTTTCTCAACGAAATATTTATTTATTTATTTAAATCCATTTTACAGATAAAAGTCCAATTACAAAACACACTTAGACAATTAAATATAGTTTAAAGTGAGACACATTTATACAGCAAAATTAAGTAGGAACAAATTAAGAATACTAATTAAAACATGCAAGAAAAGAAAATAGAGCCTAAAAAGGAAATAATAATCGCAGTTCACAAAAAGTAACGTCTGTAATCAATTTTTAAAACCAAGTAGGACATGGATAGAGAACCAAGCTCGAGATTGTTATGCTTTCTGATTTTTTGCGGCATAATTGACTAAAAATATAAATCTGTCCGGGCGTACAGAACCTCGAGAATGATATTAGACCGACTAGGACACGCATACTGTCTGTAGTGCAAGTCTTCACTTAAAGTGGAACCAACTTGTTGGTGGTACAATTTATAAAGGAAACATTGATCTAAGAAGGTTCAACGGGACGATAGAGAAGGGAGACGAAGTATGGATAAACGACGCTCATAGCACTCATAGGTTAAGTTCTTCTAGCGAGCTCACAAGATATAAGTGTCTAGGAGACCACATTACTGAGCAGTACTCAAGATCAGGTGGAAAAGACATGTGAACAAGCAAACAGGGGTTGCAATATCTGCAAATTTGTGCAAATGCCGCATAACAAAACCAGAAACATTTGATGCTAAAAAAATGGGCATCAAATTTAAGCTTGGGATCAAAAATTACACCAAAATCTTTGTATGAGTCTGCAGAGGAGAGAAAAACAATACATAGGGTCTAACTGTAAGTTAAAGGAAAAATTTTCAGAGTAAAAGTCATTTTAAAACATTTTGAAACATTGATACGAAGGGAGTTTGTACTACACCACTTATAGAAGTTAAAGAGATAATTTTGGAGTTGCTGGCAATCTTCAAGCGATCTAGTTAACCGGAATACCCTGAAAACATCAGCATACAGGAGGCAAGAAGAGGAAATTACACAGGGAAGATCATTGATGAACAGTAAGAAAAGAAGAGGTCCAAGGATTGAACCTTGAGGGATGCCAGATGTAGGATTGAATTGAAAGGAGGCTGTGTCATAGAGATTAACACGACATGCACGAGAGGATAGATAGGATAAAATCCAAGAATGTAGAGAAACGGATATGCCAAGCAAAGCTAATTTTTGTTAGAGAAGAACGCTTGGAGAAGTCCGTGAATATTGCATCAACTTGAAGCTGTTTATCTAGAGCTCCTGCAATCTTATCTTCAAACTTAGCCTATTTCGAGGAAATTAAATGAGCTTTCAAGAATCCATGTTAGTGTGGTTTGACAATTGAACTCAATGACTCAAGAAGCCTGTTGTGTACAAGTTGCTTAGAGAAACAGGAGAGGAGTGATATAGGACGATAGTTTGAAACAGTTGATGAGTCACCGTTTCTAAAGATAGAAACAATATTTGTATCTTTCCAGTACGTAGGAAAGGTGCCAGTAGATTGAACGTAGGGGATAGAGGAAAACACACAGAGGAACAAAGTGATTTTACGAATGTACATGGCAATCCATCGGGACTAGGACTAACATTTGGATCGAACAAGTTAATAAGGCATTCATCTTCAGAAGGATCAGTGGAGTAGAATGTCATTGATGCTGGACAAGTATGAATTGAGTTTATGGAGGAGTGTAGTATATCATAAGAGGAAAAAGTAGAGGAAAAAATGTTGCAAATACGTTTGAAATATCCTGTGGGGAGTAGGTTTCAGTGTTATTCCATTTAACAGTATGCGAGATGGTAGAGAAAGATTTAAAAGATCGGATGTAGGACCAAAAGGGCTTAGCGTCATTTGTCAGAAGAAAGCTCTCGAGACTGCTGAAGTAATAGTCTACAGAAATTATGTTTGGCTTCATCGTTTTCGGTTAATTTATAATGCTTATGCCCCTTGTCTTTGGATTTTAAGGCACAGAGAACTCTTCGAGTAAGTCAAGGCTTCATTTTAACTTTGCAAGAAACTTGTAGTGGAGTATAATGAGCAATCAGATTGAATATTTCCTCCAGAGCTGAACTTCGCATTAGCTGAAATTCAAAAAGTTAAGTGAGGGAAAAATAAGAAATGTTGAATTAAAGAATTAATATAATACAAAAAATCAATCAAAGAAAATATAATAAATATACATAAATAAATGTAATGGTTTAACATATCTCGAACATTCGAGATTTCCCGAAGGAAACCTAAACCGACGTGAAGTCTTCGAACGTGACAAGGCACTGTACCCATCAAGTCGACAATTCCGGGCACTCTTAGTCTACTCCGAGGTGACTACTGGCTAACTAGCAGCTACTTCGGAGAGGAGTTTCGGTCGTGGGTCTAACGCGAGAAGACTAAGAAGACAACAACTCAGCCACTGGTTCAAATGCCTGATTTAAAACGCATCGAACAACTTCCATCGACTCCACTCTAAATTACATACTTCCTTCCAAAGAAAAAGAACGGAAACAACCGCTGAAACAATACGCGCTCCCGAATACAACCGACACGGTGCCAAAAATGCACTACTCGAACTCAAACTGGAAAAGATCTACTCTAAGAAAAAACGCAAATTCAAAATAGTCTGGTTATATTTAGTCATTCTATGACAAATTATTAAAATGCGGACAATTTTCGAAGCGTATAAATAATATAAAACATGAGCATGCTTTTTAAATACAATAAGGAAGACCCGTTCTTCAGTCCTATCCCCAAGGGTGCATTGGCATTGGCATTTTAATTTCTTCATATTGTAAATTCCTAGTTACGTTTAAGGCTTTAATTATTCTTAAATTTTATGTCGTGGCGCAATTACTTCTTTGGCTATTTATATGTTGTATGTCTTTAAATAAATCCAATAGTATCAATCCTTTCGTTCAAATATAAATAAAGGACTCGGTATAGTATTGAATTATGTTTACTGAAGGTGTCTAAGTTAACCTCTTACCCCGAAAGATCATTAAGCAATATTGGGTTTAATCTACGGGCACTTATTTTGACTAATTAGATAACACTCTTGCTAATTTGAATAGAAGAATTCGAGTCAATAGCGGTAAATATTCTTTATGAAATTTCAACAAAAGCCACTTGCACAATGTCTGTCTGGGGAGCACATAATTAATTCTTGTGAAATCAAGTTGACCTTCAACCTGAGATTCTCTACCTTTGCACGACATTTTCATCGCCTCCAAAGATTCTCAGCAACATCGCAATTATTTAAAAGCCGTCTTTGAACGTCTCCAAAATATGGTTAAAAAATTAATGAGGCAAAATGCGTTTTTGGACAGCAAGAGCTTTGGTATTTAGGATTCAATGTCAACGCACAAGGCATTAGACCTCCACAGAACAGAACTGAAGCTTTGACTAAGCTTGAAAAACCAAAAACTGTCGAAGAACTACGTCGCTTTATAGGCACAATCAACTTCTACCGAAACTGTTTCCCGCATGCGGCTCATGTGCAAGCACCACTCTTTGACCTCATAAGGGAGCTCGTAAGCATGACAAACGACCAGTGCAATGGACACCGGAAGCGAACAAAGCATTTGTAAAATGCAAAGAACTGTTGGCACATACAATTTCACTTGCACATCCTAACGGAAACGTTCCACTTACTACTTTTTGCGATGCCTCAGACGTGGCTATTGGAGCAGTTTTAGACAGAAAATTAACGCCGCTAGGCTTCTTTTCATGTAAATTGGACCGAACCCAAAAGCGATATAGCGCATGCGACCGTGAACTTCTTCCGGTGCATCAAGCTGTTAAATTTTTTCTTCATTTCGTGGAAGGCCGTGACTTAACAATTTTCACCGACCATAAGCCGCTTACGTATGCATTTCTAAAAAAATCCGACAAAGCTTCACCTCGTCAACTGCGACAACTAAATTTCATAGTTCAATGTACAACGAAATTGTTGCATGTTAAGGGCTAAAATAACATCGTGGCCGATACGCTATCGCGTACCAAAGAAATAAACATGCTCGCAGAGCAGCAAGAACTGCAGGATATTTTAAAGGAGCCATTATCTTCATCATTACGACTAACCCCCGTGTGGATTGGAAGCTGTGTAACGCCTGTCTACTGTGACGTATCTGCAGGTGCTACTCGTATCTTCATTCCAAGAATGATGCACAGGAAAATTTATTTCCATCGGATGTCACATTCCAGTGGAAGAGCGACAAAACGGATAATCAGCAAAAAGTACGTGCGGCCTAGAATGAATAAGGACATTCAAGTGTGGGCAAGAAATTGTCTGGAAAGTCAAAGAAGTAAAGTTGGGCGCCACGTCAAAAATGTTTCGGAGTCGATTCCGATTCCTTTAAACCGATTGCGACATGTACATTTGGACATTATCGTGATGCCGCCATCACAAGGTTTCAAGTATTGCCTTACAATGATTGATCGGTTTACGCGTTGGCCCGAGGCAATACTGATCATTAATTTGAGCGCTGATACAGTTGCAACTGCTTTCTTCCAGCAATGAATCTCGAGATTCGGAGTACCAGAAACGGTAACAACAGACCGAGGATTTCAACTGGAATCACAACTTTTCGATTCATTTATAAAATTGATTGGTTGCACCGGGAACAGGACAACAGCATATCATTCGGCTCCCAATGATTTAATTGAACAATGGCATCGGCCTTTAAAAGCATCCATCATGTGTTATCAGAATAGAAAACGGGTTGATGTTCTTCAATTCGTCCTTTTAGAATTAGGGACCAGTTTCAAACCTGAAATTGATGCAACAGTTGCCGAACTTGTTTTTAGGTCAACATTGCGAATTCCTGGTGAAATTTTTTTCGACGATCTTGATGACCCTCCATTTTATCCGGCAATATTCGCGAGGAAATTCAAACTTTTAATCAAATAAATCAAGCCGACTCCTACAATTCCAAAAGCATTTGCCTTCAAGAATCTGGAAACTTGTAGCCACGTTTTCGTTCGAGTTGATTCGATTAAAAAATCACGCCACTAAACATACGAAGGCCCTTTTGAAGTATTAAAAATACTGTCAGATCGGGTTTTTTGCATCAAGAGGAATGGAAAGTCAGAAACAATTTCCAATGAAAGAATTACGCCGGCATATGTTGAAAGACATGCAGTTGCTACCAAAAATGAGGAATCAGCACCACCGCACCAACAGCAACAACATTTACAAATACCCTCGAGCCAATTCGAATATATTCGTGCATTAAAAATGTCAGATTCTCAACTCAGCAAATTCCGAAACAGACTTTGTCTGACTGTCAAAAATCAAGTAAGCTGAGTTACTTGGGGGAGGATATTGTGGCGATATTCAAGCGATTGCAGCGCATCTGTTTGTGAGGTGCAGTGACTTCAGTCGTTTAGTGGGTATAATGAATTTCACATCTCCTGTCAATCAAGCGATCACTTTATTTGTAACCTCCATGAAGTAAAACGCGTAATCATGTAACTTTCGACCTGTTAATTTCAGTTCATATTTTTGTTTGCTGATAAAGCTATTATTTATTTTTTAACTTGTTCTTTCCGTCTCGTATGGGGTACGCGCATTACGTTTAGCTAAACTCCACACAATGATAATGTAGAAGTGGCCACTGGATAGGTTTGAGCCCGTGATTCTGAAAAAATATTTTTCTCCACCGACAACTTTTCCAAGAAAAGTGCATGAACCGCCGTCTAGTTTGACCTCAGAATTGAATCGGAGCTCCGTTAAGGAGAATTTATTTAAGGACGGTCGGTCAGTCGAGCGGTCTCTTTTTTTCAATCAACGAGATTCCTGGGAGGAAGCAGAAGGCGATCAGAATAGCGACACCGAGGAGTCAACTTTTAAGCGTTAAGTAGGATTGCGGTTCAAGCGAGTCATTTTACAACGGAGTTAGAGTGCCTGGATACTGAAGGAGGGTAGACATTCCAGCGGTGTGGAGGTGAAAGGAGTTCCGACATTGAGAAGATAACGGATCTAAGCTAACTATTTTTTTTTTGTTCTGCCTAATTGTAACATATTACAGTGGACCCTCGTTATTACGCGCATATCGTGTGGCGCACAACACCCGCGTTATCAGGAGAACCGCGTTATAACGAGCGGCACGGTAGTACCAAAATAAATTTACTCGGAAGGATTTGCATAGCTGCATAATGAAACATCTCATAAGCTTCAAATTTTAATAACCGAACCATTTGCGCATTTATTGTCTTATTGTAATTCATATAACATAATGATACATCTTAATAAGTCCATATACATATGCATGTATCAGTTTATTTATATACATAAGGTACGCTTGAAAATAAAAACATATTCGAGATAATTTTACCGACATTATTTAAATTCATCACTTTAAAAATTGAGTAATTTTCGTTTGTTTGGTTGTTGATAAGTTCTGCAGCATCTCTTTTTTGAAAGATGCTAATTGCTTCTGTCTGACAAAGCTAACATTTTCTTGTAACTCAGCCAATCTTATTACAGTTTCCATGGCATTTATTGCTTCTTTGGTTGTTGGTGATAAATCAGCTATCCCACTGACGATTTCTTCTTCACTTATTCCTTCTTGACAATCTTCATCACCGCAAACGGAATCGATGATCATTTCGTCACTCATATTCTGACAAATAACTTCTTTAGCGTCCACATCTAACCAATCAGTCAAAGAATCATGAGTAATTTCCGGCTCATTCAATATTTCCCGGATACGGTAAATTTCAGCCTCAGTGAAGATATGATCTGAAGCTGAATCTGAATGTGTTATGGACTGGTTAAGATTAGCTTCATTATTAGATTTATTTAATTTTTTCCAACAATTTCGAATTGTCTCCGATGTGATTGCCTGCCAGGCTAATGCAATACTGTACGACACGTCTTTAAGATCCATTTTTTTTAAATGTGGTTACTTCAATGTCTGATGCTAATAAAGACTTCATCATTTCTCTCCTGTAATTTGTTTTGAAGGCACTAATAATGCCCTGATCTATATCTTATTGTATAAGAGCTGTTGTATTTTTTGGAAGAGATATTACTTTTATCTTTCCATCGTCAGACACAAGATTATAAGCAGGTGGATGAGCTGGGAAATTATCTAAGAGAACCAAAGCTTTTGGATCTAGTCTCAATTCTCTCAGAAATTTTTGGACAGAAGGAACAAAGGAGTTATGAAACCAGTCATAAAATATATTCGAAGTCATCGAGGCCTTTGTGCTGTTCTTATAAGCAACGAGCAGAGATTTCATGTTGATTGACTTGAAACATCGTGGATGTTGACTTTTACCTATGATGAGTGGCATTAACTTATGACTACCAGCTTTATTTACACAAAATAAAACTGTTATCCTTTCCTTGCTTAATTTTAATCCTTCTTTTTGTGGGTTACTTTTAAGATCTAATGTTTCACTTGGCAACATTCTGTAGTATAACGCAGTCTCATCACAGTTATAAACTTGTACATCAGAATACCCTTCTTCCTTAGTAGAAATTACAAACTACTTGGAGAATTCTGCCGCGCCTTCAATATCAGTAGACTTTGCTTCTCTAGAAATTTGATAGATGCCATGTCGTTTTTGCCAACGCCACAACCAACCGTCAGAAGCCTTAAAATCTCCTTCTGCTTTTAAGCTTGCATGAAATTTTTCAGCTTGCAACTTCAAAGCAGTTCCAGAAACGGGAATACCTTCACTTCTTTTTTGCACAAACCATTCATAGAGGCAATCGTCAACATTTTGATTTGGTCCAAGTCTTGTCTTCTTTCGAGTAAGACCAGCATCTTGGTCAAGCTTATCAACAAATAAATTTAGTTTTTTCTCCTTTCTCCCTTAAGGGCGCCACAGATTTTGAAACCTCGTCCATGACAAGATCTCATTTCAGGTATTTTTTGTGAAGTTCTACTGTGTGTAGCGATGTTTGGTCCGAAAGTTGGTCCGCGAGTAGGTCCTTCCGCTGGTCGCATTGCTTGGTCCATGACAAGATCTCAAACATGATGTTTTGATGATGAATTTTCACCGTCGGTAGCGATGTTTGGTCCGTGAGTTGGTCTCAAAATAGGTTCGTCAGTCGCTCGCAGTGAAATCAAAATCTTTTGATTTTTGTGCGTGGCGCTACAATATATGTATGCTAGTTTTCAATGTTGCTAGGTGTGGTGTGAGTGTAGGCTAGATGTGTGGCAAATTGGTACACACTGCCACTGGCAGTATTTGATGATAATGATTTGGAAATAATCTTTTGTAAACAAGAACCAAAAGATTATTTCTGCGAGTTGGGGTTTTAAAACCCATTTGAAAACTTTTATTGTTTCAGAAATTTTGCGGTCGGTTTTCTAGTTTTCTAGGGTTTTTAAATTGATTTTTAGGGTTTTGTACTTTTTGTTACAAAACCCTATTGAAATCGATTTTGTCTGTCCGTCCGTCTGTGTGTCACAGCTGTTTTTCTCCGAAACTATAACAGTTACAGACACCAAACTTAATAGGCATATCAGAAGTGATTGCTTTTTGAAAGTTCAGGTATCAGAAAAATTTTCAAAAGGTTTTAAAGAGGGGTCCCCCCATACTGGTAGCGGACCAATAAAATTTTTTTTTACCAAAGGTAGGCATGTGGGGTGTCAAAAGAAAGGTCTAAAACATATATATATCATATGTTTATCTACAAGAATATATGCATATTGTGAAATACCCTTGCACGTGAAGCATACAGCGAAAAAATGTCAGGCTTTGGATTTTGTTCAAAGTTGGGTGAATTGTACTTCTAGAGCACCTGAATTAACGTAAATCATTATTTTGTTCTCTTTAACATTGCTGCCAATTTATGGGACTTTAAAATTTTAAAAATTTTAGGAACAATTTTTTCGAAAGTTGTTAATGCAGTTAATCAAATGGGTTGAATAATAAGTAAATAGTGTGTTTTTAAGAAAATCGAATGTTTTTTTAGGAATTTATTCCAATTTGAAATTGGAATTTTTTCGTACATGAAACCGGAAGTTGAAATTAAAAATTCGATTTTTTCATACTTCGCCTATATTAGTATTTTTTTATTTTTAAGTTCAATATATAGCCTCAAGGATAGAAATATTATAAACAAAACTTTTAACATGGTATCTCAATTGGTTCAGAAGATATGAGCTAAAATACGAAGGCATCGCATACCGCACCATGCTGCATCTTCGTCTTTTAGTTCATATCTTCTTAACCAATTGAGAAACCATTCTACAATTTTGAGCACAATAGTTCTATACCACAAGCTATATTTTGAGCTAAAAATAAAAAAAATATTAAAATAGGCGAAGGGTAAAAAAATCGAATTTTTAATTTCAACATCCGATTTTTTTACAAACACGATTTACTTATTATTCAACCCATTTGATTAACTGCATTAACAACTTTCGAAAAAATTGTTCCTCAGTTTTTTTAAATTTTAAAGTCGCATAAATTGGCAACAAGGCTAAAGAAAACAAAATAATGATTTACATTAATTCAGGTGCCCTAGAAGTAGAATTCACCCAACTTTGAACAAAATCCAAAACCTGGCATTTTTTCCATTGTCCGCTTCACGTGAAATGCCCCTAAGTGTGAGCTTCAGTTTGGAAATTACTAATAAACCTTATTATTGCAAGTTAATTAAACAATTCTCCGGAATATGTGCCTTTCCCCGGTAATAAGTGATAGAAAATAACAAGTAATAACATTAAAAATTGTTACATTATAAAATCTGAATAGTTCCTTGAATATTTGCTAAGTAGGTACGAAATTTATTAATACCATTGCCAGAAATTCCTACAACAGCGAACATCTTTTTATGGATTAGTTTATAACGTAGAAGGTGTAATTACGGTAAAATGTATTGAATCTATTTGTGAAGGATGCATGAATGGAAAACCCAATCATTATGTAATCCTCATTCGGTACGGCATTCAACCCATGTTATATTATCTGTTACTGGCTACTAGAAAAAGGCACATGTCCCGAAACCTCATTAACTAACAAACAGGTAAACTCTGTACGATAGTCGTGTTTACATGCATCAATTGAAATGGGTTTAAGATTTGAAAATGAACCGGAATGGAAAAACCGAAAGGAAAAACATTTAGAAAAAAAGAAAACCGACTTCAAAATGCCCTAAACTTTGAGGAAAACCGACTGTATTTTGATTCGTGAAAAGCTGATTGCAGCTCAAATAATTCTGTATTTTACTTTCGGGTCATTTTGCCGATTCTTAAATTTTAAGCCCATTTCAATTGATGCATGTAAACACGACTAATATGCCCATCAAACTTAAATGAACAACTCATTTTCTTTAAATAATGAATCAACACTTATCATTTTCCGTTCATTCTCTTCCAGGAAGCAAGTGAAGCTGTCCCGAAAACAAATAAAAAAAGAAAAACAGTTTCTCAACAGTTGGCCGAAAAAAACTCCTACTTGAAAGACGCATTAGAGCATATACAGCCTTCAAACAGGAGGGAGAAAAAAGACGAAGCTGAAATTTATGCAGAATCTTGGGCAGTGTGTTTCAGGAAATTGACGCCAACACAAAAAATTTATGCTAAGCGTGCCATCGATGAAGTATTGATTTCAGGGCAGCTGGAACAGTTGACGCTAAATACTGTTAATGCGACACCAATGCCATCGAGAACGTCAACACCGCTCCATTCACATTCATCGTCACCAGGCGAAAGCAACTTTTTCCTTCCATCCGATATGCGTAGAAGGAACTCATCAATAGTGGTGACGCCAATTGTGGAGATACCTGTGGAAAATGCAGTTGTATCGAACAATACTCTGCAAAATTACAACAGTTTTGATGATTTGTTTAAAGATACAGAGTATCAATAATATTTAAAAACATTATTTTTTGATATAATATATTTTATTCATTTCAATAAATTTTTTCTTCTTAAAACTTAATGACTTTTATTTCAAATTTGAAGATTACCAAGGAACAGATCCAACTCCGTTGAAATAATTTTTAAGTTTGTTCCTGACTTCCTTCGCAGCTTCTTTAGTGTTACGTGCTTTTGTTGGTTGTAAAGGAATCATAGAACGTTGTTCAGCTCGCCATGCTCCTTCAGTTATACTTCCAGTAAAGATATTTTCAACATCGACGCTGTCGCGTAAGTATCATGCAGAATTTGTCTTCCTTAAATGATTATGTAGGTAGCAGGATGCTAAGGTTACAATAGCTGCCTTTTGAGGACTCAAGTTTATTTTATTTAAAAGAATTCTAAACCGTGATGACAGAATTCCAAAGGCATTTTCTACTATTCTTCTTGCACGAGACAGCCTATCATTGAATATTTGCTCTTCCTTCCCAATGTCGTCGCCTCCATATGGTTTAATTATATTAGTCTCGAGAGAAAATGCTTCATCACCAACAAACACAAAAGGAACTTTCGTGAGAGTGTTCGGAAGTACACTCATGTTTGGAACTGCCAGCGTATTCTCTGATAATTTTTCATTAAATTTGCTGTTCGAGAATACTCCTCCATCAGACACCCGTCCATTCGCACCAACTTCCACCATAATAAATTCGTATTCTGCATTAACCACCGCAAGCAAAACAATGCTGAATGTCTTCTTGTAGTTGAAGTAATACGAACCGGTGTTATAGGGCTTCCGGATTTCCACATGCTTTCCGTCTATCGCACGAATACAGTTCGGGAAATTCCAACTTTTTGAAAAACCATCGGCTATATTCATCCACTTTTCTTCAGTTTTCGGTATCTGGAAAAATAAAATTACTATTACCCAACATCTAAAAATTGTTGAATTTTTAAATTACCTGTATGTATCCTTTCAAAGCCTTAATGAGAGCAGAGCATGTTTCCATAACAATAACCCCAAGGCTTTGAGGAGAAATTGCTGTGAGAAATTTCAAATCATCAAAACTTTGTCCACAAGCAAGGAATCGCAGGGTCGCTGATAATCTTTCATTCGCAGAAATCGCGTCTCGCATAAAAGTATCCTTTTTCTCTATCAGGAGTCTCACTGCACTTAACAAATTTTCGTACGTGATGTGGTTCATTCGCAAAAAGTTTTTTTAAATCCGCGGGCGCACTTACGATTAGTTCGTTCATTAAATTTACGTGCGAGAATGTTTGCCGTTTCCTATACCAATTTTTGCTCCATAGTCTCCTCTTTTTCTTCACTTGAATGTCATCTTCAAGGCATTCGTTCACAACGAGCAAAGCCAGCGCTAACTCCTTACTCATTTTCGACTTAACTGACGGACAGATAATATAACACTGAGATGAATATATCTCAAGATCGACATGCCGCGAAATGATGTTTACGTGGATGTTTACAAAAATGTTTCAATGTCTGTGGGTTTCGTGTCTGGTACCTTGTCATGGACGAGTTCTCTCATGTCTGTGGGGCCCTTTACAGTTCCCTCAGGTATCCCGTATTCTCTTCTAATATTTGCTTTAGAAACTCCGCTCTTGACTTTGGCGATGATGTCAAGCTTTTCTTTGACACTGTAGGCTTTTCTTTTACTCATCATGCCTATAATAATTAAACACTATTTGAACATACACAATTGCACAAACTCAATACATACACAATTATTCAATACGCGATGCCAATGAAATGCACACGGATTTGAATAAACACGTTTGAACTTAATGTAGACAATCAGTTCGCCGGACAGTAACAATAAAATGCTATACTCACTTATGCAACAGAGACCTGCATAAAAATGTTGGAACTTATCGTGGACAATCTTTTTTTGGGTGGGCGGTGAAAATCACCACGCGCCGAGTGACATCAGGGCCGCAACCCCTAGTCGGAGGACCGTCAGTAATTAGGGGGTAGTAGAATCTTCAAAGATGGCACCATTTTTGACCTACCTACGGAATTTCATATTTCTATCTTATGTGGCTGGCAAGAAAATTTGCTGTGACCCACGGAAGGACAGATAGGTACCGACTTTAGTAGGGTTTTTCAAAATTATTTTACAAAAACCAAAAAATCGGTGTTTTTCAATAACAATTTTTTTCAAGTTGTTTGAACTTATGGCGATAATTTTGTTATCACTATACCTCGTTTCTTTAATTGCCATTTTTAGAGAGTGTCTATTTCGCGCCAGTTAAAAATCTGCAGAAAATAAAAGTCAACTTATTTGAATCTTGGAGAGGCAGAGGTGCATTAAAAGTGTTACAGGTATACTCATTTATCTTCAAGAATAAAATAGCAGCATCTTATTCTATTCCTTTTCGATACTGTGTCATTCTAAATTTCAAATTTCAAGAAAATTTACGATGCATAAATTAGTCTTGGTGTCAATATTGTGCATTTCACTGGGAACAAGCTGCTCCCGTTCGAAGTCAAAATAATCCAAACAGTAAATAAAAATTCTCATTACAGAAGATGTCATCGTAAAACTGCCATTACAAACGAAAAAGGTGTGACAAGACTTATTGGTCGCCCACACTCCCTACGGGAGATGCTACAACGTGAAAGGATGAAGCGACATTCTCTACTAATTATTTACTTGTTCTAAATTGAGATTAACATATCGATATCATTAATGTTAATGTGCTATAAAATATGAGAGTTTGATGAAAATGAAGATAGCAATTGGCCGCGATAAAAGCAATCCAAATAAAAAATTAATGAGATGGAGGTTATTCGGTGGGATCAGATCTTCGGGTGACGATTTAAATATTCATATTACATTGTGAGTTTAGTTTATTTTAAATTTCCCTATCTGTGAATGGGTTATGTGAATATATGCATCTTTCAACTGAAATGTTAATTTGTGGGCCTTAAGAGGCACTCGGAAATTGTTTTTCATCTATTGTGTTAATAATGTTGACCGGCGTCGCAGTCTCTAAATTAATTACTGAGTGGATCTCACCTATAAAACAACTTCCTAATTGCTTTCAAATGAAAACGATCCAGCCAATAATATCAATACAGTAAATTAAAGGCTTTCCTGGGCCCAAATATGCCACATGATTAACAAACATTTGCCTATCAATGAATTCCAAATTAAGTCATTGAATCGTTAATTATTTATTCATGAATGCGCCGATTGGTTGGCTAATGCAGGCGCATCGAAGCTCGCCTACCCACCTTCAAGTCTTCGACAAAAATTCTGCCGGCTACAAACATTGCTGAAGCATGAGAAGAAACTGACGAAGTCATCAAGCTTTTGAATGCGCCCAAACATAACATATTTGAAATGCATCAAATGATACGAGTATCTATTTTATTGTACCAACACTGAAATATTAGATAATTCCACCATCGGCGGTGGAACCCACATGGAAGATTATAATTTGGATCCATACCAGCATTGGATTCTTGCACGAGTATTTACCTTTCGCTCGCTGGTTTCGATTTAATTGCGCGGATCGAATTGGAGGTGTTGCCGATGGAATTGTTAATGTTTATACAGTTATTAAGTGTAAACATTTGAAAAGGCGGTAATCGAAATTTACAATTCGTTCAGTGCATTCTAAAGGTGAAATAGAAAATGCAAGCGTGGGTGAGACGCGAACATAAATCAGCTGTGAGTGGTTTTAGTTAGAAGAACTACACGCCTTGGGAAGAGATATGTGGTGTGATTGATATAATTATACTCATCTAAATTCTACGCTGGAGCTTCCTGTTGTACACCGAATTTTGGTCGATAAATAATGTTACCACTGTAAATAACGCTTTAGAATGAAATATTTTTGAATAAGAATTCGAACGATAAAATGTCTTCTAACTGAATACGTCAGACAGCCAAAGAAACACACAATCTAAACCAGATCATTCATTATTTGATCCCATTTTCCATGCTAAGGGACAAACTTTTGAGAATAAATATTCTTTAATTTATAGTCTTTAAGTTTGATGATGCTACTTGATTGCCTTGATTTAATTTGACTGTCTCATGCGGATACATAAATATCGAATGAGTAATAATGTCAACTAAAATTAATTTTAACACATTTTAAATAATCATAGTAATAAATTTGAATGGCGCGTGTTATTTTATATCCAAAATGGAAATAGCGTAATGAGATTTGAAGGTGTTGATAAATATATGAATATGTAGTTCCCTTGTATTTCAAACTCCCAGGCCAGTTTACATTGTATTAACAAGTTGAAGTTGCAGAAGAGTGTTCCTGCTAGGAGGGGTTTGTAAGCAAATTGGAAAATCAAACGATGTTTTCTGAATAACTACAACTAGGTTCTGCATAGCATCCAATAAATTCTCAAGACATCATAGTTACACTGAGATTGTGTATATTCCATTTGCATAAAATGTTACTTGATCGCTAGGCAAAAGATTGGACGAGCTGCAAGTAACATTTTATGACGAATATTAAACTGCATTAACGATTCCACAAGAGTCAACACAATTATGAGCGATGTATGGAACGGCGTCAGCGAAACTATGTGTACTCGTAAATTATAATATAAATTAGTTGCAAATAAAGAATTTTGTAGCCAGTCATCAACAGGAGGAGGAGTATTTCTGAGCCTGACGAAAAGCCGGCTTGCTAAAGGGTGTAATGTGACGCCTACGCCCGGGAATCGAAGGATTCCGATCCCGAACCCTTGCACTCGGCCAGATGGGTATGACCTCGAAATGCAAGCGGACTTCATCTTTCGTGCGGATGTCGTTGCGCAGAAAATATTTTTTTTTCCCAAATATTTAGATCTGTGGATTTAAATATTTGCAACAGTATATTAATCAAAACCCCGACGCATTTCGAGACATATCCATTTGACAATGCCCCCTCCACCGTGGCCATCGAAAAACTATGCCACTGGCGACAAATGGAGAGGCACATTGCCGCCATGTGGCGTGCCATTCCACACACATCTGTTTTGTCGGTGGTTGTCGGATTTGACAGTCCGACAGAACGAGGAAAAAACGGCGGGAAAGAAGATCAAGGCTAACCTCGAAAAAATGTGCTTCCGTCGTTTCGCTTAGTAGTTAATGTAAAGAATTATATAAATTCAAGTGTTTAGAAATAAAAATATGAACAAGTAATGGGAATGATCCGAAATGGACGGTCATGGAAATTTTTTTTAAGGAAGCCGGGTTGGTTGTCGCAAATTTTCCGAATAGGTTTTCAGCCATTATTTCGTGAGTGCAACGTTGAACATTTAGCCATCCGTATAGTTTTGTGGGCTCCACATAGGCTGGAGGGGACTGAACTCACAGGTAAAGAGCTGAGTGTATTGTACACCACTGCTGTAAGTTTCAAAAACATTTACTTTCAGCTGTTTGGAATAAAACCCTGCGCCGGAAAGCGCTGAGTACGCTCCGTAGTACCAGAGAACAGAATTGCACAATATGTTGAATATTGCAAACTATGTTGTCAAGGTTAGTGGAATACTCAACCTTTTCTTTTCCGCCTATTTTATTGTAACGATTTGTCGCGATGGTAAAAGCTAAATCGCAAGATAATTGTTGGAATCTTGCAATCTATCATAGCTCACGATAATTTGCTTATCAAGAAATCGCTTGAGTTGGTCGTGGGATAGGCAATGCAAGAAAATGATTCTGGACTCGATGCTACCGACTAGCCACAACAAAACCTTACATCCTTTAAATGCTCGATCTTTCAAAGGGGGCGATCATGAAATAGTACAAATACAAGATGAAAATGAGAAAATAGATGAGTGGATTCTATCAACATCAGTAGTTATAGTTGTTTGGCGAAAATTTCGGTAATTGTAACCAACCAGAGGAACCGGTTTTTTGAAAAAGATATGTACGTACGGGTTACTTGAGAAAAGTATAATAGTCTGATAGAGAAAACAACTTTTAAGTGAGCTGACTGCAGAATAAAATATCCTCAGAGCATTAGGGTTATTAGAGATCGATAATATTGCATTGAAGGAACTTATCACACCTATGAGAGAGATCAATAAGATAAAAATAAGCACACGAGTATCTTTCAAAGAATTAAAGTCTTTAAAGATTCCTTTCCAAACCAGTTTTATCCTGAAAATTTTGAAATACAATAATTAAAAATTAATATGAGAATAGCAATTAAGTAATAGTTTAAATAGTCAGTGCAGTTGATATGGTAATGATACTATATTTCAAGGTGTGTATGTATGTAGTATCTGTTAAAATTATTCGATCGCACACTCTTGCACAGAAAATACTTGTTCTTAGATATATCACAACCAAAGGTAATTACAGATAACTTTCGGGATTCGACTGTAGAAAATTCTTTACATCCCGTTTCCTGGATATCCTTTTTTTTCGATGCTACTTATTATTTTAAGTATTGATACGTGTGTTTCAATTTATATGTATGTAATTTTAATTTTCAACCCATTTTCGAACCATCGCTGATAATTGCTAGTAAAATACTAAATCTAAGCTCTACTTTTGAATATATTTTTATCTTCAGCTCTTTGATAAACAATATGTAAATTATCAATTTTTACGTTTGTATAATCTAGTTATTATCAAATATTAAAAGGATCATTACTTGACGAGTACATGTAACCTTTGTCTGCCATAAAATATTGTAAGCCTAAATACCAACGTGAACAGTTTTTGAAGAAGAAAGGGATGTATCCCAGTCGATTACATTTGAGATGATAAATTGTAAGTTTACAACAGCAATGATTCAGTAGAAATCGTTGAATTTTGTTTGATGCTTTGTAATATGATAATCGATGATAATTAAGCTCTGGATTCGATAAGCTATATTCGGTTTTCTGATTTTACCTTTTCTTAACGGCGGGGTTTTCGGCACAAAGTACGAGTATATTGTCTGCGTATTTACTTTTTGTGGTCATCTTAAAACGTGGAGTCCTTAAAATCTAATGCAAATCATTTGATCGACATTGGATGCTTAGTAATTTAATCTTTACTTTATGATGAACCCAACTTTTCCTGGGCCAAAAGGGCAAAACTTGTCAATAATGATCCTTAGTAAAAGATTCCAAAGTAGATAATAATTTACGCTTCTGTTTCCAAAATCGACAACAAACTATGCAAAACATAGATCAAATTGCTCAGTCCAATATTATCCCGTAATTCTACTTTTTCTAAATCTACACTTTTTGTTTTTGCTTTTGGATTACGAAAGTGTAAACGGAACTTTTATTTTCCACCTTAAAATTTTCTAATTATTAGTCTATCATTACGTTTGATTAAATTTTACAAATATTTAAATTCTCTGGTCAGATTTTTATAAATTTTCTTGCGAAAATAAGGATAATTAGAGATCATCAATCAAATTACATACACAACATATGTTGTAACATATCGCTAAAAATTGATTTCAAGTTTTAATACTTTGCCTAATGTGTGTTAAATATGATTTTACAATTAAATTAAAAGGGAAATTTACAATTTTGACTATTTTTCCAAATTCCTTAAGGGTATTGATATAAAAAAAAAATGTTTATTTAAATAAAAAATAATCTAAATATAAAATAAAGAAGTAGTTTTCGCAAGGTTTATAAGTATTACACAACTGAGTTTTACAATGGATGTGAATGTATTATTGCGATTTTATTAATAGTTTCAAGAGAATTCAGAATTCCTATATTGACTGTATATTGTTATTAACATTAAGATTTTGCATTCATTTATATTAAATAGTTTAAATTGTAAGACATTTACTTTTGATTTGATTCTTCTTCATCGTTTTACAACTTGAACAAGAAGTTGATTAAAAATGGTTGTGTTAGACAATAAACATAAAATGAATTGCTAAATAACGAAGGACTTTCCTTTTCAGTGGTTCTTTCTGTTTCAGCGGGAAAATGAGTGCATGGTAGGTATGCCGTCGCGAGGGTAGGGTTTCGCCAAATCCGCTGAGGTCGGTTTCGCGTCGCGCGCGGTACGCGGTACCTTTGTAGTTTTGGCATTTTATTAGAGTAGTTTTCGTCGGGTTAAATTAGAGTAGCATACTTTTCGGTACCGCGTCAGTATAATTCGGGAACGCGAAACGGAAATTAGATTTGTGGACTTTGACTGGTTAATGAAGAAATACGGAATAACGTAAAGTAGGTTCTTCTCCGTATGGTTTTGTTTGATAACGCGTTTTGAAAACGGACATGTTCAGGTGGCTGAAAATATTGTAATTGAGCGTAACCCATTCGGAGACCCGCGACCGAAATCCTCTCTGAACTAGCTGGCCGACAAGCAGCCACCGCGTGAATGGGTTACGGTGCACGGATTGGTTGACCTGTTGGTACCATCCGTTGGCACTACTCAGACTTAACGTCTAGAACCGAGGAGAGGTCGGTTCCGCGTACGAACTTGAAAAGTTGAAAATCATTACAAGGGCAATTTGCTTTTTGAATATTGGCGACCCTAAAGAAATTTACCTCGTTTTCTAACAGTTCAATCTTAAGTTTACCTCCAGGACTTCAGGACGGAAGAAACGCAATCATCTCTTCTGTCGACCAAACAGAAGGAGCTGAGGGTCGAGTTGCAGCGCAAAGTTACAAACTATAAGAAGGACTTGCTCAGCCAAAAGGCCCTCAAACACCTGAAGGCTAAGATGGAGATTGTCAGCAAGCAGTATTTTTATTGTAATTTCAAGTTTAACGCAGGGAATAAATTAGACAAAATTGAAAGACAACGATTTATGCTTATACTAAAAGAAATGCTCGCTTTTATGGAGTTCTATTTTATTGAATATTGATCGCTTGAATGTTCTGATTGGACTAACTGTGCTACTGCTTGAATGTGTGTATGAGAGTGACATTTAGGTTTTGACAGTGAATTTCGCAATAACAGTGCTGCCACACTTTGTGACAATGTTAATATTTCAACACTTCCACTCATTGTTACAAAAACTCTACGCTAATTAGTATTTGATTCAAAGGTTAAATCCATTAATTTGCACAAATATTTATGACGATTTTTGTTCAATGCTTTGGTCAGTACATCCGCAACTTGCTCTGTTGTGCCAATATGAATCAATTCGAAATATCCCTCTTCGTATTTCTCTCGGATATAATGATATTGAACATCGATATGCTTCGTCCGCTTGTGATATACTGGATTCTTTACCAATTTGATCGCGCCCAAGTTATCGACGTAGAATTTTGCTTTTAAATCATCAATCATCGTGAGCTTAGACAAGACTCCCCTCAGCCAAACGAGTTCCTTGATTGCTTGACATGCAGTCATGTATTCAGATTCCGTTGAAGACAATGCTGTTGTGTCTTGTCTCATTGATGCCCAACTGATGACGCCCGAACAAATGTGAAAAACGTAGCCACTGGTTGACTTTCTCGTTTCACTGGGTCCGGCATAATCCGCATCACTATAGCCAACGAAATCAAAAGTAACATTACTTTTATAAAGGATACCTGTATTTAGTGTGCCCTTTATGTATTTCATGATGCGCTTTACTGCCTCAACATGTGCCGCACTCGGTCGATCTAAATAACGACTTACGGCACTAACAGCGTAGCTTATGTCCGGTCTCGTTCCGACATTCAGATACATTAAACTTCTGACGGCCTGTCGATATGGATATGTGTCGCAGTGCTCATCGTTAACAAAATCGCCAAGGTTTTGATTAGAGTCCATTGGTGCTGACATGGGATTGCAATCCATCATGTTGAAACGATTCAATACTTTCTTTGCATATGCCTCTTGATGTATACGAATTGACCCGTCAGGTGATCGTTCAATTTGAAGACCGAGAAAATAATTTGCCTCAGAAACTTTTATTTCGAAATGGTTTTGCAAGTATGATGTGATTTTATCGATTTCATTCGCATCATTTGTCGCTATTAAGCCATCGTCAACGTAAATCGCAATAACTGTCATCGTGTTTTCACTTCGACGAATGAAAACGCATGGATCGTATGTACTTTGTTTGAAATCAAACTTACGCATGAATGATGTGAACTTCTGGCTCCAACATCGTGATGCCTGCTTGAGACCGTACAAACATTTCTTCAATTTGCACACGCGTTCAGTACCGTCTTCATATCCAATTGGTTGCTTCATGTAAACATTTTCCTTCAGCTCACCATGTAAAAAGGCTGTTTTTACGTCAAACTGTTTCAATTTTATTCCGTTCATCGCTACCAATGACAAAAGTAGACGAATTGATGTGTATCTGGCCACTGGACTAAACGTTTCTTCATAATCCACACCATATTGTTGTGTAAATCCACGAACTACTAAACGCACCCTGTATCGCTCGATTGCGCCATTTGGGTTTTGCTTTACCCTAAATACCCAACGATTATCAATTACCTTCTGATTGATCGGTGCCTCAACCAATTTTTGATGGATGCATCGTATTCATCGTTCATTGCTTGCTTCCACTGTTGTTTTTGCTCTGAACGAATTGCCTCTTCATATGTTGTTGGTTCATACATTACTGCTGAATGACCATAATACATTAAACGATCTGGTGCATTGACTTTTTCTCGAAAACCGTATCGATTATTTTGTCGTTTATCTGGTGTTTGATTTGACGCATCTTCGAACGACGAATCACTTTCATTTTCATTCCCTACTGTTTCTTCAACCACCTGGTTGACGGCTTTGTCATTTGGTTGCTCTACCAAAGTACGTTCACTGCTTTCATCACTTGTTTTGCTGCTTTCATCATCGTCTTAATGCTCAATGATTTCCTCACCATCCGATTCATCTCGAATCACATATTTATCCGGTTGTTCATTGAATTTAACATCGCAGCTCATGAAAACTTTACCCTTTTCTGGATCATACAGACGAAAATTCTTTGTTGTGGGCTCGACTCCAACCAAATGTACTTTCCTTGCTTTTGGATCCCACTTCTTTCGACCAGTTTGCTTTGGGATTTGAACGAAACATTCCGTTCCAAAAATTTTGATGTGTCCCAAATACGGCTTTTTATCGAACCATAACTCATACGGCGTAGCGCCAACGCATTTACTGTTTGTTGTGCGATTCAATAAGTACGTCACAGTACGTACCGCTTCTGGCCATAGTGAATTCGGTAAACCACTCGCTATGAGCATAGTACTCGCACTCTCCTGAACAGTACGGTTGTCACGCTCGATTCGACCATTTTGCTCAGGTGTATATGGTGAAATACCCTCAAATTGTATGCCCTCGTTTTGCAGTACATCAATTAACACCCGTTGGTTAAAAAATTCTCGTCCGTTGTCAAATCTAAAATATTTGATTTGAGCGCCATTCGTGTTTTTGACCAGTGGAATCAATGCCTTCAAGTGTGCGTACGCTTCATCTTTTGACTTTAATAAATACGTGAAACGAAAGCTGGTTGCTTCATCTTTAACTAGCATAAAATAACGCATACCACCGATTCCATTGATTTCGCTTGGACCACATAAATCTACATGCATGAATTCTCCTCTTGATGATTCTCGCTTATTGAATCGCTTGTGTGTTGCTCTGGTCATTATTCCGTATTTACAATCTTCACAAAAAAACGTTTCGCTGCCAGCCAATTCGACGCACGCAACCAGATCATTCTTGCACATTTTCTTGATAGAATCGACATTGACATGTCCAATCCTCCGCTGCCAATGTTGTGGAGAAACAGCAGCCATTGCGTATTCACCAATGCGCAAACTAAAATCCAATTCGAGTCGATTCTTTGAGTCACGCTTTCCAACTCCAACAACTTTATTTGCTTCATCGATGAATTTGCAGCCTCCCTTTTCGATCAAAACTTTGATGCCTTTATCCGTTAATACACCCGTTGAAAACAAATTTTCGTTGATTTCAGGAACATACAAAACATTTTCCAAACGGATTGGCTTCCACTGATTGTCAACTCTTGCTTCAATAAGAATTGTGCCAATTCCCTCGGTTCGTAAAAGACATTTGTTTGCCACTTCAACTTTACACGGGCCAGTGTATTTATGTAGCTCTGTAAACCATTCTCGATGAAATGTCATGTGTTTTGTTGCGGCTGAATCGGCATACCAGCTTTCCGATTCTTCACACTTTGGCTCAGCTGTCACGACGGAACACCATGCCATTTCATTTTTGTTGCTTTTACTTTTATCGCTTTTGATTGACGATTCGTTGTGCTTTGGACAAACTTTATCTTTTGCCCAATGGCCTTTCTGACCACATGCATTGCACTTCGTTTTCCTCTTTAAATCATCGATTTTCGACTTTGGCTTTGAGTCTTTGGCTTTGGAATTTTTCTTTGTTTTCGCTGAAAACGCAGCACTAGAATTGGAGACTTCTTCTTTATTCAATCGTTCAAGATTGTCTTCCTCCAATCGTAATGACGACATCAATTCGGTGAGCGTACGATTCGATGTAGTATTGTAGCATACCGTTTTGTAATTGTTGAATCTCGATGTCAACCCAGAAATGATGCGTGCCATTTTCAAATTTTCGGGTAACTTTTCCTTTTCTTTTTGCTGTTCAATTTCAGATGACAATTGATTCACACGAGAAATATACGCTGCTACCTCCTCATCGTCACGCATTTTTGCTGTGAAATACTCTTCATACAAAATCATTATGCGAATTTCGGTATTCTTTTCATAAACGCTGCCAAGTTGATCCATCATTTCTTTCGCTTATTTACAATCCAAAACAAGATTCGCGTTTGTGGCATCAACCGATTGAATAATTGCATTCATGGCCCTTCCCTCATTTCGATTGAATTTTGACTTATCTTCTTCTTTCGCTGTATCGTCGGGTTTCTTACCCTCAATATTATCGGTCAAATCACGAGATTTCATGTATGCAGTGATTTGAAATTTCCATAATTTGTAACTCGATTGATCTTTCAATTTGTGGCCGATAAAATTGTGATCGTCTTTGTCGTTCATGGTGAAATACTTTCAGCCAAAATCGCACAAAAAAACTGTATGTAAACACCGACGAAGAGTAGCCACTGCTTATTTAATCTGTTCTTTTGAATTCAATGCCAATGTTCGACTGCTGTGCACGCGCACTTTACTGTAAACACAAAACGGCAACGCTTGCACACTATTGTGAAATTCAAATATTTCATGCGACGATGAAGTCAATTGATTTGGCTTTGCACTACAAACATTGGGCGATGCTTGTCTATTTTAACTATGAATATTTATGGGATTTGTCCAACTTTTTTATTCAGTTTTATAGAGTCCAGAAACCGTTTTTAATATTTTCCATTACGCTATGACAAGACGACTGTTGGAATAAAACACTTTACACATTCGACGATGTGACTCACTATTTTTCAATTGTCCAACTATTTAAGGCCCACTGGGCCCATAACCTATTGTAATTTCAAGTTTAACGCAGGAAATAAATGAGACAAAATTGAAAGACAACGATTTATGCTTATACTAAAAGAAATGCTCGCTTTTATGGAGTTCTATTTTATTGAATATGTGCTACTGCTTGAATGTGTGTATGAGAGTGACATTTAGGTTTTGACAGTGAATTTCGCAATAACAGTGCTGCCACACTTTGTGACAATGTTAATATTTCAACAATTTTAAAAAACAGTATTTCGCCAATGTTAGTGCAGAATATACAGCAACGTCTGCATACTTTGGAGGGACCACCAAGCTAAGAGTTGCATTCAATGCTTCGGCAAAAGCATGAAATGGCATGTCGCTCAAAGACATCATGTTAAAAGGCCATGTAGTAAAAGATGACTTATTTCCGACCTTTTAACCTTTCAAAAAATACAAAATATTGTAACCACGGAAGACAGTTATCTACAACTCTAGCGATGACTATTGGTATTACCGCCACACAATATCTAGTGGCACGATGCCTGATGTAATTGGACAAAACATCAAAGCATCACATTCATTAGCACCAAAGACTATCAAAAATTTCTATGTGGAAAAGATCAGACAGGAAGCAAAAGCGTCAAAAAAGCTGTACAGATTCGGAAAACTAAGTAGGTGCGGAAACCACAAACAACTTCTTGCATCAGTATCAAGCCAAGAATGAGAAGTAGAACTCTCGGTTAACGATAACACAGAAAACACTGTGAAAGCATTAGGGTTGACCTGATACGGCACTTTAAGCCACTTCCATATAACTACCATTTGAAACGATTCGACCAAGATACGAAGTGGATCATTTTAAGTGACACTTTGCGGTTGTTCGACTTATTAGGAATATTTCTACAGGAATTAGAATCACTTAAACGCGATTGGGGTGAAGTCGTAACCATCGTATTCCACACTCAGTGGCTTCAATTCTGCAAGAAACTTGCAGATCCAAACAGAATTTGTGTACCCAGATATTTTGTAATAATGCCAATCTCAGTTTGCATGCATTTTCCGATGCAAGTGAAAGAGCTTATGGTACAGTGCTATATGTAGGCGGCATGAATAGGTATAAAGACAATACTTACTGGTTAATCCACCAATTTTTTTTTGTGGTTAGAGAATCCCTCTTCCAGCGGGAGGGGAGTGAGGACGAGGAATTGCCAGACCAGAAATACCCCTGCTATGATGTCCCTAGCTGCAATGATTCTCTTTTAGCTTTTAGGACTCCCCGAATATAATGTGCTACATGGTTCCATTTGTCAACCGATTCAAGCATCACCGCAACTATACCATCGATTGCTGCCTGTCCCATTATGTGCACGCAAAAATGTGTGGCAGGCATTGTCCTTCCCTCCTGAGTAAAACCAACAATCGGATGCCTATTAAAACCTAGGTCAAGTAGAAGTCAGTCTCACCATGCCTTCAATTTAGCCATGGGTTCAGATCAGGGATGAGGCACGCAGTCCACCTTCATTTCCGCAATTCATCCAAGACTGCTGCCAATCGTTGAGTGGGTGGTGTCTCTCCTCATAGGCAACCATCTACCCCACTTCCTCGCTTTGACGCAGCTAAATAGCGTGGTGCTCTCTAGCAAGGAAGGCAACATGTATGACTCCTGCCATGACTCTCACTGCCGAATCAGAGACTGTTGAATATGAAGATGCAATCTTCACTGCTCCTTTCTTCTGTAACTGTGACAAATGTTTAAGACGTAAATCTTTACTGAGTGCTTTGCCCAATATTTCTGCTCCGTACAGTAGCAGTAGCCCCACAGCACTCATCAAGAGGTGTCTTCTTGATGGATTGGTTCCCCCTGCGGTGGCCAAAAGTAGATTGAGAGCCTATACTCTCTAAGCGGCCTTCTCAACCCTAATTCGCTCAGCAAAACTCATCTTCGAGTCGATCAGTTGCCCTAAGTACTTCACCGCTGGCTTTAATTTGATTACTATACATCCAATACTCTTCATCCTTACTCTAGGGATTCTCTTTTTTGTCAAGATGACATTTTCAGTTTTCTCCAGTGCTAAACTGAACCCGCGAGCTATCATTTAGTCTCTCACTCAGCGTATTAGCATACCTAGTCTAAGTTGTGCTTATTTAACGGTGCATCCGGTGACCAGAGCCACAACATCATCCATATAGCCAATCAAGCGTGACTCATTTGGCATCACCAGTCTCAGTAGCCCGTTTTAAGGTACACTCCACACCTTTGGACCAAGGATAAATCCCTGGGCAACACCCGATGGAACTTTCATCCTTTGTTGGCCCTGTTTCGTGCCGTGAAGCAGGCTTTGGTCCTTCAGGTAGTACCTCAGAAGTTCCATTAGATATTCTGGAACTTGAACAGGGGTTTCCACCGTATCCAGTATATTCACCCATCTACTGGAGTTGAAGGCATTCCTAACGTTGCATGTAATCAACAGGACGATCCGCCACTTAGTGCCGCTACATGTTTCTGCCTTCTGGATCACTGCAATTGCATCAATGATGGAACGTCCTGCTCTAAGGCCATATTGCCTAGGAAATAGGACCCAATTAGCACGAATCCCGTTAGTGAGTGTTCCCTTGATGAATTTATCTAGCACTTTCCAAGCAGTGACTGGCATGTATAACGAGCGGTATGCAGTCAGCAGTCCATGATTTCCCTTTCCGTTACTGATCAACACAAACGTGGCCACCTTCCATCGTACCGGGAAAACCCCATCCCGTAGGCAAGCATTGAGTTACTGAGCAGCAAGTCAGGACAATGGTGATAGACAAGTTCCAACACCTCAGCTGGAACACCATCTAGAGTGAATGTATTGACTGGATTGGCGGGGAAGAGCAGCCGAACTACCTAGTCCATCTTTTCCGCATCGTGTATGCAAAGCCTCCGTACGGCACCAAGCTTCCGCTTAACTAGCTTTTAGCCAAGGCCTCACGGATCCTTGTTCGAATTGCGCACTAGATCTTGTCAGCAGAGAGCCTTGCTGGTGTTAATCAATTTGTGGAGGCCTTTCCTGGTTGACTCATATACTGCCACCCAGTTGCAAGGCTCGTCATGGTTCCGTGCCCATTGGTTGTGACACTCACTTCGCTTTACAGCTATTTCAGTCAACCACCAGTACGCTGAGTGCTTGTCGAGCCGGGGGGTTTTGACAGGCATAGAAGCGTTGCAAGCAGCCGCGATGATGCTCATAGTTGAGTTCTCCATGTCTTGAGCTACCAGTTCTGCTGTCCCCTTCCAATCTCTCTGCAGCAGTGCACCTGCCATGAGCACCTCGACAATTCTCTCGACGTCCATCCTTCTGGCGTTCCTCTCAATTGTAGAAAATTGAGATCACGGAGGTCAGGAGACAATGTCACTGATTTCAAAAGGAATGAACTGATGATCACTGGCTGAGTACTCCTCTAATAATCATTGGCTGTGTATCCTCCGTACTAAGGACTCCGAGGTAAATGTCACGTCCGGTATGATTCCTTTGCAGCCAATACGGTGGAAGGCCGGCATATTTCCGATGTTTAGTATGACGAGTATCGTCCTAGTCGCCATTTTTAGGATTCATTTTCCCCGTGAATCTCTTTGAGGCATGCCCCATTCAATTGCTTTAGCGATGAGGTCTCCCCCAACGAGCACGTTGACATCTGCGTTCATGACAGTGCCCTCCAAAGCATTGAGCTTGGCTTGAAAAGATAATATCAATTCGTTCCCCGTTAGGTACAAACTAAAGAAGGTAGTACATGAGCACCGAACCCACATGAAACCAACCCCCATCTACAGCTTTCTCCCTGGAGATCACTGTCCCGAACCCAGATGGAGGCAGTTCCAGTTTCATCAGGATACCATGATGGAGAACTTTTATCATGGTATTGCTCACTCAGCAGCATAAAGCCGGCTTCAATGTCCCTCGCAAACTGCTCAAGTAGATTTTGGGCGGTTGAACTGCGGTGAATGCTTAGCTGCAGGATGTGGGTCGCCAAAGCTCTGATTTTGCTTGACTAGGACTTCCTAGAAAACCTGGTTTTTCCTGACCCCAAGGCGTGCCCAAGATCCAGTTTTGGATCAGCACCCTTGCAAAAAATATAGAGTGGCTCCTTTATACACTCTTTTCTTATAAGTCTCGTTTCAACGCAATCAATTGTTGTGTGACCATAGCCAAGTCATTTAAAGCATTGAAGAGGCACTGCTCTTGGCCATTCCTGCAGACAACGTACACTATTCTTACTTTGCCCTTATTCAGAACTTGCTCGGCGTCCTTCTCGGTCAAGTCAATGATGGTCATGCGCTGTCTCCTATAGTATTCTGATATCAGCCTTACTCAAAAATTATAAATAAATTATGTTTGAGACCAAAACAAAACCTTTCAGTTGATATGTAAAACAGTACAATTAGCAGAACTTTTTTTATTCATCCCTTCCTCGTCCTCAAAAAGTTATCCCTATCTCAAAATCAAATATCTTTGATTTACACGAACGTGTTGCACTTGCACTACTCGATAAATCCGTAATGCACCCACAAATGCATCAACGACGCATATGTATAAGCACCCGCAAAATGCATCCGTGACGCGTATGCGTAATTGGCCGGCAATATGCCACAAACAGTCGTCATAACCGGTCATCCTGCGGAGCGATCCCTGACAAGAGTAAGTAGTTTATCAAAAAGATTATGCAAAATAAAAATAAAGCCCATAAAACAATAATGCTGGGTCTATGACGTACTTGTACGTAGACTCAAAACAAATGGTATAATAGCTTCGATAAATGCCAAAATTGAAAGCTACCATGTGAAATTTGGTTATAACCAAAAAACAATGTAGCCCAGTCATATTAGGTAAAAGAAGGGGTCAACCTCGGAATGAAAGATAATAAGCTGCAAATTGGTATGAACCTTTGTTTTGTCATTCTAAATGTTGTCTCAAAAGTCACAATCGTTATCGTGTCCGCGTCTCAAGATATTCAAGGTCAAAGGTCACAAAAATCGGTTTTTCGCGAATATCTGGCTTCCTATCGGTTAAATGAGATTTGCATTTATTATAAAAGTTGTAGGCTATAAAATTCCCTACAACTTTTGTTTAAACTTTTTTTTCATACGACCAACCGTTTTGAAGGTAGAGCGCGAAGAGTGCACATCGTACAGTCATATACGGCCTAATGCAAGGTCAAGCGTGAGTTATGGTTATCAGTACGTTATAAAGTCAATTATTTACTTGGAAATTATAATTATTAAACAATGCCTATTATTTATGTACTAACTATTAATTATTTATATTTAATTAAAGTAAGTAACTTGATTTGCAACGGTACAATTTCAAACTAACGAATAATCTTGACTCATACAAAGTGGAGAGAGTGGCCTTGAATACTATAGAACATCTGTCCCGGCAATGAATAGAAAAGGGCATAGGGTAGGGACAAGTATTTCCAGGTATATAAGTATTGAGAAATTTACGCGTTTTAAAGAAAAGATATATAATGACGTGTTAACTTAAAATAAAACTAAAATATATAATCCAGAATTAATAATATTTTATACTTAAATAGTTAAATATGAATAATTATATATAAATAATCAAGTTACTTACTTTAATTAAATATAAATAATTAATAGTTAGTACATAAATAATATATATAATTATTCATATTTAACTATTTAAGTATAAAATATTATTAATTCTGGATTATATATTTTAGTTTTATTTTAAGTTAACACGACATTATATATCTTTTCTTTAAAACGCGTAAATTTCTCAATACTTATATACCTGGAAATACTTGTCCCTACCCTATGCCCTTTTCTATTCATTGCCGGGACAGATGTTCTATAGTATTCAAGGCCACTCTCTCCACTTTGTATGAGTCAAGATTATTCGTTAGTTTGAAATTGTACCGTTGCAAATCAAGTTACTTACTTTAATTAAATATAAATAATTAAAAGTTAGTACATAAATAATAGGCATTGTTTAATAATTATAATTTCCTAGTAAATAATTGACTTTATAACGTACTGATAACCATAACTCACGCTTGACCTTGCATTAGGCCGTATATGACTGTACGATGTGCACTCTTCGCGCTCTACCTTCAAAACGGTTGGTCGTATGAAAAAAAAGTTTAAACAAAAGTTGTAGGGAATTTTATAGCCTACAACTTTTATAATAAATGCAAATCTCATTTAACCGATAGGAAGCCAGATATTCGCGAAAAACCGATTTTTGTGACCTTTGACCTTGAATATCTTGAGACGCGGACACGATAACGATTGTGACTTTTGAGACAACATTTAGAATGACAAAACAAAGGTTCATACCAATTTGCAGCTTATTATCTTTCATTCCGAGGTGAAAGCCCTAATATGACTTGGCTAATGCATTTATAGAACGGATGAATGTCACGGCCACAAATGGCCACCCGATTTTATTTTCGGGGAGTTACAAACAAACAAAACTGTCGGGTCATAAATTGAATGTCGTATCAATTTGCCAAGATCTCACACCATTCTTCACTTTCCAAAACGTTTTCGTTTGGGGTGTGTTGAAACCGGACGATTCACTCAGTGTTGTTGCCTTTATGGGACCTCACTTTTTAATTAGATTGTAAGAACTTAAGTACTAACTAAAAGGCGATGTTAATAACTTCACATGACACCAATCCAAATCGCGAAAAACTTATCGAATTGAAAGAAAGGGTGTATCCAAAAAAATTTCGCCAATTTACCGTGGTTCTTCACGAACTCACGTGAACCTCTTTCCTCTTTTTTCGTGTCACAACTTGACCGCCGTGAAGGTGCATAGCAGACCCCCTAGTCGATCCGTCCGAAACTTGTCTCTTTCTTTTTCGTGTAGCGATCGGTAAAAAAACCCATCAGCTGAGTTCGAACAGCCCAGTTAGCTTGCCTTCCGTGATGTAATACACTGTTGGGGTGTATTAGATCAGCGTTCTCAAACTCGAAATTTTATGTGCAGATTTAAAACCTTTTTTGTAAAAGAAAATTTAACAGAAGTAAAGAAAATGAAGTTTTAAATAGTAATAAAAGTTAAATCTCATGACGAATAGAATTAAAGGGAAACAATTAAATTCTAATATAAAGGAAAATTGATATGAAATCACATTTAATAAAAATAATAAGAAACAGTATTCCACAAATTACGATTACAAATAAAAATAGTTACATATTTCTTCAAATCTACCACATAAAATTTTGAGTAGGGAATAGGAAAGTTTTCGAGCAGTTTTCTTGTGTAACTGCTCGATTAATACAGTATGGCATTTGCAATTCCCATGGCGGCAGCGAAACTTTGTGTCAATTATAATAAAAATTCGTTACGAATAAAGCGTTTCACTCGTCAACAAGAGAAAACGTTTTACTAAGCCAAAAGAAACACCGGCTGGCTAAAGGGAAATTCGCTTTTTGAATATTGGCGACCCTGACAAAATTCACATCATTTTCTAACAGTCCAATCTTAAGTTTATCTACAGCTTTAGCCACAGGATGGGAGAAAAGCAACCATCTCTTTTGGCAACCAAACAGAAGGAGCTGGAGGACGAGCTTCGACACATAATTACAAATTATAAGAAGAACTGACTCAGCCATAAGACCCTCGAGCACTTGAAGGCTGAGGTGGACCGGCTGGAAATCCCATGCAGAGACTTGTCCGCAACACCCGTATTTTCAAAAATAGTATTTCGGCAAGGTTAGTACAGAATAAACAGCAACTTTTGCGTACTCTGGAGGGACCGCCAAACTTAGAGTTTCGAATACGACAAAAAGCATCAAATGGCTTGTCCCTCAAAGAGTGTTGAACCACATACTAATATATTATCCACATATATGTGGACACAAGGTAATGAACCAAAATATTTGTTGTTCATTTTTTGGAACTCCTCTGCAGCAACATTTACACCAAATGGTAAACGTTTGAATTTAAAACAACCAAAAGGAGGACTGAATGCGCATAACTTCGAGGATTCTTCGTCTAACTACAGCTGCCAGAACGCTTCACGGAGTTCTAACACTGTGAAATATTTCTGACCATCCAACTCACTACGCAAATCCTCCAATGAGGGTATTTCTAAGTAATTTTTTATAATATTTGTATTCAATTCCTGTGGATTTAAACAAATTCTAATATCCCCATTCTTTTTGTGTACTACTAGCATTTTGTTAACCCACTTACCAGGCTCATCTATCTTTTCAATTATTTTTCCTTTTACCATGTCTTCCAACTCAGAAAGAACTTTTTGTTTTAATTTCAAAGGTATTCTATTCGGAAGATTCGACACTGGCTTAGCATCATCTTTCACAGTAATTTTGATTTTATCTAGAAATTTACCACCCCGTGAAAATACATCCGCATTTATTTTAAGGAATTTTTCATTTGACACATGACGTATTATCACTTGAAGACAGTGAGTATGGGACCGCCACTGCACCATATCTAGCGATGTAATTGGACAACACATCAAAGAAGTCACATTCATTTGCACCGGGGACTTTCAAAGGCTTTTAGTGGATGACATCATTACAGCAACAAAAGCCTAAAAGAAGTTGTAAAGGTACGGAAAACTAAGTAGGTGGTACACGTACCACGGACAACTTCTTGCATCAATACCAACTGGACATAAAGAAGTAGAACTCTTGGCTGACGATAATACAGAGGACACTATGAAAATATCATCGTTAACCTGGAACCCTAAATTAATTCAATTCCATATAACTACCATTTGAAACGAGCCGACCAATGTGAAAAGCGGACGGTTTTGAGCGACACAACGCGATTTCTTTACTTATTTGGACTCGTAAATCTAGCAATAACATTGTCCAAAATATTTCTACAGAAATTACTATCTCTCCAACCCGATTGGAATCAAAACATAACGATGAAACTCCACACTCAGTGGCTTCAATTCAGCAAGAAGCATGCAGATCTGAACAGAATTTGTATGCATAAAAATTTGGTAACGCACAAGGCTCTACCCAGTTTGCGTACTTTATCCGATGCAAGGGAAAAGGTTTGTGGTGCAGCAACATGTGTACGCAACATAAAAAGCCAAAAAGGTATAAAGACGACTTGAATTTTGTCCAGATACCCTTATGGTCCACTTAACGAATCATGTAAAGCAAATCCTCAACAATGACTTCAACACTATACATTACTGGAAAAATTCACAGATCGTATTAGACTAGATCCAATCCATACCATCATCTTTCCATACCTTCAGGGCCAATGGGCTCTCCTCAATAAAAAATTAGGAAACTCATTTGATTGGCGGCATGTGAATTTGAAACATCCAGTTGACTTTGTGTCTACAGAAGCCCAAGCTAGTATACTCAACAATTCTACGATCTGCCATCAGGGACCTGAGTTCTTATCGCAAATTGAGATTCACTGGACACGTGAAGTTATCGGAAAATCAAAGGAGCTTCCAGAGTGAGGAAACAATTTGTACGTTGCTCACAGCTAGCAATTTTTTGTGGTTGCGTGGTGAATTTCATTTACGCACTGAGTGCGGGACTTCCATGCTCGCAAGCGACTGGACTACCCACTAAACAGTTTTCCCATCAACCGGACAACCTAGCCTTGAACTGTTTGCCACATTACTTCGGGCCATAACTTATTTTTCTCCGCCGTGAGGTGTCTTCAAGTTAGCAGGAGGCGAGGAGGAAGGAAAATTGCCAGGCAAGTGATTCCTCGGCTCTGATGTCTCTAGCTGCTGTGACCCTCTTTTATCATTTAGGACTGGCCGAATATTATATGCCACATGTTTCTACTTGTCAACCAATTCAAATATCACCACAACTATTAGATGGTATAGTTCTCCCGTCTCGTTATAGGAGTCCCGTCACAGCCACCCAAGTTTTTGCACACAAATATTTTGAAACAAGCATCGTCTTACTAATCTTGTGCAGGTAAGATTCAAAACACCCATGTCAATAGAAGCCTGGGTCAGATAGAAGTCAGTCTCACTATACCTTCAATTAAGCCACCGGGTTAAATCCGGGATGAGGCGCGCAGCCCACCTTCCTCTGTGCAATTCACCCAAGACTGCTGCCAATCGTTGAGGGAGCGCTATCTCTCCTCGCGGACAACCGTCTCCCTCGCGTCCTCGCTTCGACATAGGTAAGTAGCGCAGTGCTCTCTAGCAATGAGGACGACAGCTCTTATGCCTACAATGACTCTCACTGCTGAATCAGAGACTGTTGGATATGAAGATGCAATACTCAGTGCTCATTTTCTCAGTACCTGTGACAAGCGTTTTCGATGCACCTCCTTACTGAAAATGTGACCCCATATTTTTGCTCCACACAGTAGCACCAGAGGCATCTTCTTGATGGGTTGGGCCCCCCTCCGTTGGCCATAAGTCGACTCAGAGCTGATACTCCCGAAACACCCTTCTCAGCCGTTGCCCTGATTTTCTCAGGGAAAAACTCATCTTTGGGTCGATCAGTAGCCCCAGGTACTTTACCGCTTGGTTCGATTTGATTAGTTTGTATCCAATATTCATCATTCTGACTCTATGGATTCTCTTTTTTGCCAAGATGACCATTTCAGCTTCCTCTAGTGCTAGACTGAGTCTCAGAGCAGCTATTCTGTCACTTACTTAGCCTATTAGCATACCTAGCCTAAGACACTAAAACTTTAAATAATATTAACTCATATTATCAAAATGTAAGAGGCTTGCAAACCAAATTACATAGCCTTAGCATTTCATACATTTTTGCTAATGATAATATTATTTGCTTAAATGAGACTTGGTTGAAGTGTGATATACAAAGCTCGGAATTTTTCCCAAATCTCATTGTCTATCGGAGGGACCGTGGTTTAAATCTGACAATGAATCTGATGGTGGTGGAGTACTGATTGCTGTTGCTAAAGATCTTTCGAGTGAGCTTTGCGACAATTTTCATCACCCAGACTTAACCGAGCACGTACTTGTCGAAACCAATACTCTTTCCACTCCTTTGTTCATATTCTGCATATATCTTCAGTATAACTCATCTTTGGACTTTTATAATTCACTATTTGACTCACTATCATCGTATTGTCTTTCGCTTCATCCCAGTTCACGTATTATTATTTGTGGTGACTTCAATCTTCCTTCTGTAGAATGGGACTTAGCATCATCTATTGATATCTTGTCTTCTAATCGCCAGTCTGTATTACTATCGAATTTTCTTTCCCAATCTTCCCTTAACCAATGAAATTACGTTCTAAATATAAACAATCGCTTGCTTGATCTTGTAATGTCGAACATTGATACTGGGCATACTCACGTAGCTGCTGCACCTCACTCCTATGTATCTCCTGACCCCCATCATCCCCCTCTGTTGTTGGACATCAGCATGAGCTTTCCAAAAACACTTAAATGCCATCAGCCACTTAAGTTCAGCTTCTGGAAAACCAATTACAGCGCATTGTCGGAATCTTTGAATTCACTTGATTGGTTCTCGTTTTTTGACTGTCTTGATTGCGAAGAAGCTCTTACTAAATTTTATGCCCACCTCAACTCGCTTACCCGTCAATTTACACCCCTACGTAGGTCTAAAAAGAGCTTTGAGCCACCTTAGCTCAACCGTGACATCTTAGAAACTCTGAAGATTAAGAACAAACTTCACCAAAAGTTTAGGTTGATCAGTGATTCTGACTCTTATAATGAATACTCTAGATCCCGTGCCTCCGCGAAATTGTTAATGAAAAGTTCAAGGAAAAATTACTTTACGCACATAGAGCAGTAACTTCATTCCAACCAGTCAAAACCATTTTGGTCATATATTAATCATTTAAACTCCTTCCCGCACTTTCCTAGCACCATGTATTGGAATGATGAACAAAGTTCAATACTGGGATCCATTTCCAACTTGTTCGTGGACTCCTTTTCCACTATAACTTCCTCTTCAGCATCTGATTCTTCTTTTGATTTGCCTCTTCATTTTTCTCTATCTGATAGTGCTCCTGCAGTTAGCCCTGCAGATATCGAGTCCATAATTAATACCCTTGACACAAGCATTGGTTCTGGATCAGACGGAATTCCAAATGTGTTCGTCAAATCTCTGTCCTCTTCATTAAGTGTTCCCCTGAGTTTTATTTTTAACACCAACTTGTCCTGCGGAGTTTTTCCTCGCTTCTGGAAGACAGCCAACATCTTCCCAATTCATAAATCAGGTCCTCTTTCGTGTATCTCCAACTACCGTCCAATCTCACTTCTATCTTTTTTCCCGAAGATCCTAAAACGTTTCGTTCATAATCACATTTAAGAACTTATATACTCCTCGATACCTCCTGCTCAACATGGCTTTCTTCCAGATCGGTCGGCGACTACAATTCTACTTGAGCTTACTCACATTGTTGGTGAAGCCCTTGATAAGCACTTTCAGGTTGACGTCGTTAATACTGATTTTGCCAAGGCATTTCATAAAGTAAATCATAACTTACTGGGTAAAAAGCTAACACAACATAGTATTTCTAGTTGTTTGCTCTCTTGGCTTATCTCATACGTAAACAACCGTTTATGTAGAATAAGCTTCTGTAGAGTGTTATCTCACTCCTTCTATCCACACACTGGAGTCCCTCAAGGATCCATCCTGGGGCCACTTTTATTCCTAATATGCATGTCCATGTCTTCTCTATGCTGATGGTATTCAATTTTTTAAAGTAATTAGATGTATTGATGATTGCGTTTCCCTTCAAAATGACCTGAGCGTCCTATGCAATTGAAGTGAATCAAATTTTCTTTCCCTTAATGTGCAAGGATGACTTTTTCTTTATAACCGAACCCAATCTCATTTCCATAAAGCCTACACAATGAGCCGCTTTCTGCAGTGACCAAGATCAAAGACATAGGGGTGATCTTAGACCCGTGACTCAAGTTCGAAGAGCACATCTTCGACATCATGTCACGTGCTTCTCGGGTTTCCGGATTTGTTCTTCGTCACTCTTGCATCTTTGGAAATATCTTGTCTCCAGTTTGCCCTATCCTTGAGTATTGTTTCCAAATTTGGACACCGCATTATAAGTACTTAGGCTCACTGCTGGAATCCGTACAACGGAAGTTCACCCGAATATTATTCTTTAAATTTAAAGTCCCGTACCAATCTTATGAAGAAAGACTTTCTTTTCTGCACCTCCCATCGTTATCATCTCGTAGACACTTTCTTGACGAATGTCTCCTATATAAGCTTCATCATCATCAGTTGCATACAAATGTAAGAGAGTTACTGATAATGCGGACAACTAATTATCGCTCTAGAAATGAAGGATCTTCCCAAATTCCATTTGCAAGAACGAAAACATTTTACAATTCGCCACTGCTGCGTCTGCCAAGAAACCACAATGCTATGGAGTTTGGCCCGTACCCTCCATCTTTAGTAATTTATAAGTATAGACTTAAGAATTTAATTTTGAATACCAGGCCTAGTAAATATATATTATGTTGCCCTTTTCATTTATATTGTTTGAACCAATCTTGTAATTGAACTTTAGTATGTAAGTTGGTCGAAATAAATTAAGTTATGCTTATTTGATGGTGCGGCTAGCGACTAGAGCTGCAACATCATCCGTATAACTAATCAAGGGTACTCATCTGGCATCCTCGGTCTCAGTAGCTCATCCCAAGACATGTTACACAGATCTGGTCCTAGGATAGATCCCTGGGGCAAAACCAATGTAACTTCCATCCTCTATTGGCCATGTGTTGTGTCATGGAGCAGGCTTGGGTCTTTCAGGTAGTCTCTCAGAAGCTGCATCAGATAGTCTGGAACTTGAAGAGGGTCTTTCAGCGTATCAAGAATTTCCACCCATCTAGCAAAGTTGAAGGCGTTCCTAATATCGGGTGTCACCAGCAAAACGTTCCGCAAATTGAGGCGGCTATGTGCCTCTGCTGTTTGGACTACACTCACTACCTCTGCAATCACATTACTGGTGGAGTGTCCTGCTCTCAAGCAAAATAGTACTGCCGCAAAAGCCTCGTCCCGTAGGAAGGGGTTGAATGTGTTGAGCAGCAAGTCAGAACAATTGTGATAGACAAGTTGCAACACCTCAGCTGGAACATCATGTAGGCCTAGATCCTTCCTTACTTTCAATAATAGGATTGCCTCTTCCAATTCCGGCTGAGTGAAGACGGAATCGTCGGAGAAGAGTGCCTGCACTATTTCGTCCATCTTTTCCGCTTCATGTATGCAAGGCGTCCGTATGGTAATAAGCTTCCATACAATTAGATTGTAACCAAAGCCTCATGGATCCTTCACATTGTCCACTGGATCTTGCCAGCAGGAAGTCATTTCCTGGTCCAACATATGTTGCTTCTCAGTTGCATGCCTCGTCATGGTTTTGTGCCCATTGAGCCCTTTGTCGAAGCTTATGGAGCCCCCTCCAGCGATTTCCGTCGACCATCAGTAGACTGTGGGCTTACAAGCAGTTGTGATGATGCTCTTAGTTGGGTTCACCGCATCTTGAACTGCCAGTCCTTCTGTTCCCTGCAAATTACCTGGAGCCGGGCACCTGTGGTGAGCATCACGAAAAACATCTCAACGTCCATCTTTTTGATATTCCAACCCATTGTAAAAGGTTGAGGGCACGGACGTAAGGAGGCAACATCAAACAGAATGCACTCTAATACTCTCCAATAGTGTATCCTCCATGCTAAGAACTCCGAAGCAAATGTCAAGTCCGATATGGTTACTTTATAGCCAATACAGCTGTAAGTTGGTGTATTTCTGCTGTTTAGTATGACAAGTGCCATCCAAGCCGCCATTTCTAGGATCTATTTGAGACATGCCCCATTCGATTGCTTTAGCAATTGAGGTCTCCCCCAATGAGCACGTTGCCATCTACGTTCATGACAGGGCCCTCCAAAGCATTAAGCTTGGCTTGAAAAGATTATATATAAAGTTTTCCAATAAGAGGTGTTATTTTGATATTAAAAGACAAATGCTATTTTTTAATGTAAATGATCGGATAATTATTTCATTATTAAGAAAAACGTATGCTGTTAATAGTAAAACACAACATGAGACAAATGCATCAGGCTAGCATATGCATAAGCACCTGTAAAATGCATCCGTGACGCGTATGCATATTTGGTGGACGAGGAACAATGATTTTTTGAGGTTCCGCGCCAGGGGCGTAACTTCGACCGCTGGCAGAGGTATCCCAGGTAAAAAATATGCCGTATTTCTTGTTATTTTGACTTGAGATGGACGGTACGCGGATATGAAGCATACTCATCCCGTGTGTTTCCCTGCCATTAGATTCAAAGTGCCAGATTTACAAGGATCTAGAAATACACCGTTCACATAGTGACCCAACGTTCAACTTAATTTATTTACGGAGCTCTTATCCTATCTTCAAAGTGTTTAAGGAATGCGAGCGAAATGATAATTAAGGTAGTTGTTTTAAACTTGATTAGCAATTTAACATTGTTTATTTAATAACTTGGATGGAAAAAAAGGCAGTCGTTCTCAGTAGAACAAGCAAAAATTCGACAGTACATTACATGGAATCAGATTAAGCTTATGGGAACATATCTATTCAAATTATAAATTGAAAAAGTATTAACTATTTAACTGGGACCACATGAAATCCATAAATGTTTAGATACCATACTGCTCTACATGATGTTACGAAAATGTATTTATTACTAGTTGGGTAGATACAGCATCTTATTTGTAAAGTAACAAATGCCATCAACCTTATGAAACCGAAAAATGTTCATAAACATTTATATAAATACCTCCATTCAAATGTAGCCTTTCGATTCCAAAAACACCGATAAATATATAAAAGATTTTCCATTATGGACATAGCAATTTTATCTTTTAACAAAACACAGGAATATGTGAGATATTGAGCTCAAATTTATTGTGAGTGCAGTGCAAGCATTACATCTTATGAATAAAATCGGTCATATGACGACCATGAGCCCGCTTACAGTGGTCGATTCTTTGTACCCAATTTCCACCACTCTGGCACACATTTCGACCGGAACATTGTCGATTTCGGGTTGGATATTGTCTTTGAACACATCAAGAGTTGCTGGCTTATTAGCATAGACTGATGATCTGATATAGCCTCATAAAAATAAATCCAATTGCATTAGATCGTATAAATAAGGCCGGACCATTTCTCGAGATAACACGTTCGCCGAATTTGCCTTTCAATAAATCGATTGTGGGGCGTGTTGTTCGCCTAGTGGCACTATCTTATTGAAACAACCTATCGTTGATGTCAAGTTCATCCAATTCTGGCCACAATTAATCTTCCAACATAACACGATAGCGCTCTCCATTGACGGTAACAAACAGTAACTTTTTGCCGATGCAATGGTATCTCAAGAAGCACATGTGGGTTTGTTGCTGACCAATAATGCTTATTTTGCTTATTGTTGCGCAGGAATGATCAAGAAAACAAAGGAAACGAAACAGCGTTACGACAAAGAATAAAATAAAAAAAAACGTGTCTACTCGTTGACGGTCAAATACAGACTAGTTTATTGTGTACTGAACTGAAGAACATGAGATGACTACGTTATAGAATTCAAACAAAGAAAATAGATCAGAGAGAGTAGAGAACGCATACATTAACACTCCCACTCGTTCCTTATCTCTCAAAAGAATACAAATTATTTTATATTTAAAGTATTACGTAGCTTCATAAAGGTTTCACGATTAAGTCCTTTGGTGAATAGATCTGCAAATTGGTCTGAACTACCAATCTGCTTAATCTTGATTTTGTTGTCAACAACCAATTGCCTCGAATAGTGAAATTTGACTTCTATGTGTTTCGTGCGACGGTGAAATACTGGATTCTCTATTAATTTCTTCGCTGCTACGTTGTCAGTATACAAGATAGTTGGCTGTTGTTGCTTACAGCCTATAGATTCTAGAAATAATCTAGCCCAAATTACTTCCTTTGCCAATGTATACACATGGGTCAGCAGATGACTGCATCAACCCAGATTGCTTCATAAAATGATCGAATTTGATATGTCATTGTCGAGGAGCTTGCTTTAAGCCATACAAGGCCTTCCGTAAAAGATGAACTTTGCTTGTTCCATCGTCAAAACCATCAATCTGCTTCACATATATTTCTTCTGCTAGTTCGCCATACAAGAACGCTGTTTTGACATCGATTTGGAATACTCGATACTTTTTGGCTGCAGCAACTACTAACAAAGTACGAACTGATTCAAACCGTGCCACCGGTGAAAAAGTATCATCGTAGTCGATTCCCTTACGCTGACCGCAACCACGCACAACTAAGCGTGCTTTGAAGTGATCAACAGTTCCATCAGGGTGTGTTTTGATACAATACACCCACCGTGTTGAGATAGCTTTCTTACCACTAGGCAATTCGACCAATTGCCCAAGAACACCATGATCGCTTAATGATTTCATCTCGTCTTTCATACAAAGCTCCCACTTGTTAGCATCGGCACAAGACCGAGCCTCTGATACGCTGTTAGGAATGACAGTATCTGCAATGAAAGCACAACCGGCATTTAGCAGTTCTGCCATATTTACGGAACTAACATGGGATCTTGTCCTTTTCGAAATCGGAGCTTCCTCAGTAGATCGACTTCTCGTTCGAATCGGTGAAATATTCGGTAGATTATTGTCATCGTCAATCGCATCGTCAATATCATCAATGTTTGAGCCATCACTGACTCTGATTGGTTCGTTGATAATATCAACGGTTGCTGGCGTAGTTCGCTTCGCAACAGTTTCCGCATTTTCGCTCGTCACATATTGAGTTTTCCGTAAATGAGTATCTTCTTCTACAAATACGACGTCACGACAGGTAACTACTTTGTTAGTACCAGGATGCCACAATCGATAGCCTGCAGGCGCATACCCAACCAAACGCAAAATTTCCGCTTTTGGTTCTAGTTTCGACCGCTTCGATTCATCAATCAGAGCGTATGCCTTGCAACCAACTGTTCGTAATTTTGTAAGCTCTGGTTTTCGTCCGTACCATACTTCAAATGGTGTAAGACCACGAAGACGATTGAGCGGTATCACGCAGCGTAAGTTAGCTGCAGTTGATAAAACTTCAGCCCAGGCTTCGTATGGCAAGCCATTACACAACATTGTGCGTGTCGATTCTAAACAAGTTCGATTTTGCCGTTCTGCACGACCATTCATCTGTGGACAATATGGCACTGAGTTTTCCATTTTGATCGAATGCCGTAAAAGTAAATCACGCATTGGTTTCCCCGTAAATTCACTCGCGTTGTCGCATCTGACCCGGCGAATATCATGTCCGACAGATGTCTTTTGTTTTTAAAGGTTCGGCAAAAACACTTCCACTATAATCATCAGTAAATAAGACCGCGAAACGATTTCCTCCCCAAGACGGCACTTTCATCGGACCGATAATATCGAAATGGATAAGTTCTGCGCACTTTGTTGCTCGCTTCTCATTTTTTACATATGGTAGGCGATGCATTTTACCTAATATGCATGACTCACAAAATGTGTTTTCGTTCGCGTCGCAGGTAGAATTATCATTTTTACTGTCTTCTTGCCCTTCAACTTTAATGTTTCCGAACAATTTTCGTTTCAACATTTCACGAACCGCGCGATAATTCGGATGACCCAATCTTTCATGAAGTTGTCGAACACTTACAAACGCGACACATGCATTCGACGGTTGAACTCCTTCATAGTCCATTTCAAATAGGTTGTTGTCTACTTTCCAGGCACAGCCGACTATTTTACCATGTAATTTCAATACGGCTTTAGATCCTTCGGCTTCGTGTCTAGCACCCTTCTTCGAAATGAACGAACCTAACGACAGAAGTTTTCGTTTTAAGTGCGGTACATGATATACCTCTCTGATCGTTACGAGACCAGCCGACTTAGATACGAATTGTAGCGATCCCTTGCCAACTGCATAAATTATATGATCGTTTGCTACTGCGATAGGTTTCTCGTCTCTGCATAGCGGCACATAGTTGAACATGTTCTAGCAATCGTTTGTCATGTTGTCTGACGCTCCGCTGTCTAATAGCCATTTAGAGTTGTTGTTGTGTGTGTTAGATGCATTGAATACAACATCTTCAGTGATTGCACATTTCGCATCCGCGCCGTTAGTATTCTTCTTGTTCTTTCGGCGATAACAATTTTTAGCCATGTGGGCAAGTTTGCCACATTCAAAGCATTTTATTGCTTTACGTTTAGGCTTACTTGCATACAATGCTCCGTTTGGTTCGACGTTGTTGGTACCTGCACCTGGTTGCAGTTGGTTTTCGATTATCTCTAATTGTTCACGCAACTTGTCAAAGGATAACGAAACTCCTGATGCGGCCGAAATCATGTACGTCTGCTTGAAAGTGGTGAATTTTGCAGGTAATTCGTTGATAACATTGGCTACCATGTGTCCGTCGGTTATTTCATCGCCAGCTGTATGTAGCCTTTGTTTCAAAACGGACAATTCAGAGCAAAAGGCACCGACACTTTGGCCTTCTCCGAATTTCTTGCCCATAAATGCCTGAGCCAACAAATATTTATTTGTTTCGGTTTTCGCTTCGTACAGCGATTTGATTTTTACGAACATTTCTCTTGATGTCGTACACTCACGAATAACCGCGTGATCATTCGCGTTCAGGCCTGCTGATAATATGCGTCTCGCTTTTGCATCCCACATCTTCCATACTCGGAGATCAGCAGCTACTTGAGGCTTAATTACGACGCCATTAGCAACCTCGTCAACACCACACATTTCCAAAGACGCGTTGACTTCGAAAAGCTACTCTTCGTATGTCGCCTTGCTGAGTTTCGGAACAGAAATCTTTTCCTCTTGTCCAGCCATTATCAAATTTCAAAAAAAAAAGTCTAACACAAAAGAAACCACAATGAAATACAAATGTCACTATGTCCGTAAAATACGATCCGGATTTTTCAATTATTAAACTTTCGATTTTTGCACTAGAACTGGGCCCATAACCTGTTGCGCAGGAATGATCAAGAAAACAAAGGAAACGAAACAGTGTTACGACAAAGAATAAAATAAAAAAAACGTGTCTACTCGTTGACGGTCAAATACAGACTAGTTTATTGTGTACTGAACTGAAGAACATGAGATGACTACGTTATAGAATTCAAACAAAGAAAATAGATCAGAGAGAGTAGAGAACGCATACATTAACACTTATAAACAAGGCCAGTGAGTCAGAAATAAGCTTCATCGCTGAAAATGATTTTTCGGTGAATTTCTTTATTTGCTTCAGGCTTTGCAAGAGCCCGATTGGAGAAGTTTCAGCGTTTTGAATTATCAAGTTGCTTAAGCTTTTGAGTCAATTTGATCTTGTAACCATATAGGTCAAGATCTTTTTGGCAAAATACGCCACAGTGTCGTTTAAGCGATGCCCAATTCTTGAGAACAACGTGGGATCGACTGATTTGACTCATTTTGAATCGATCCACTTACGGCTGCGATATTTCCGGTACGACGTTTTTTTGGCACTAGAACGTACAAAAGTGAAAATTCGCACTCGAACTTATCCACAAGAGCACGCACAGCCTGTCAGGTGGGTGGTTGCTTTTCCCCCCTGGACTTCTAATGCAAAAATTACTTATTTTGCTGATTCTGAAAGGGCTAAGACCTTTCCTTTGATACCGTACTCGACGACATTTAATATAAAAATTTGTTAAGGGCCACTTCGTTATAAGCGGGGACCCCCTTAACAAATTTTGATATATTTGATAAGATCTCAACCTTTGAGAGACCACCACTTCTGACCTTTTCACAAAGTTTGAGCTTTGTAGCTTCAATAGCTTCGGAAAAAGTTTCTTATGACGCACGGATAGACGGACTGATGTACGATCAAATGGACAGATGGACGGGCGGACAGACGGACACAGGTTGTGATTGCAACAAGGTTTTGCATTTTATTACAAAACCCTAAAAATGAGGAGAAAAAAATTACTAAGAATTGAGAAGAAGAGAATTTACATAGTTTTCATAAACTAAATATGAGAGGGGAAAAGGCCCAAACTGAAGGCAATCATAGCTACGTGGTATTCTGAGCGAAAATGGGCGAAAACACAATAAGCTACGAACGAAAGGAACATCAAAGATATTTGACGATCTTGTAGAACGTGTAACGCGCCTCACTGAAACCTGGTTGACTAGGCGAGTATCGAGCAAACCACGGCAAAGCCTGTAAAGGAAACATTCATCAAGGTAGAGTCGACGATTTTCCAGTGAAGGCATATTGAGGATGGATAAGCGTGATTCATAAAAAAAGTGGAGAGTTCGGAACATCAAGAAGACGATCTGGGTAAATATTTTCTGTATAGCTTCTAGCGTGAACTTCAAACACTTCAAATGAGGCGACCAAACTGGCGAACAGTACTTAAGATGGGACAAAAAAAACTAGAATATAATTAAACACACGATAAAGGATCGGGAAAATATAGGAATTTTATAAGATCAAGCTAAGGCTTTAGAAGTAATTTCAGAAATATGAACGTCGAACTTCAACTTAGGGTCAAAAGAGACACCTAAGTCCCTGTAATGTATCACCGTACTTAGGTACAAGTTATTTAACAAAACTTGATAGCTTATAGGGCTATGGTTGTTAGAAAATGAAAGAAGAATGCACTTAGAAAAATGTATTGTAAGCTGGTTATAAGAATTCCAAAATAAAATGGCATCCAAATCTTCTTCAAGTAAGGCACAGTCATCGTTAGACGAAACAACTTTGAAAACTTTGACGTCGTCTGCATACAGAAGACATGAGGAGTTGATGACAATGGATGGCAAGTCATTCATAAACAGAGTGAACAATAGTGAGCCAAGAATGGATCCTTGAGGAACACCTGGGGTCGGACGGAAGGGGGTGAAAAGGCAGCCTGGAAAAGATTCCTGACTAACACGATTCGATGAGTAAGAGGATAACCAGTGGAGCAAATAGTCAGAAACGTTAAGAAATTTAAATTTGTTCAGCAAAATATTGTGATTTACTGACTCGGAGGCTGTAGAAAAATCCAAATACAAGATTTCGACTTGTAAACGGTCCTCCAAGGCTTTTGAGGCAACACTTATGAATTCTAACAAATTCGTTAAAGTTGATCGCCCTTTGATAAAGCTATGTTGTTCACGAACGAGCAAATTCTGAGTAAGTAAAAAAGGGTGTAAGCAGAGTATTTTCTCCAGAAGTTTGGAGAAACAGGGTAGTAATGAGGTGGGCCGATAATCAGCAATATCTAACGTGCTACCTTTTTTAAAAAAGGAGCAGCATAGGATCTTTCCCAACACAAAGGAAAAGAACCTGAGACCTGTTATATATTAATCTAAAAGCAATTATGTCCAAAACACAACCTGTTGAATCGAATTAAATCTTGAATTGGGAATATATATAAATATATATGTATGTATAAGAGTTTAGACATTGATTTGAATAATAGTTATAACCATACTAACTAAAAGAAGTTACAAATCTGGGATACATTTTTTTCCTTTTTGGTAGTAGTACCATCTACTAGTTGCAAACATGTAAACATACCCTAAAAGCTTACCTTTCACAACTTGATAATGATGATTTCCGTTCCGATGAGCTCTCGGCAAGAGTAAACTTAATACGCAATATACAGTATCATTAAAAGTCTTACACTTCTTACACCAGCACAATTTTATAGCACTATAATTCCAGAATCCGAAAAAAATCAAATGATATACTCTAACTATCTCTAAGCGAAGGCCCGAGAAGGCTGTAGTGCTAAAAAGAAGAAGAAAATAGTTCCAGAATCTTTGATTGAATACCACGAATACCAAAAGTGAAAACACAAATGATGCAATATTGCTATTTTTGATTGCATCGTGTGCTCTACATTTTCTTTTCTTACTTCACTATTCTTTGGTCTGAAAACTCCAGGTGACCATGAAACTAATGTCAATATATAGCTAGCAAATTTGTGGAAATGACATAGCACGGAAAACTTTACAGTCCAGCCAGGTGTGAACGGGTAAAAACGAAACGATAAGAATTGTTTACGTTACTTTTTTCTTATTAATGGATTTTTTAGGATTTGACCTTTGTACTCTGTTCTAGAATGAGGGAATCTAGATTTTATGGACCATATGGAAAACCACATATTAATTTTTACACAAAATAAATGACACGACACTGAGCTTCCTTATAATTTAGTTTTGTAAAAATTTTGGGGATGGGCGGTTTTGAACCCTTAACGCAGAATTTAATCTTTTATCGGTTTCTGCAGTTATTTCGAATATTAAATTTTCCACCCCCCAAGACGTCTGCCCCAGGGGAGAAACGCACATCGGCAGACTTTTGTCTCTCATGCGATTCTCTAGTTTTAGTCCAAATTTCAAGTCAGTCGGTCTTGACTGAAAGAATTCGGAAGCATAACCGGCCAGTTACTGGACTTAAAAACTTATGGATAAAGATAAATCAGAAAATGAATATCTTCCAATGGAATAACCGAAAATCGTTTGAGAGTGTTTAAAATTTGTTACCTTCAATCATTAAAGAAAGTGGGAAGTAAATACGTCAACGAGTATTGCACTGCAACATGTATGTTGCATGTTGCAATTTCATTTTTCTTTCTGCATAGATCTTGTGCAGTTCCAAAGTGCGAATTTCTATATTTCAACATCAGAGATGCATCCGGCCTTCCTACAACTCCTGATTTATCTATCCTACTCGTAATCGCGAATTTGAATAGAATTTTACTATTGGAATGATTCATTAATTTAATATTCACGTTGATCGTAAAATACGATGCATAATGAAGATTGTGCAGGAAAGATGGTGACGACGGTGTGTGTAGGCTAATCGATGGATTATTGAAGATGCAAACGAAACAATAAATCGCAACTTGCATTTATATTTTATTGGCCCAAAATGTCAAAGACCATTAAACCAGGTTAGACTGTATAGGGTGGATGTGAAAGCGAAATGCATTTCATGGATTGAGAGTGTCTTATTTGCATATGTCCGGCCATTTCAGGAAATGGAAAGTGAAAGCTGGTTATCCTGTTTGAATGCATAACAAAATGTAAGTGGTATAGGATTGACGCGCTCTTTTGTTCAATGATAATTTATTGAGAAGCATCAAAATATTATTTGATTTCTTTCATATAAAATAGAGCAAGCCGATTTCGATGCGTTTGAGCTTTTATCAAATAATAGCTACACTCTAATCCACTCAGCAATTCATGTCACCTTATTCATGCATTCACATCCAAAATGATATGAGCTTCACCACCTCACATCCGATCAAGAGGAGTTTCAAGATTCGGTGTTAGGCGTAACTGCAGCTTGGAGCAAACAATTATTATTGAAAATGGCATAGAAAGCGTTAAATTTGCAAATAGCAATTTAAATGCCATTCTTCGCGCGCGGAAAGATACTCTTTTGGATATGAATGTGTCGGAGACTATCAAAGAATTGGTGAATGCAAATGGAATTCGATACGGACACAAACAAAACGAATGGCCAAATTTTCGAAAATTGGCTGTGATTGTGAGAAGTGAATGAGAAAAATCGCGGTCACAATAATAGCCAACGGATAAAAGTGCATAATCATTGCTTTTGGTCACAGTGTATCGCGAAACCGATGTAAATCGATTGACAATCGCTTAATTGCCAAATGAATTATTTGAAGATTTGATTAGTAAATTCATTGGACTTCCTATCTCTGTGAATCTTCATTGCAATGTTGAAAGAAATGGAATGCCCGTTCAACTAGTCAACCAGGTTAAAATTGAGGTATGGTTTTTGTAGAAATGTTATCACAAGTACATTGGGAACTTTCACTTTAACAGAAAAAGTTTGACGACGATATAGAAAATAACTTATGAGCATCATAGAAAATTTAATAACAACCCAAAAACTGTTTTTACTAAAATAATATCGAAGCTTTGAAAATTCTCCCCTAAACTTTTAAATTAATTATGTCCCGAGTGAATAAAAAGCATAAAAGAACGAACGATTACGAGTATGTTTCTATCAGGTAAGTTTCGTATTCTACATATAGTATAACTTTCATCTTACACTATTTATGAGTAAACTCAACCAACAGTTTCGTGGAGAGTACACTAAATACTTAGAGTGAGAGATAGTACACAATTTTTTTTACACCCCATTCAAATTCGTTCACATTTTTTGATCGCATGAGTGATATCATTAATTGACTAAGCCCTTAAAAAGATTCATGTCATTTTACAATAAGGTCAAATTCCGGAGGTTGCGGTTTTGATGGGAAGTACAGGTCGTTCCATAACCATCCAATGTAATCACTGTAATACTAAAGAATTTAAATTACTGTAACTTTTTTACGTATTAAAAGATTCTTTTGAAACATACAAGATTGTGTAAATTTATGCATAGTTAGAATTTCAATTATTGAGATTCCAGTGGAACTCATCAAATATGGTATCAACAGTGTTCAGAAAGCTATCTACATTTGGTAACAAGAACATATGCCTAATGAGAAGAGCTAATGAATTATAATCCGTATTCGCAAAAAAAATTGAAAATCTATAGTGTGAAACTATAAGGCATATCACTAATTTGTATGACATACAAAATATTTTCAAAGATCTTAGAAAAAAAAACAGATCATACGCCAAAAGTTGTTTTTGCTTGGGAGATGAATGCCAGGTACGCACTGCGACTGGAGCTCCCATGCTCGTAAGTGACTAGACTACCCAATAAACAAATCCCTGTGAACCTGAGAGCCTAGCCTGGAACCGACTGACTTCAGGCCAGATCTCGTTTTGTTACGCCGTGAGGCGCCTTCAAATTGGAGGATCCCTCCTCTAGCGGAAAAGGAGTGAAGAAGAGGAAATGCCAGACCAGCGACACCCTAGCCCTGACATCACCAGCTGCTGTGAGTTCTTTTTATCTGTAAGGACTGGTCAAACATAACGTGCCACATAGTTCCATTTGCCAACCAATCCAAGTATCACCACGACAACACTTTCCGGTAAGAGTTCTCCTGTCCTTCTGTAGGGGTTCCGTGACAGCCCTCTTATTTTTTGCCCGCAAAAAATGTGTTGCAGGCATCATTTCCCTCTCCTGGGCAAAACCCTCAGTTAGGGGCAGTGACTTACCAATCTTGTACAGATCAGACTGAAAACGTGCATGCCCGCTCAAATGCTGGGTCGGATAGAAGTAAGTCTCACCATGCCTTAGATTTAGCTATAGTCTCAAATCCAGGATAGGCCATGCAGTCCCCCTTCCTTTCATGCAATTCACGCAAGATTACTGCCAATCGTTGAGTGAACACTGTCCCTACCCGCTGGAAATGTTTTTTGCGCGTGTCCTGTTTTCCACACAGCTTAAAAGTGCGGCGCTCTCTAGTAAGGAGAGCGACTGGTATCACACCTAAAATAACTCTCACCGCCAAATGAGAGATTGTCGAAGTGAGGGTGCAATCCTTAGGACTCCTCTTCTCTGTATCTTACTGAGAAAGTCACCGCACTCATCAAAAGGTATCTTCTTACTGTGTTGGGTCCCACTACTGTAGCTATAGAGCCGATATTCCCAAAGCAACCGATACTCCCGAAGCAACCTTCTCATCCATTGCCAGAATTTGCTCTGAGAAACTCATCTTTGGGTCAATCAGTAACACTAGGCACTTTGCCGCTGGTTTTGATTCGATTAGTATGTCTCCAAGTGCTAAGTAAATGAAACTCGTTTTTCCCTTATACACGGGTTTATTTGGTTATTTCCCATATACGTATTTCGGGATCTAGTTGACCCCTTCTTCAGTGGTGTGTTTACAACTCCAACGCTGATCTTGTTTATTCTAGAGATTTTCTTCATTGTCGAGGTAATCGCTTTGGTTTTCTTTTATGCTACACTGAACCCACGAGTAGCCATCCAGTCTCTCATTCAGCGCATCAGCATACCTAGCCACAGTTACGCTTGTTCAAGGTGCATCCAACGAAGCCATACTGCTGTGGAGATAGGTCCTCAGCAGTACAAAACATGTTAGTGAGTCTATTTTTGATGACTTTCTCTAGAAATTTTCCAGCCATGTCTAGCATGCATGACGAGTAATATGAAGATGGCGATCTAGAACTTCCTTTCCCCTTGCTTATCAGCACGAGCCTCGATACCCTCGATCGTACCGCAGAAACCTCGTCCCTTAGGCAAGCGTTGAATGTACTGAGCAGCAAGTCTAGGCAATGATGATAGACAAGTTATAGCACCACTTCCACCGCAGACGGTCCCAAGCCCGTTTGAGAAAGTACTAGGGGACACTTTGTTTCCACAAGCCACAGCTCCCATGCTTCCTCATCCCAAAAGCTGAATTAAATGGCAGTAAATGCTCTCTTGGACGCACATTGGGTTTACTGGTTCCCGAATAATGGGACATTAAATGCTAATAATTGTAAATACATTCACACCTCTAATACTAAACCATACTTACACCTCTTTTGTGGGGACGCCTAATAACGGAACGAAGAGATAATCATGCCGCCGGAATGGAGGTTGGGCGACGGGATAACCTCCCTTCCTTGCGAAACCCTAGAATGTTTCGAAACTTACAAAAGGGCCTTGGAATGGATTGCACTCACGGCAATTGGCATTAAATCTTGATATGTCAGCTCACTTAACCGCCCTGGCGCTGTTAAGGACTTTTTACAACAGGCAAGTCAATATAAATTAAAAATATCTGCGATCCAGGAAACGAACTAAACTGGAAATGATATTTAAGACGAACTAGACTGCAAGCAAGCATACGACAGTATTGATCGTAACGTACTGTACCAAATAATGCTTGATTTTGGCATCCCAGCCAAATCAGTCCATCTTACCAAAATGACTATGACGTCGACAACCTCCCAAGTCCGCATCAATAACTAACTCACCGATGCCTTTGACACAAATATCGGACTAAAGCAGGGAAATGGGCTAGCCCCATTGCTATTCAATTTGGCTCTGGAGTACGTCATAAGGAAGCAACCTGTCGATACGCGAGGTACATTATTATACAAGTCGAGCCAGGTAGAGGCCTATGCGGGCGACATCAACATTCTGTCACGGTCACTAACAACTGCCAAAGAACTCTTCCTGAAACTCGACAGCGAAGCAAAACTAGTAGGGCTACAAATCAACGAAAATAAAACAAAGTTCATGACGCAGTCGAGGAAAAATTACCCAAATACACAAAATATCGCACTTGACGAATATAGTATCGAAAATGTTAGCAAATTAGTGTATTTAGGTGCCAAAATACCAAAAACAGGCAATGAAAGAGACGAAATACACCAAAAAATACAGCTGTCAAATAAAATATTTTATTCAGTATTGACGATCTTGAAGACCAGCTGCATACACAGGAAAACAAGACTCCAAGTAAACAAATCTGTGATAAGATCTGTGTTGTGCTAAGGGTGTGAAACACGGACCCTAACCCAATCATCCGCAAATATATTGAACGCCTTTGAGCAACACATGAATGGTATGGACGAACAACGGATACCCAAGAAGGTATTCGATGCATTTGACACAAATATCGGACTAAGGCAGGGAAATGGACTAGCCCCATTGCTATCAATTTGACTCTAGAGTCGATACGCGAGGTACATTGCTAAAGCAGTCGAGCCAATAGTAGCCTATGCGGACGACATCAACATTTTGTCACGGTCTTTAAAAACTGCCAAAGATCTCTTCCTGAAACTTGACAGCGAAGCAAAACTAGTAGAGCTACAAATCAATGAAAATAAAACAAAGCTTATGATGCTTCTAGAAAAAATATCGTATCAAAAATGTAAGTAAATTAGTGCATTCTGGCGCCAAATAACGAGAACCAGTAATGAAAGAAGCAAAAACGTCGAAGAATACAGCTCGCAAATAAAATATATTTTTTATAGTTTCGATGTTCATGAAGACTAGCTGTATACACAGGAAAACAAAGCTCCAAGTGTACAAATCGGAGATAAGACCTGTCTTATGCTATGGGTGTGAAACGTGGACCTTAACTCCAATGATTGGTCCTGAGGCGAATAATCTGATTATAGCTAGACGGGGACCAATGGCGAGTTCGATATAACCATTAGCTGTATGAAATTTTTGACGAGCCGGAGGTCTCAACGATTGCTTGATTGCGGATGGGCTGGACACATGAATCGTATGGATGAACAACATATACCCAAAAAGGTATTCACTGGGAGAACTGAAGGCCGGAGACCAGTGAAGGAACCGAGAAAACGCTGGTCTGACTCGATCGACGGAGACAGTTCATCGCTGCTTGGATTTCGAAATTGTAAGACGCGATCAATTGACCAAGACAGTTGGAGGCGCCATTTTTAGGAAGTGAATGCACAAGAGGGGTTGTTGTGTTACGAAGAAGAAGAAGATGAAGTTACAGCATCTCAACTGGAATACCGTCTGGGCCTGGAGCCTTCTTTGCTTTCAATGATAGGACTGGCACTTACAATTCTAGATGCAAGAGGAGTAGGCACTCGATTGCTGTTTAACAGTGGTCAGCTTCAACATGGATGCGATGGGCGGAAAAAATCTCCCGCACAATTTCATCCATCATTTCACTCTGCCCACAAGATCCTGCCAGCAGCGAGCCTTGCTGTTGTTAATCAGTTCCCGATGGCATTTACTGGCCAATTTTTATGCTGCTAACCATGGTTCCATGCCTGTTGAGCCTCTTGCCGAAGCTTACGAGATTCTCTTTACGTTTTTGCGATTCTAGCTGACGGCCAGTGCACTTTCGGCTTACCGTGATTGGGTTTAGAAGGACTGATTGGGTGTAGAAGGACTGCAAGCAATCGCGATGATGCTCATAGTAAAGTTCACAATGTCTTGAGCTGCCAACACTTCTGTTCCCTGTGAGTCATCCTGATGAGGAGCACTTGCTATAATCTCCACGACGAACCTGTCGACCATCCTTCCGATGTTCCACCCAAATGTAGAAGGTCAGGAGGACGGACATCAGGAGACATTACTATGGATCTCAAGCAGAATGCACTGATGATCACCAACATAGCTAAGTATTTCTCTGATACTCTCCTAGTGTTGATCCTCCATACTAGGGCTCTGAGGTAGTTGTTACGTGTGGCATGCTTCCTTTACAGCCAATACGGTTGAAAGTTGTGGAATTTGTGGCATTTATTACGACGAACGCCAGCCTGGCCGCCATTTCTAGTATTCTTTTTCCGTGCAGATCCCTTCAAATGTAACTAATTGCATTTTAGTAAGGAAATTTTAATTACCCTCTTAAGGAAATATCTCTCAATGTAATTATAGATTAAGCAAAATAATCTCTGAAGAAGACCGAACGATAACTGTCAAAAATCGATCTCGAGAAATGGAAAAACTACACACAAATAAACGGAAGGTTTTAATTTTTCTTTTTTCAGAAATATTTTGTGAAAATGAAGTCAATTACAAATGCTTTCAACAACAAAACATCAAACAAATCCGGAAACTGTTAATTATTAATTATACATAATTAATTACTAACTATGCATACCTAAAAATATGTATAGTTTTATTTATTTTTTTTTTATCCTTGACGGGCTTAGCTTAATTCAGTATTTTCCTTCATTTGTTTTCATAATCTCTCTGGGCTGAATGATGCCAATTGTTAAGACACAGAAAAATTTACTTGGATTAAAAATTTAAATACAGGTAAGCAAATGTTGAAAAAAAATTAATAAGTCTCGTGTAGCTAAATAAATTATGCAGCGAATGAAATTATAGGATTCTGAAATTATATTTAAAACGTCAAGAAAAAAGAATAAAGAAACTAGCATGAAATATCAAACAGAAACAATCGGTCTTCTTCTTTTCCTATAGTGGGTATGGGACCCACAGCGTTGGTGGATCTTCATAAAAATGAGCTAGGCAACGGGCGAGCTTCTCTTATTTTGTTGTTTTGGGGTCTATCGTCTGGAATGATTGACCTTCCGCTTATTCGCGGCTAAGACATCATTTAGATCCTTGATCTAGCTAGGAAGGGTGCAAGGGGGCACCACTACCACCCGGATGTATTGCTCATTTTGTAGGCTGTGAATATCCGGGGCAAAGACAAATCCCGTTTGAGTAGTTTGGAAAGTTGTACCGTCTCATTATTATATCCTTCGATTGGTTACCTTGACCTTCGACACCTCAAACAAGTTGGGTAGACAGACCTATGCTCATGTCAGAAGGGTTTTGTACTCAACTTACAAAATGCAGTAACCAGCAACGAATAAAATCAAGAAACATGTCAAAGACGATTTAATTGGAGAAAATGTGAAATTCGAGGATCATACTATTATTAACAAAGTTGAACGAATTTTGACTTCTGAGGTATTTGTTATAGTTATACCCATAAATATCTCCTTTGATATTTTTTTCAGATTTTTTAGATCACTGGTGTCCATTCGCGAGGGAGGAAACACATTTTTCATGTATTTCCCCCCCCTGTGCTCCCACTGAACAAAAACTGTCAGCTTAAGAACTGTTTTGAAAAGCTCTCATAGAGAACTTTCAGTTGATACTCATATCGGCTACCTTTCATGAAATTTTTTTTCAGGGGCCACTCCTCTGTACTGTAATCATCGATTCATGGCCTATTTTTTCGAATCCTAGAATGGTTACAAAGCCCTATTGCTAGGAGCTCTCTCCTGCCTCTTCGACTTGTTTCAATTGTATGTACTCATCTTCATGACACCTATCACTCCTGAAATTTTCATGCAAATTCTAACAAAGCTGTAGTGTCTAAGTCGGTAAAAAGCGCATATGGCTCCATAGCAAAATGTTTCCATAGTAATACAGGGCATATTGCTCCATAGTAATACACGAAAATTCAAATCGCTATAACTTAGGTAAATACTATTCGATCTTTATGAAACTTTCCGAAAAGATCAATCTTATAAATAGTCATCTCTTTGCTAAATTTTATTGAGTTTAAGGGTACCGTTTAGATTTTATTCAAGAAAACATAAAATCGATAAATCATACTATTACTAACAAAGTTGAGTGAATTTCGACTTCTCATGTATTTGTTGTTGTTGTACTCATTAAGGCCTACATTCATGATTTTTTTCAGATTTTTCGGGTCAAAGGTGTCCAATCGCGAGGGGGGGGTACGCGAAAAGTTCGTACATTTCCCCTTCCCCTGCCCCCCTCGGTACTTTAAAGACAATTTTAAGACTTGTTTTGAAAAGATCTCATTGAGACCTTTCCAATGACATCCTACTCGACTACCAATGGTGAAAATTTTTTTTTGAGGGGTTACCCCCTTATATGGGGAGACCCCCCTTAAACGCCTTTGAAAAATTTTTCCACCCTTGAACTTTCAAGAGGTCACCACTTCTGACCTTTATAAAAAGTTTCATGGCTGTAGCCTTTATAGTTTCGGAGAAAAAGTGCTGTGACATACAGACGGACGGACGGACGGACGGACGGACGGACGGACGGACGGACGGACGGACGGACAGACGGACAGACGGACACAGGTCGTGATTGCAATAGGGTTTTGTATTTTAGTACAAAACCCTAAAAATAAATAGAAGGATTCTTAAGCGTAAATTTCTTTCGTAGTGGGTCTTTGCGCTAGCGGAAAAAAACCAACTCATGATAACGCTAGCTGCCAGCACGCTTACGTATTGCCAAGCAAGGCCATTCCTATTGATCACCAATCTTTTGCTCGCCGAGCCAGCAGTCTACTGGTGCAGTCCTGAATGAACTTGTTATAATCAGTAAAACACTGCATCCTTTTTTCAATTCAATAAAACCCAAGACTTTCAACATTTCTCGCTTTATAGGCTGCCCTTTTCTGCAAAACATACAATATCGGCATCACAAACCTTTACCTCCTCATCAAGAAGACCTTTACCCCCTCATCAAGAAGACGGCTCTTGAAAGTGCTGTGTAGTCTGCACTACTTTACGGATTGGAAAAGTGGAGTCATGCTCTCAGTAAGAAACTGTACCAAAAGCAGTTGGCATAGGTGCAGAGGCAAAAAGCACAATGAACTGCACATAAATATCAAACAGTCCCCAGGTTAGCATTGTCAGTGATAGCAGGGGTAATGCCCATCCCCTTTCTTGCTAGAGAACGTACAAATGTTTGCCTACGAAGAAGCGGAGGCAACAGCAAGGAAGTCAGGAGTGAGGGGAGGCAATGCATACTCTGCGATTCGCAAAGTCCTGTGAGAGTGAAACAAGGGAAAGACGGTCTGCGAATTCGGTCCCTGAATGAAAGGCATGACGAAATCAACTTCTACTTGAGCAGGCATGGAATGTGTTGGTCTTACCTGCCATCATTGGTAAATTATGGTCTTCTGACTACATATCATGCATAAGAAAGGTAGATGATTTTTTCTTCTTTGTAGCACTACAGCCTCTCTCGGGCCTTCGCTTCCTGCAAATAGAGCCTCCAACTGTCTCGGTCCATTGACCTCGTCCTCCGATTTTGAAATGTGAGCAGCCATGAACTGGCTTCGTTGGCCAAGTAAGACCGGCGTTTTCTCGGTTTCCCCACTGGTCTCCGGCCTTCAGAACTCCAAATAAATACCTTTTTAGGTATCCGTTGTTCATCCATACAATTCATGTGGTCAGCTCATTGTAAGTTCCGCATTCTTATAATCGTTGAGACCTCCACCTCGTCGAAAATTTCATACACTCATGGTTGTATTGAATTTGCCATTGGTGTCCACCTAACTTAAATCCAACTATTCGCCTCAAGACCCGTCACTCAAAGGTGTTCAATATATTTGCGAATGCTTTCACACCCATAGCATAACACAGGTCTTATCACTGATTTGTATACTTGGCAATTTGTTTTCCTGTATATGCAGCTGGTCTTCAATATCGTCAAAACTGAATATAATATTTTATTTGCCAACTATATTCTTCGACGTATTTTGTCTCTTTCATAGCTTCTTCTAGTTATTTTGGCGCCTAAATACACAAATTTGCTCCCACTTTCGATACTGTATTTGCCAAGTGTGATATTTTGTGTATTCGAGGTATTTTTCCTAGACTGCGCCATGAGGTTTGTTTTAGTTTCATTGATTTGTAGCCCTACTAGCTTTGCATCGCTGTTCTTTGGCAGTTGTTAATGATCGTGACAAAACGTTGATGTCATTCGCATAGGCTCAGTTTGTATAGTAATGTACATCGTGTATCGACAGGTAGCTTTCTTATGATGTACTCCAGAGCCAAATTGAATAGCAATGGGGCCAGCCCATCTCCCTGCTTTAATCCGTTATTTATGTCAAAGGCATTAGTGAGTTAGTTATTGACGTTATTGTCATTTTGGTAAGCCGGATTAATTGGCTGGGATACCAAAGCAAAGCATTATTTGGTACAGTACATTACGATCCATACTGTCGTAGCTGGCTTAAAGTCAACAAACATTTGGTGTACGTCTATGTTGAATTCCCAGCATTTGTCAAGCACATACTTGACAGTGAACAATTAATCTAACGTCGATCTACCTGCTATAAACTACCTTGACATTCCCCAATAATACCGTTGGCGTACTATCCAATTTTATTTTCTAAGATTTTTCAAAATATTTTATACGCCGTACAAAGTAGTGATATGTCTCTATAGTTTTCGCATTGTAGCTTGTCACCTTTTTTGCGGATAGGGAATATAATGGATGGGCTCCACTCTTTTGGCATATGTTCTTGTTGCCAAATGTGCTAGATGATTTTGTGAATCGCTCTGTGAACACTACTGTAACCATATTTGATAAGCTCCACTAGAATTTCATGGATTCCCGGTGCTTTATTATTTTTTTGGGCTTCGATTGTAGAGCAAACTTCATCCAGAGTTGTGTGGAGGATTAAGAACCTGCTTGAAATATGATGCCCATCTTCCCTTAATCTTGGTTTCATCAGCGATGATATTGCCGATGTCATCACGACAGAGCGTGGTTTTGGGCTGATCACCACTTTTCAGGCTTTTCACGATTTTGTATGTTTACGAGTATCTTGTGTTATAGCTCCTTAGAATTATATCGATACTTCTCAATTGGTTGTCATAGTATTTTCTTCCCTTAATTCTAATCATATTATTCGCTATTCTTTTGAGACTTTCATAATGTTCTCTCTTCGTCCTGGTTTTCCTCCCTACGTATTCTTTGTACGCCTGATTCTTTTTGTCTAGCGCATTCTGGCAGTCATCATCGAACCAATCATCTCTTTTGCGCCGGGCTTGATGTCCAATCGTCTGTTCTGCCACGGTCTTAACAGCCGCTTTCACTTCCACCCATAGCTCGTTATCTGATAAGATGGGAGCCGGCTAACTTTAGATTTAACTGTTCGTCATATCAACGGTAAACAGATAGACTACTATTTAGATGAAGTTAGGACTACAGCTTCGTAATCAGTTTTTTGTGGTTTGTCAAGTTTTGCCTCCTGATGCCTCGATTGAAGTTGTACGAGCGAGTGACGTTGGTTTCGGAGGAAGCGTATGGCAGAGTCCACGCTCCTAGTGAAGTCATGTTGGGGTTAACGGCCTCAAATGCAGGAATTGACGTTCAATTTCTGACTACAAAATTTAACCCGCATTGTTTCCATTTCTGAAGCGCAAATACTGGGGGGCAGTTGATTGCCAAAGTAAAAAGCATGAATTAATAACAAGAATTCAAAAAAACAAAGGACTTTTAGTATCAACCTTTCGTTTATGTTCTGATGAAAAGACTTCTCTCCTAGTGTTTGTGACCGGGGAAATATTTAAATGGAAGTTTTTTTTGCTTAGATGTGTGAAGGGAGGGACGAGAATTAAATTGTTTTGTATTTTGAGTAGATGCAAGTAAGAGTTTGAATGATTTTGATTAGTACGAAAAGCGGATATTAATTGTACTTTCCCTGCGAGGATAACATGAAATGAATGAAGTTCTAGTTAATTTTAGCTTTATTGAAGCTTCAAGATATGATTTAATTTGTTCAATGTTGACGTTTTTATTTATTTCGTATTTGTTTGTTGCTATGCGTGAATGTCAATTACTATCAAAAGATAATTCAACTCATTTGAAGAGGGTCCAGCTGGAAGGTTTTCGGAGAAAGTTCTTTATAATTTTTATCAAAAACTCGTGAAGACTAATTTGTGATTTGTATTGCATGCTTTGAATTTTCTGTGGAATACAGGCTAGCAGACTCTGAAGATGAGTTTTTAGACTGTTCTTAGAAGCATAACGCACCAAATATGAAAACAGTTTATGTTTTTCGCGATAGCTAGGATTAAAATGCCTTAATTATAATTTATTACTTTTCGAAATATTTTTAATATCCTAAAATTAATCGAAATGACAGTATTTCATAGTTAACCTTATTATAGAAAAATGTTCATAAAAAAAATATCCAATAGTAGTAAATGCAAGAATAACACAAACAAATAAAAAACTCAAACAAAAATGCAATAATTTTCTTTTTAAGAGTAAACTCATTATACGAAAACTGAAATGTACAGTGGTGCTATATGGCTGTAAAGAGTAAATCCAGATTAAGCTTTTCGTTCAAGTTGAACTCCTTGTTGAAAGGAATTAATTTTTGTACTTTGTTTGATTATTAATACGAAATCAATGTACTTTTTACAAAAAAAAAATGAAATAGGAACGTAAACATTTGAAATTAAGCGTTAGAAGTTGAACCAACGAGTGGAATCAGGAGACGTAAAATCAATTTACTGTTTTTATCAAAATTTTTTTATGTACTTATAAATTAAGGATGTGTTGATTTGCATGTAAAAATGTTGTAACTAATTGCACAAAGCTAAAAAGGTTTGCTTGATATTTTGTCATGAGTATAAGTGAATTATTTATTTCTAGTATCCAACTGCGTAAAACAAAAATAACCCATGAAAAAGCTAGTAAATATTTTAAATTTCAAATTAATTTACTAAAGCTTCCCTTGAAACCTTTCACTCCTTGTAATATCTTTTCCAGTCTGTCGTAACGTATTCAGTTTGTTAAACTATAAACTAAATCATTCAAGTATTTGGATCATAAATGAATATTTACACTTTGTTGTAAATTCAAAAAATCTAATTAACAAAAAAAAATTCAAATATTAGTTTCAAGGAATTCTTCCGGAATTTACCTTCAAGATATAAATACTTGCAGAAATATTCTTGCCTAGTAGATATTCTGACTTCAGGGATAGTACACAACGCTTTTTATAGAAAACTAACAAAATATTTCCGTGCCCTTCTTGCTAAAATTATTGGGTGTACAACTTAATAACCGGAATTTGACGCTAGAAGTTCGTACTAACAAATAGCGTGAAAGCTCGAACTTTATGTATGTATGTCATTTTGAAGGTACATTTGAAAGCTATCAAAAATAGTAAACAAAACAATTTTATCTTCTGTGCATCATTATTATTTTTCCCGATGAATAACTTTGAAAATTGGAGAAAAAAAAAGTATTTGCGGGAGGTTCTGTTGGGTCATTTATTTACGAAGAAAACTGCTGCGGAAAGTCACCGTTTGCTTGTAGAAGTTTATGGTGACGATGTTTTGAATGGTTCCAACGCTTCAAAAGTGCCGATTTCGTCATCAAAGACAAAGAACGCCCAGGATAGCCAAAAAAGTTTGAAGACGAAGAATTGGAGACGCTACTCGATGAGGATTCGTGTCAAACGCAAAACAAACTTGCCAAATCGTTGGGAGTGACTCAACAAGCCATTTTGAAACGTTTGAAAGTCGCCGGATAATTCAGAAGCTAGGTAATTGGGTCCCCTATGAGTTGAAGCCGAGAAACGTTGAACGGCGCTTTTGTATGTCTGGAATGCTCATTTTTGCATTGGATCGTGACTGCGGATGAAAATGGATCCATTATGACAATCCCAAGCGCGAAAAGTCATACTTCAAGCCCGACCAACCAGCCAAATCAACGGCGAAGCCAAATATCCATGGCGCCAAGGTTATCCTGTGTATTTGGTGAGATCAGAAGGAGCCTTTATATTATGACAGACAATCATAGGTGACCTGTACCAAACACAATTAATACGTTTGAAGCGTGCCATCATCGAAAATACGCCCGGAATATGCAACCAGACACGAGGTTATAATTTTTCATCATGACAACGCTCGGCCGCATGTTGCAAAACCCGTGAAAAACTTTTTGGCAAATAATGGATGGGAAGTTTTGGCCCACCCGCCTTATAGTCTGGACCTTGCTCCGTCTGACTTTCATTTATTTCGCTCGATGCAAAACGCCCTCACCAAAATACGCTTCACTTCAGAACAAGGCATCCGAAATTGGGAAGATTCGTTTTTGGCCGCCAAGCCGGCGTAATTTTTTTGGGATGGAATTCATAAATTGCCTGAAAGATGGGGAAATGTAGCAATACTTTTAATAAAATATATTGTACGATTTTTCCACAACAAACATCAAATTTCGCTAAAAAATTCCGGTTATTAAGTTGTACACCCAATACAAGTATTCCTTTCCTCGCTCTCCTTTTTATGCTACGTGATAGTTAGCAAAGGATTTGATCTTTATTCATATTTTTATTACATATATTATAACTCATTTTAATCTTGTTATGTATTAATGAAATTCAAGCAAATGAAAAATAATTATTATAAAAAAAATAATCAAGTTGTCATCAAATTTTTGGAGATGTGAAGCGAATTATGAAGTGATTTTTGTTTTGTAATTATTTAAAAGAAAAAAATGAAACTGAAAAGTCATAAAGTGTAATTGCAAAACGAATATTTAAGATTAAGTTTGAAAAGTGAAGAGACTAAATTAAATTTAAATTTAGAATGAGTTCAAGCTATGGTAGAAAAAATAAATAAAATGAATTGCTAGGGTAACCAAGTCGTTTTTTCCAGCAAAACCGTTCTTTTCCAGCAGGAGTATGTCGGCAAACGGTGAGTATACCACCAAGAGGGTAGGATTCCTGTAATCCACGAATGGTCGGTTTTGCGTTGTGGTGCCATAGTTCATGTTCGCGTCTTTCTATTAGAGTAGATTTTTTCGGTTTTGCCTTTGAGTAGTTCATTTCCGGCACCGCGTCGGTGATATTCGGAACTGCGTATTTTAAGCTGTTGTTTTCATTCATTTCCTCTGGGATGAAGATACGCAATTTAGAGTAGAGTCGATGGAATTTGTTCGGCGCGTTTAAATCGGACATGTGTACCGGTGGCTGAATTTTTGTATTTCAGACTTAGTCTGCTCGCGTGAGACTCGCGACCGAAACTCCTCTCTGAACCAACTAGCTAGCCAGCAGCCACCTCGGAGTAGACTAAGAGTGTCCGGAGTTGTTGATCTGATGGGTACAGTCCGTTGTTATGTTCCAAGACTTCACGTCTAGAACCGATGAGAGGTCAGTTCGGATTTGCTTCGGGAAATCTCGAACATTCGTGACGTGTGTAAATTAAAATCATTACAAGGCCCTTCTGCATGTGTTGAAACATTGTAGGCTTTTCCAAGCATGGGGAGTTAGCTCGTCGCCCAATCTACATTCCAGTGGCATGGTTATTACTTCGATTCCATTATCAGGCACGGAAGACTCGTCTTCACCCTCTTACGTCCCCACAAAGAAGGTGCAAGTAGGATTTAGTAGCAGAGCTGTAGATGTATTTTCAGTTATTAGCAGTTCTCGGCATTTAATGTCCCATTATTTTGGAACCGGTAAACTGAGCGTGCGATGCCGAGAAAATTTACTTCCATTTAATTCGGGGGTTTGGGATGAGTTATCATGGAAGCTATGTGTAGGGGAAACAAGGGGTTCCCTCCACCTTTCTAAAACGGGTTTGGCACTTTCTAAGGTGAAGTTGAGGTAGATGATGCCTGCCACACATTCTTTAAATGCAAAAGATGGTGCAAGCTGCATGGTGACCTCTTTGATAAAGTTGGAGCGGTTTACTCGAAGACTATAATCGAAAAGATGCTCACATCCGTTAATAAATGGAGCCGCATAGCATATTATGTACGGGCCATGATGAAGAATAAACAAGTTGAAGTAGCAGGAGAGTGCTCCTACCAGAAGAGTATTGTAAAACAATTAGTAAATCAAACAATATATTCTGTATATTAAAACTTAACTATTATACAAATTACATAAAGTTCGAAGAATTATTATGGCTATTATATTTTCAGATTCACCGCCATCTTGTTTCAAGTGTTTTGACCCCTTTGTTTCATTAGCTATGATAACACATTGATAATACAAACCGTTTCTAAAATTTTTATCACAATTCCTACATATCTAACAAGAGGTGTTATTTTGAATAGATCTTGTGATTTAACACCTTGCGACTTCTACCTTTAGGGCCATGTGAAAGGGAAGGTCTACGCCAACATCCCAGCGTCGATTCAAGACCTCAAAGATAGAATTCGTGAGGCTATCGAGGACATAGGGCAGCCACTTTGCGATTTGGTTATGGAAAATTTCATGAAAACGATATGGTCCTGTAAGCGTGTCGTGGTAATCATTTGCCTGAGGTTATTTTTCACTATTAACAACATACCTTCCTCTTTATAATGAAATAAACATCATGTCATTTGTATTAAAAAATGGCATTTTTCTTTCAATATCAAAATAACACCTCTTATTGGAAAACCCTATATTTATAGTGGCTAGGTCCGTTGCAAACGTATATCTCCCTAGTATCACGTGTTAATGTTGTTATAATTGTTAAATATTCAATCGGCTATAACTTAGCTGTTTATTGTTCGATTATTGTGAAATTTTCAGAACACATACAAATGCTTTCAAAAAACTTAAATTGTAGTTTTTGGGAAATTGAAGCGTCCCATTTTGATTTTATAGGCAAACGCGTAAAACTTATAAAATGTACAATTATTACCAAAGTTGATCGAATTTCGACTTCTAAGGTATTTGTTGCCCTTGTACTTGTAAAGTTACACCTCTGTGATTTTTTTCAGATTTTTCGGATGAAAGGTGTCCAATCGCGAGGGGGGACATAAAATTTTCGTACATTTCCCCTGCACCCCTCAAAGCATTTTAAGCCATTTTAAGACCTGTTTTGAAAAGCTCTCATTAAGACCTTTCATTTGATACCCATAGTGCCTACATGCGATGAAAACTTTTTTTCAGGGGGGAACTCCCATATATGGGGAGACCCCCCTTAAAGACCTTATGAATTTCTTTTCGTGGTGAAATTTTGAAGGGAGTGTCACTTCACACCTACCTACAAAATCTTATGTTTTTAGCTTATGTAGTTTGCGAGAAAAAGTGGTATGACACACGGACGGACGGACAGACAGGACGCGAAACTAGTATTTTAAAATGATTTAACGATACCCTAAAAAGGCAGACTCGAGCATCGGAAGGCATCGAGGGCAGAGGATTTCTTCTTTTACTAACACCTTTCTCTCCCTTACTTGCTGCTAGAAAGGAGGTTTCTGGATCCCAAACGCACCTCTACGAAAATGGCTTAGCCCGAAGTAATTTACTAAACGGATCCAGGCTAGGTTCATAGGTCTTTAGTGGATACAGCATAGTAGCTGATGCACTTGGGAGTCCCACAATCAGTGTGTAAATAGCCTTCGCCTCCCAACAACAAAAATAAAAGGTATCAATTACATTGCCACTTTTGATTGTATTCAAGGGTCCTTTTCTGCATCAAGATTGGGCCGGCCCATCAATTGACAGATTTTTTTTTATGTTTTCACAAATTGTTTGCCTCAGATACTCTCATCTATCTACAGGCTTCTTGTTGGTCTCTGACTGATCCAGAGAAAAATTTCCGTGAGAATTTATGAGTAAAGAAGTCACTAAAAAATTTCCCACCATCAATGAAACACATGAGCATTTAATTCATCATTTGAAATTCCAACAGCACATAAAATACAACGTTAAAAAGTGTAACGAAATTTCCACACTCGGCAATAATACCGCCGAGATTTTCGCTGTTTGTTCACAGAAAATTAACAAATTTTTTCCGACTATCAACAACACACTTTCGAAACCAACAAAAACATTCAGCAGAACTGATTCGCTGTTAGCAACGCCTGTAATTTGTGGGTAACTTCGAACAATCACGATTAATGCTATTAACATTTAAACTTTTTAAATGCGCGTACGTTCTTGGCGATCGCTATTTGTATTGTATCTAAATCGCAACGAAAGTATCTAAACCCAGTTGAATCTTTGATCGTCGCCAATCGACAATTTCCATGAATGAAAAATTCTCTTCTCGCCTTTTTCCGCTGTGCCATTATTATTGGGATCAGCAGGTGCTCGGGAAGCAGATCTTCTGCTGCTTCTTGGCAACATTCTCCTCAACATCCAAATTACATGGCGATCTGCACACGAATCTTTGTATCTTTCGAATAGTATATGTTGTCTTAAGCCGTTTCCGTTATTGTTTAGCTTTTACATTAGACAATCAGCAACATTAACAGTTTCGAAGCGGATGAAATCCGAAAAATGAAATATTTAACTGATGTTTTCATTTTTAATTTGACCATGGTTATGAAGATTTCGTTTTAATTGCTTTGTTTTGGGTTGGACTTGGAGAGTCAGGGCGACCACTCGAGCATGCTCCAAGACAAAGTGGGTTTTATATTTGCTTAACGGTGTTTCACTATCAGACTGACGAATAGATGCAAAGGAAGATGTTTTGTTTTTCTTCAGAAATTGTTGCATTTTGTTGGGTAATTTTGTTTGAAGAAGAAACGATGGAGCTATTGGGAAACTCGGTTTGTTATGTTTATGTATTTTTCCAATTACAGAAAACGATAGTTGAAAGCATACACGCCGGCACTGTACTCGTAGATGGCTCCAATGTTAGAAAGTATTTAAGGAATTTGGATTTGCTCTCAAGAAATTGGAATGTGTTATGGAATTTCTAGGTTTTGAGGGAATAATGAAAGACTCCCTAAGTTCATATACAACTTTGCTGATATCAGAAGTAGAGAAATTCAAAAATCATTCGAAATCAACTCGATATGGATCAAAAAATAATCATTCCATCTAAAGAAAGCACACTGTCGAAACCAATGTAGCTATCAACACCCATTTAAATAATTGCTCAAATAACGAGTTTGCCTTTCTCGTCCTACATTAGCTGTAATGGACAACTGTCGTTGACATTACTCAATTACAAGCCTTTACGCTCAAGAGTGTACGCTACGTGTGCTGATAAGGATTGCCTACCAACGAAGCCCAATGGAAGCAATATGAACGTTAACTAACCGTGCGCCGTAATGATTGCTAACCGCCATGCATTTTCGAATAAGATGACGTTTTACAACTTTTCACTTGCCTCTCGACATCAATCTTTTGAATTTGAATTCGCAATGAAAGGTTCCTTTGTTGGCCACTGTCGCGCGGAGAGACCTGTCCTGGATGCGGCAAACAACGTCTTTTCCACTTGTCTGTGCGCAAAAGGATTACAATTATTTATATGAACAAAAGTACTGAAACTTCAAAGATTTCTTAGAGCCTGCTGCAAGTACATATAAAATTGTTTGCGAATTCTTCTGTTTATGGAAAATGTCACTGTGCAGATTTGCATTCAAATGTCAATCATTAATTGATGAGGCTTCAGCACAGAACATGGAAACATGATGGAGTAGTTGCTTTTGTGTGGCGTTCTTAAATCGCATGTTTCGGCACGGTTTTGCATATATTTAGGGCCATAAATAGTTTGATTGTAGAGGAGATGCGGGAGATTAAGTAAAGAAGTAGAACTTTGTATAAGAAAAAGAAAAACATAATTTCCTGTATATCTTTCGTTTTGAACACGTTTTTCATGCCTAGCCTTGCCTAAAAAACCATCTCGACATTCGAAATGCTAAAAGACTTATCGACATTTTCTGACATTCCAAAATCATAATTTCCATTAATTAAATCTTAATTTCATGAATAGTTTTTGGTGGCTTAACATCCTCACTGATCATTTGTTCTCCAGTGTACTCGCAATTGCTTATTTATTATCCTCCTTCTGAGCATTCCAACTTTTTCTAAAATGGCAGTCTGAGAGATGCTGAATAATTCACCGTTGTGTTTTTTAGCAAGCGAAGCTGTGAAATTTAAATTATTCTAATACTTTTGATAGCACTAACTTGAAAATGTACATCAAACCAATTAGTAGCCGTTTCGTACATTTTTCCTCCCTCTGCATGACTTAATATGAACACTGCCATTAAAAGATCTATTTTGAAAAGTTGATGTTTGATGTTCATGTGATAGATCAAGAAAATTTCCGCAATATTGCAAATTTTCTTATTTTTTACACTGTCCCCTCTTGTAATGATTTTGTTTCACCAAAATTCATGTTGGACACGGGTGCCGATTGTCAGGTACAAGTGTCAGCGAGCTACATATAACAAAGACCGAGCTCAGCTGACTAGTTTCGTTTGACGACCGCGTACGTGTGCTTGCCGATTAGCTATTTGCGGGGTCATATGAGGCGGGCTCTTGTCACACCACGAAGATACACTACAAAGTATTTATCACGCATACTTTACTCTACAAGACATTCCGATCAATTTTTATTATCTTTAGAAATATTCTATTACTCGTAATTCAAAAAGTTAGCACACACGGAGACTTGAGACGAATGCAAAAATTGCACAAAAAGCAACCGTTACTTTTCCTGAAGAAGGTCGTTGCATTACGAGGGGAGTGTCAAACCTAAAGATGTTAAAGTGGCTGAAGTAAGCCACTCATCTTTGTCTAACGGATGGAAACTTGCCGGTTGTATTTAACTTTAACCTAGTGAAATAGTAAACGAAGCAGTTTCAATACGGGTGACCAGCTTCTTTCCTCAGAAACCGTCACTCCTGATCACCATGTTGCGCGCCATTGGAATGATTATTTTTCATCCAAATCCATGTTTCACACAGGTGCTGATCGTCTGACACAAGTGTCAGCAAGCTATAAAGAAGACCGAGCTCAGCTGACCAGCTTCGGTAGACGACCATGTACGTGTGCTTCTTGACTTGCCATTTTTGGGATCATATGAGGCGGGTTCTTGTCACACCACGAAGCTACGCTATAAAATAACTATCAAACGTACTCTATTCTACAAGGCATTCCAATCAATTTTTATTATCTTTAGAATAGTTCTATTATGTGTCAATTAAGCTACTCTGTAGTAATTCAAAACTTTTTTGTCTCGTTCAAGTTAGCAGACACGGAGACTTGAGATGAATGCAAAAATTGTACAAAAAGCAACCGTTACTTTTCCTGGCGCAGTTCATTACATTACAAAGGGAATGTCAAACCTAAAGATGTTAAAGTGGCTGAACTAAATCACTCATCTCTGCCTAATGGGTGGAAGTTTGACGGGTGTGGTAAACTTTAACCTAGTAAAACAACAAACAAAGCAGTTTTGATGGGGTGACCAGCTTCTCTCCTCGCGAGCTGTCACTACTGATCACCACGGGGCTATACTTTTTTGTTTGTTTTCAGTCTATATTATTTTTCATCTTCGACATTTTAACTTTCAATATTTTATATAAAATAAAATTAGGGGTTCTATAACAAAAATTATTAGCAAAAACCAGAAAATATCATAATTGAAAATTTGCATCGTAAAAAATTATTGTGAGCAGAGTTTTAGAGTAGATAAAAACAAAACAGTCTCAAGTAAAAATTAACTGTATTTTTTATAACAAAATATTCGCTAGGTTACAACGTGTGTGATTCAGCTCGAGGCTAACAGAGAAACAAGCAAGGAAGGAACATATACATTGAGTTTGTGTAGAGATTATAGTTTGATCCATTTAAGTTTGAACAACACTTCCCCTCGATGAGCGATGGCCACGTTTTAAGACCCAGAAGGCTAGCACATCTTGGTTTGGATAATCCTTTAATGAGAATATCTGCTGCCATGTTTTCTGTTGCAATATATTCAATTTCCAAAGACGTATTATCCAGCATTTCTCGAACAAAATGATGATGATCAATGTGCTTGGTCCTTCCATGATATACCGGATTTTCGGCCAATTTCTTAGTTCCACACTTGCCGCTGAATACTTTGACTCTAGCAAGGGAATCAAATCCGAGCTCAGTAAGGAATCTTCTGAGATAAACCGTTTCTTTTGATGCGTTGGTTTTCTGGACTTCATGGAATAGGGCTACCATTTGAGATAAACGCATATCCAGAATATGATCTTCGCTCATCCAAGCGATTTGCCCAATGACTTTGAACATCTTTTAAAATAAATACCAACATCAGTTGATCCCTTTAAGTAGCGTAAGACTCGCTTTGTGGCAATTCAATAACTTTCATTGCAGCAGGAATTATATTGGCCCAAACGACAGACAATATTAGCGATGATTGGGCGAGTACACATTGCTAAATGAGACAAGGCATCGACTATCTTTCTGTATAGTAGAACTTGTGCCGTAATGTTAGATTGATCTTCACCTTTTTGTAGTTTCGTTCCTAGATCCAATAGAGTTGAGATTGATTTGCAATCAAACATTCCATAACGTTTCAGAAGATCTTTGACATATCCCTTTTGGTTCAAGTAAATTCCATTTTTGTCTTGTGAAAAATCGATTCCAAGACATAACTTCACGTCTCTTAGATTTTTGACTTCAAACTTCTTCAATAGATGTTTCACTAGGCTGCCAGTAGAAAATCACCGACATATACTACAATAAAGACAACTTCTTCCCCTTGTTGAATATGATACACAAACGGATCGTATTTAGATTGAATTGCACCAAAATCTTTTTATTCCCTCTCCAATTTTGTATGCCAATGACGTCCAGCTTGTCATAGACCATATAATGCTTTTTCGAGCAGGCAGATTTTCTCACCATGGCTCAATTCATTCAACATTTTTAGAGCTTTCTGTCCAATGTCGCTACATTTTCCTTCAATCTGAGTAAGTGTCTCAAGCATTTCTTTTGAATATTTCGGGACTTCCATGAATATAGCTTCCTCGAGATCACCTTTTAAATATACTGAAGTGACGTCAAGTTAACTGATTTTCATATCTTGTTGCCATAATTACACGAACTGAATGGAGGCGAGCTACGGAAGCAAAAAATTGACTAAAAACTATCCTCAGGCGTTGAAAAAAGCCTTGCACAACAATTCTAGCTTTTATTTTTTCTACGGCTCGTTCGTTATTGTATTTTTTTATCAGAACAACTCTACTCCCAATTAACCTGCTGATCCTCAAGACAATCTACTATGATCCATGCATTGTTTTTGATGATTGATTTCATTTCCATCGCCATAGAATTTATCATTTCTTCATTATCTGAACTTTTCATGGCATTCTGGAAAGGAACTTCTGCAAAACAAGATAATCCATTATTTTCACCGGGTTCATTCTCTTCTGCTATTTGAACGAGGTTGTATTGTTTCCTTGGTCTTTCCCTTCTTCCAGTCCTTACAATTTTTGGCTTGCCAATACATCTTCTCGAATTTTCCCTTGTAACACAGATTGGTTCATTATGTTCAACAATTTGATTGTCTTCACCATCTTCGATGATTTCATCCTCTGAGATTTTTTGATTGAAATTTATCTGGATGCCAACAAAAATTTGATCGAAATTTTCTGCAGTATCAGGTGGAAAATCGTGGTAATTGTCCTTCAAGATTGACCTTCTTAAGTTGATAAACATGACATCTCGAGCAATATCCACTCTTTTCTCCTTGGTGATCCATATCCTATACGCCTTCGATTGCTCCAAATAACCAAGGAAAATTCCTCGTTTTGATCGGGGTTCAAATATATCTTGAGTTAACCGAGTCATGATAAATACTTCACAGCCAAATTCTTTGAAGTATTTCACAGTAGGCGTATAACCATTCCATACCTCGAAGGGAGTTTTATTATCAATGCTCCGTGAAGAACACCTGTTTTTTATATAGTTTGCCGTGTTGATGGCTTCACCCCAAAAAGACGGAGGTAAATCCAGATTGGATTATGACACACCTAGGAGAATCTCAAAGAGTGCGATTTTTCCTCTCGTTAATTCATTTTTTTAAGGAGTGTACGTTACTGTTAATCAGCGACTAATTTCATTTTCTCTTGAAACTCTTGTTTTCATATTCCGTGTCATTGATGGTTTGCAAAAATTTGATTTGTTTTCCGAATTCGCTCTCGACAGATGTCTTAAAGTCTTTAAACGCTTCAAAAACGTTATCTTTACTTGTCAGCAATCGAATTTCACACTAAAGCGAAAAATCGTCAATAAATGTTACAAAATATTTAGCCTTTTCATCAGAATGAATTATTTCAAGAACATCTGAAGTTCTTTTACTTCGAATTGGAAACGGAGCCTTAGTCATTTTACCGAGAGCACAAACATCACAAACAAAATCTTTCTTTGGAACTGTTGAATCAATTCCTTGAACACATCCATTGTGTTGATATTCCACAAGACTTCTGATATTCAAATGACCCATTGTACATTTGTTGCTTCTTTGGGGTAAATAATACAATCCATTTATTCCATCGTTGTTGACTATTATTGCTGATTCCTTATCAAAAGTAACTATAAAACTTTTGCCGGTAATTTTTTCGACCAAAACCAACTCGTCCAACTTCACATTCAACAGCTGATTGTTTGATTCCGCTGCGGTTGATACTGTTCCACTTGCTTCGATGCACTATTAGCTAAGCTCAATTTACCGCTGCTTCTTTTGTTGATTATTACAAAATGTTTCGGATTTTTGCGCGACTGTGACATGCACCCACTATCTAGATACGAAAAATCATTCTTACCCGAGTTCGCAACGTTAAACGCGCTTTGTTTGACAGGAAATTCTTGAAATGCGTAAAAACTCACGTCCTTGGCCTTTTTTGCAACATTGTTTTGTTTCTTAATTTTCGTGTACTCTTTAGCTTTATGACCACATTTGTAGCAAGGGTGACAGTTAAACTTAAAAAGCTTATCACTTCTTTGCGCATTTCCACCACGGTCACCACTAATATTCTTTGCATTCCAATGTTTCGGAAAAGTTTACTTCATAAACAACGCACTAGATTTACTGATGCAAATATCGTTCTTTGCAATTAGTACTTAAACAAGTTAGGTAGACAGACCTACGCTCATGTCAGAAGAGTTTTGTACTCAACTTACAAAATGCAGTCACCACCAACGAATAAAATCAAGAAACATGTCAAAGACGATTTTATTGGAGAAAATATGAAATTCGAAGATCATACTCTTATTAACAAAGTTGGACGAATTTTGACTTCTGAGTTATTTGTTATTGTTATACTCATAAACATCTCCCTTGATAATTTTTCAGGTTGTTAGATCACAGGTGTCCAATCGCGAGGGAGGAAGCACATTTTTCGTATAATGTTGAGTGAATTTCGACTTCTCATGTATTTGTTGTTGTTGTTGTACTCATAAAGGCCTACATTCATGATGTTTTTAGATTTTTCGGATGAAAGGTGTCCAATCAGGGGGGGATACACGAAAAGTTCGTACATTTTCCCTTCCCCTGCCCTCCTCGGTACCGATAAGGCAATTTTAAGACTTTTTTTAAAAGATCTCATTAAGACCTTTCCAATGTCGGGTGTCATTGGAAAGGCCTACCAATGGTGAAATAAAAATTTTAGAGTCACCTCCCCATATGGGGAGACCCTCCTTAAACCCCTTTGGAAAATGTTTCCACCCCAAAACATTCAAGAAGTCACCACTTCTGACCTTCTCACAAAGTTTCATTGCTGTAGCTTTTATAGTTTCGGAGCAAAAGTGCTGTGACGTACAGACGGACCGACGGACAGACGGACATAGGTTGTGATTGCAATAGGGTTTTAGGAAAAAGAGCCTTTTCTTATTGATTTTTTTTTAATCACTTCGAACGCACTTAGGAACTTCATAGTTCGCTTAGAAAAATTTTTATGATACAGTAAAACAGCACACAAGTTTACATCAAAATCTATATTCAAAATTTTTAAGATCTTGCAAGTCAGCAACTAAAGCATATAGAAGTTTACATTTTTTTAACACATAAAAGAGTACCTCATCTATCAAGCGTATCTTATAAAATTAAAATCAGATGATAAGGGTGGCCTAAGGAATTTATTAAAATTATAAACCTAAACACAACCGGTCAAAGTTGACCGTCATTTGCAATGAAGTTATAAATAATAGGATGGTAATATTTGAACCTTTGTCTTTTGGAGCTCTTTCTAGATACTGATTTTGAAACATTTTAAATAATAATAACTTATATTACAACAATAAAAATAATCGGTATCACGCGTGAAAAATATCCAAAAAACCTGGTTCGGAAAATTGGATTTTAAATGTCAAAATGGATATACGTAAAAAATTGCATTTTCTAGGCTTGTAGTGAAGCGATTTTCATCTTTTTTTTGAAGCCCGGTATGACTGAGCAGTAATCGGTACACTTCAAACCTTGCTTTAGCCAACTACACAATTTCGAACATTCATTCAAGCAATTCAACAAATTTTTTAAGTAAGCTGTCAAGTAATAGCATGTCTGTAGTTTGTATCGGTTCTAGACTTGATTTTTCCATTTCCCAGCCCCACTTTTACTTCTTCTTCGTAGCAATACATCCATAAAATATCACAGGTCTTATCACAGATTTGTATGCTTGGAGCTTTATTTTCCTGTGTATGTAGCTGGTCTTCAAGATAGTCAAAACTGAACAAAATATTTTATTTGCGAGCTGTATTCTTCAGCGTTTTACGTCCATTTCATTACTGGTTTTCGTTATTTTTGAGCCTACACACACAAATTTGCGAACAGTTTCAATACGGTACTTTCTAAGTGTGATATTTTGTATATTTGAGGACTTTTTCTTTGACTACAACATGAGACTTGTTTTATTCTCCTTGATTTGTAGCCTTACTAGTTTTGCTTTGCTGTTGAGTTTCAGGAAGAGTTCTTTGTCCGTTGTTGACGACCGTGAGAAAATGTTGATGCCGTCCATATAGGGTACCACTTGCATAGTAATGTACCTCATGTATTGGCAGGTAGCCGATACCTCCAGAGCCAAATTGAACAGCAATGGGGCCAGCCCATTTCTCTGCTTTAGTCCGACATATGTATCATAGGCATCGGTGAGTTAGTTATTAATGCGGACTTGGGAGGTCATCGACGTCATTGTCATTCTGGTACGACATACAATTTAGCTAGGATACCAAAGCAAAGTATTATTTGGTGCAGTACGTTATGATCAATACTGTCGTATGCTTGCTTAAAATCAACGAATAACATATTTGGCGTACGTGCATGTTCAACTTTCAGCATTTTTTAAGTACCTGCTTGACAATTGAAAAATTGGTCTATCGCTGATCTACCTGCTCTAAAACCACCTTGATATTCCCCAATAATATCGTTAGCATACGATCCAATTTTATTTTCTAAGATTTTCGAAAATATTTTATACGCCGTGCAAAGTAGTGATATGCCTCTATAATTTTCGCACTGTAACTTGTCACCTTTTTTGTAGATAGGGAATATCCACTCTTTTGGCATATGTTCTTGTTGCCAAATGTGCTGGATAACTTTGTGAATAGCTTTATGAACACTGCTGCCACCAAAGCTCCACTGGAATCTCTCTCGCTTTGATGGTAGAACAAACGTCATCCAGAGTAGGTGGAGCCAATGGAAGCCAGTGATCAGTGCGTTATGCTTGAGATAAGCGACGGTGCATCCCGACGTTTGTGCTCTCGGCTTTCTACAACTGGATGGAACATCGGAAAGATGGACGTCAAAAGGTTCGTCGAGGTTCTCACAGCAGGTGCACCACTGCAGGGAGATCCGGAGGGGACGGAAGAACTGGCAGCCCAAGATGTGGTGAACTCAACTATAAGCATCATCACGACTGCTTCTATGCCCCGTCAAAAAGCCCGGTACGGCAAGCTCCCAGTGTACTAGTGGTCAACTGAAATGGCTGAAAAACTAAGGGAGTGTCAAAAGCTTCGGCGTGAGGCTCAACGAGTGCTGAACCGGGGCGAGGCAAGCAACCGCACAGCAGCATATAAGTCGGCTAGGAAATGCAGCAAGGCTCGCTGCTGGCAAGACCCAGTGGACAATGTGAACAAGGATCCGTGGGGTCTTGGCTACAAGCTAGTTATGCGGAAGCTTGGTGCCCTACGGAAACCTTGTATACATGACGCGGAAAAGATGGACGAGATAATGCGGGGACTCTTTCCCGCCCATCACGTTCATGTTGACGCTGTCCATGGTGAAACAGCAGTCGAGTGTCCACTGTTCACACAGCCGGAACTGAAAGATGCAGTCCTTTCATTGAAAGCAAGGAACGCTCCAGGTCCAGATGGTGTTCCAGCTGAGGTGTTGCGGCTTGTCTATCATCATTGTCCTGACTTGCTGCTCAGCACACTCAACGCTTGCCTACGGGACGTAGTTTTCCCGGTGCGATGGAAGGTGGTGAGGCTCGTGCTGATCAGCAAGGGGAAGGGAAATCCCGAATCGTCGTCTGCATTCCACCCGTTATGCATGCTAGGCAAGGCTGAGAAAGTGCTAGAGAAACTCATCAAGAGAATACTCACTGACGCAATTCGTGCTGCTGGGGACCTATCTCCTCGGCAGTATGGCTTTAGAACGGGACGTTCCACCATTGAAGCGATTGCAGAGGTGGTGAACGCGGTCCAAAAGGCAGAGGCATATAGTCGCACCAAGCGACGGATCGCCCTGTTGGTGACACTCGACGTCAGGAACGCCTTCAACTCCGCTAGATGGGTGGATATTCTGAATACGCTGGAAACTCCTTTTCAAGTTCCAGAATACCTAATACGGCTTTGGAGGAACTACTTAAAAGACCGAAGCCTGGTCTGCGATACAATACAGGCATACAGGATGGAGATTACATCAAGTGTTGCCCAGGGATCTATCCTTGGTCCGGATCTGTGGAATGATGGACTACTGAGACTCGAGATGCCAGATGAGTCGCGCTTGGTCGGCTATGCGGATGATGTTGTGGCTCTGTTCGCTAGACACACCGTTGAACAGACGCAACTTAGGCTAGGTATGCTAATGCGCCGAGTGAGGAGCTCGATGACTGCTCGCGAGTTCAGTTTAGCACTGGTGAAAACCAAAGTGGTTATCTTGACAAAAAAGGGAGTCCCTAGAGTAAGGATGATCAGTATTGGAGATACACGAATCGAATCAAAGCCATCGGTGAAGTACCTGGGGCTACTGATCGACTCGAAGATGAGTTTCTCCGAACAAATCAGGGCAACGGCTGAGAAGGCTGCTTCGGAATATCGGCCCTGAGTCGACTCATGGCCAACGTAGGGGACCCAGCCCATCAAGAAGATGACTCTTGATGAGATCTGTAGGGTCAGTGCTACTGTATGGAGCAGAAGTACGGGGCGACATTCTCAGTAAGGAGGTATACCGAAAACGTTTCACACATGTACAGAGAAGAGAAGCACTGAGGATTGCATCTTCATATCCGACAGTCTCTGATACGGTGGTGGTGATTATTGCAGGCGTGATAACTGTTGCGCTATTTACGTGCGCCGAAACGAGGATGCGAGGGAAATGGTTGTGTGCGAGGAGAGACAGCGCTTGCTCAACGATTGGCAGTAGTCTTGGGTCAATTGCAGGAAGAGAAGGTGGGCTGCGCGCCTCATTCCTCATGTGAGACAGTGGCTAAATCGAAGGCATGGTGAGACTAACTTCTATCTGCGCCAGCTTTTGAGCGGGCATGGGTGTTTGCAGTCTTACCTGCACAAGATTAGGAAGTCACGCTCCCTCGATTGTCGGTTTTGCCCAGGAGAGGAGGACAATGCCTGCCACACATTTTTTGCGTGTACCAAATGGGCCAGGCTGCGAATGGAACTCTACAGAGAGACGGGAGAGCTCACCCCGGATAATATAGTTGCGGTGATGCTCGAATCAGTTAACAAATGGAACCAGGTGGCACATTATGCTCGGGCAGTCCTAAAATATAAAGGGGACTCGCAGCAGCCGGGGGCGCTGGGGCTGGGTATCGCTTTTCTGGCACTCCCTCTTCCCTCTCCCCTCCCGCTAGGAAAGGGATCCCCCAGCTTGAAGGCACCTCACGGTGTAACAAAACGAGACCTGGCCCGAAGTAATGTGTCAAACGGTTCCAGGCTAGGTTCTCAGGTTGACAGGGGAGGTGTTTAGTTGGGAGTCCCAAACACAAAAGAAAATGGAAGCAAAAGAAAATCGAAGTATTATTTGTATCAATAAATTCTGGGCTTATGAATGTAGATGAAGCAATGTCAATTAAAAATCGGAGAGGATGGACGAATGGGGAGAAAATATCTATATACGGCAATGTCAGGACATCTTTATTTAACATATATCTACATGTCCTGTAGATGGCTTGAGGCAATTAAGGGAAATTTTTCGTCATTCAGTTCAATTTCATTGGGAAAAAGATCAATCGTGTCTGAATTTTGACCTTCTTCTTCTGAATGCATGCTAGATTCTTGATTGGTTCTTGCCCTGATACTGATCGCTGTAATACGGGTCAAATACTTGATAATATTGGGTTATTCGATAATTCGTTTTTTCTCATAGATAACGTGAACTGCATATTTCATTTAGTAGAGATTGTGTTGCTTATATTTTTATACTCTACAAGATGCGTTCAAAAATAAACGATACTGAGCTAAAATAGAAACGAAAGGAGCTTTGTTCTGATAAATTCGAGTTTATTTATTCAAAATAGTCTCCTCCGGCCTTGATACACTGTTTTCAGCGATCCAAAAGCTTTTCGAAAGAGTGTTTCTGGTCATTGACCGGAACGTCCTTCAGAATGTCTCATTTTTGATAAATTCACGCACAATTTCGATGGAGTTTTCGGTGATCATTGATTTTGGGCGGCCCGTATGTTCGTCGTTACGAACATCTCTGAAACGTGTAAACTGCTCATGAACTCTGGCATGAGATGGACAATCATCACCATAAACTTTTTTCATCAATTCAAATGTTTCGGTAAAGGTTTTACCGCTTTTCTAAAAACAATCATAACGGGTGATGAAAATGGATTTTTTACGATGACGTAACCCGAAAATGATCATGGACCAAGCAAGATGAGCCGTCACAATCGACATCCAAAGCATATATTCACCAAAAGAAGATTATGCATTCTGTGTGGTGGGATTACAAGAGTATAATCTATTGAGCTGCTTCCAAGTAGCCAAATAATTGATTCGAATATCTACTATCGTCAACTATTGAAATTAAACGAAGGAATCAAGAAAAAACGCCCTGAACTGACCAATCACAAAGGCATGACGTTCCATCATGATTACGACAGACCCTACAATCCTTTGATAAGCCGTCAAAAATTAATGGAGCTCAATTGAGAACTGATGCCACATTCACCCTATAGCCCTATTTCAGCGCCATCAGACTATCATTTGTTTCGCTCTCTTCAAAACCATTTGAATGGTAAAACTTTCGATTCCGATCAGGATGTAAAAATGAGTTGGGCCAGTTCTTCGCTTCTAAAAACCAAGGCTACTTCGAACGTGGATTTTTTAACTTACCGAAAGATGGCAAAAGGTCAACTAACAAAATGATCCATATATCATTGATTAATGTTTGTTGTTAATGTAAATAAGTTTACTTTGAAAACATGAAAAATCGACATTAATTATCGAACAAATAAATAGGTGAGTACGAGTAGTGATTTTCAAAAGATTCTAAGAAATGTCGCTTTAAATAGAAACGATCACTAGATTTTTATCATTAAGGATAGTTAATTGGAGTGTTAAATAATAAAAGAGCTCAATGACGTCGATATAGAACTATATTGCAGGGTAACAACACTAAAAAACTAAGCACCTCAATAATGAGGATGCTCAAGGCTTCATTAGAAAGGCTTGATTGTATGATTTGGATATTTTCCATCAAGTAAAATCGAAGATTAATATCTTTATTTCATATAAAAAGTGAGAATGTTGCTAAAAGCTAAACGAAAGTCATCATTTGCTCTTGATGAATATACGAGTGTGTACCGTTTTCCTTAACGGGCCGTTTGATTTTCATAATTACTTCCTAATTAACCACAGATCATTTTTAAACAAAGCATGCGAAATTTGAGCAATATTAAAAGATATAATTTCGATTTGAATAGCTAGGTGTGAATTGAAGCTAATTTTTGATGATTTACTTAAAGAGATCAATTACAGTGGCGAAAAATTAAAGCAATAATTCTTAGAAATGACAAACAGAAAAGTGAAGTTGGATAATAAGTGGCTGGTTGCAGGTGTAAAAGTGAAATCGATATCCAATAATTCAATCAGCAATTAAATACATACAGGCATCGGAATAATTCCGCCTGATTCAATCCTAATCTGGCAAGTGAAAAATCAATTTTGCTGTTTCTAGTTCAAGTCTTTTAAATTGGGTTCGCGACTATTACATGCGTCTTTTATCGTCTCTAAGCTCAATAGAATCAATTATTTTTAATTACGAGTATCTATCTCTAACGCTTCGAAAATGATTCGATGGCGATGATTGTGTGAAATCTAGTGGCAATATTCTTTGAATTACCCCTTTCAGATGATGACAATAAATTAAATAGTGAATCATATTGTTACCGGGAACCGTCAGATTAAATGAAGAGACAATGGGAAGAAAGATCAACAAATGATGCGAAGCTGTGTCAATAATTGTTGAACTCTTGTCTAGCGGATCAATTTTACAAATGAATTGATTTAATTAAGCCAATACGACGAAGTGATAATTTTATTTGACAAGTTTCAATTTGGAAAATAAATCGAACGTTATTTGAAATGAATTAGAAGTTTTCTTGAGAATCAGAGCAAAGAAGATTCATGAGAATTGTTCGTGGAAGCACGTTTTTCACGTAGACAGTAGCAAATAGAGTAAATTGAAATCGAATGATTTCAACTCAGTAGCATTTTTAGGGGTTTGTAAAATAAATTCACTCAACTTTGTTAATAATAGTATGATATTCGAATTTCACGTTTTTGCCCAATAAAAGCGTGTAGGTACCCTTAAACTCAACGCAATTCGATATTTAAGTAGTCCTACAAAAGATCCTTAAACTTTATAAGGTTGATGAAATCGATTGATATACACGGAAGTTATAGCTATTTGAAATTTCTCGAATCACAACAACAATAACACATGATTTTGGTATTTTATGGACTTTCCATCGAATCAGTCACTGCAGTTTTGATTTGATCTTCTTGAAATTTTCAAATAAGGTCAATAAGATTGATATTTTTGGGAGTTCATGATTTGAATGATTTTTGTTGGTTTGCAGTAAAATGGGGACTGTTGAAAACAGAAAAACAATGGATTTTCTTTTAAACGCGTACATATTTTTTGACTTTATTCGTTGCTGGTGACTGCATTTCTGAGAAATTAGGTACAAAGCCCTTCTGACACGCGCGTAAGTCTGCCTACCCAACTTGTTTTCTATTCAATGGAGCATGCAAACTTTTCATCTTTTTAATTGACTTCCAAAGGATAGAAGGTTATCAATTTCAATCGTATATGGAGAAATTTCAAATGGCTATAACTGTCGTGTATATAGTTCGATTTACATCAAATTTACAGAGTCTTGTAGGACTAGTCAAATATCGAATTTCGCTTAGTTTAAGGGTGCCCATACGATTTTATTGGGGAAAATGTGAAATTCGAATATGCTACTATTATCAACAAAGATGAGTGAATTTTGACTTTTAAGGTATTTGTTGTTGTTGTACTCATAAACACCCACCTCCATATTTTTTTCAGATTTTTCGGATGACATGTGTCAAATCGCGAGGGGGGGGGGACACACACCAATTTTCAGTGTATTCCCCCTCCCTGTGCGGCCCTCGAAGCAAAAAGTGTCAAATTAAAACCTGTTTTGAAAACTTATCATCAAGACCTTTCATTTGATGCTCATATCGGCTACCTTTGATGAAATTTTTTTGGGGGGGCCGCTCCTCTGTACGGGGAGACCTCATTTTTTTGCAGTTTAACTTTAAAGAGAGCACCACTTTACACCTGCCTACCAAAATTTGATGTTTCTAGCTTGAGTAGTTTGCGAGAAAAAGTGCTGTGACACACGGACGGACCGACAGGACTCGATTTTAGTAGGGTTCTGTAAAATTATTTTACATCAACTGAATATTTCCATGCATCAACTAAATATTCCATGCATCACCTAAATATTTCCATGAAGAAAACATTCTCCGTCTTCCAAGTGTTGGTGTGAAAACCTTCCGCTATTTCTGTTAAAAGAAAAGTTATCTGGCAGAAAATCAAAGAACAGCTTAAAAATAATATTTTGATTTAAATGCAAGCAGAATTACATATCGTAGAGCTCAAAAATTAAATCGTTGAATTTTACTAGTCAAAATAGAGAGTGGACATTTATCTTCAAAGAAAAAACTTACAAAAAATGTTCACTGCACCCTAGACAGCAATACAGGCGCTGAGAAATTTTTATATTTTTTCTATATAAAGATAAGATTTTTGATTACTCTAGCAGATTATTTCTAATATTCTTTTTTTTTTAACAGCCAACTTCAATAGTTTTTTTTTATTGTTGTTGAATATAGTTTTAAAGACGATGTTTAAATTCATAGTAAAAGTAATGTATGAGTATGTGTTTACTTAAATTTCATTGAATTTCTTGTTTCTTTTTAGGTTTGTAAAAAATTTTTTAGTAGTTTGCCTGGTGTAGTGGTTAGAGCATTAACCCCGTAAGTCAAAGCTCTCTGGTTCGAGTTCCGTTGGTGTCAACGAGATTTAGTTCAAGTGATTCTTCCGACGGACTATAAGCTCGTTAAGTTATGATACGTGGTGCTTTAAGTTCAGAACGTATCGCAGCTGGGTGGACGAACAAACGGCCAAAGCGTGATAATGATCATATCACCTTGTGGAGTGACAATGAAATACACTAACTATCTCTAAGCGAAGGCCCGAAAGGGGCTGTAGTGCTTCGAAAATGAAAGAAAAATAAAAAAAAAATGTTTGCAAAGACATACTAGTTTCACGACTTGTCTGTACGTCCGTCCGTCTGTCCGTGCGTCACAGCAAGTTTTCTCAGAAACCATAGACGTAAGAAAAATCAAAGTTTTTAAAAAGGTCAGATGTGGTGGTCTCTCAAAATTCTAGGTCTTACCAAATGTTTCTAAAGTTTTTAAGAAAGGTCCCCTTATAACCAAGTGGCCCTTAAAATTTTTTTTTAAATTAAAAGTAGTCGAATAGGGTATGAAATGAAAGACCTTGACAATAACTTTTATAATCTGAATTTAAACAGTTATTTTGCGCATCAGGGATCCAGGGAGAGGCAAAATGTACCAAAATTGTGTGTGCCCCCTCGCGATTGGACACCTTTTAGCCAAAAAATCTGAAAAAATCACGGAGGTAGACCTTTATGAGTACAAGGGCAACAAATACCCCAGAAATTGAAACTCACTCAACTTCGTCAATAATAGTATGATTTGTAGATAAATAAAATCCGAACGATACCTTAAAATTTAAATTTCTTGAAAGTAATGATTATATAGATTAATATTAGATCTTTATGGTCACAAAATTTTATGGAAATCCAATTGTAATCAAGTGAGTTAAAGCCATTTCAATTGTATGGTATTACAACAACAACAACACGTGTTGATACATATTTCAAATTGACCTAGGCACTTTTATTTGCTTTTAATTTTCATGAAAATTTAAGGAATATTGTTTAATTTGAATATCTCCCATCGATCGAGCATTCAGAAAAATTATTTAATCTGAAACAAAATGGCCGTTGCAGCATACTTATGAAGAAAACTCTGCATCTTTTGCATAAATTTGAACAATTTCTTACGTAAGTATTGGATGAGTGATTCAAGTCACCGATTTATGCAATCAGGAAACTTGTTTTGAACCGTAGGATGGTTACAAAGACCTTCTTGTAGGAGCACTCTCCTACTTACTCAACTTGTTCAATTTAAATAAAATTTCTTGATATAAATCCCATCGATCCTTCTCTTGCTTTTGTGTCCTTGTGTGTGAAGTGGCCCAAAATGGGGAGAGGATTTTCCGGAAGACCCATGACACAACTGAACGCTAGTTAGCCTCCCGTGTAAGGCAACCCTCTGCCAAATACCAAACATTACTGTCTGCAACTGCAGTGACTTCCATGTTTGTAACAAAGCATCCAGTGCCGAAGTAGTTTTTCTCTTTGGTTTGAAGAATTTCTTTATCATTGTTCATCTGAGGGTAAGAATGATGAAAAAGAAGACGAGTGAACCCTAACCATCAAAGGATTCAAAGCAAGGGCGAGAAAAAGAATTATAGAATATTATAACGCTGGTTGAACATAACGCTCGTGCAGAGAAAAGTGATGATGTGAAAGCAAATGACGCGATACTGTTAGAAAGTATGGAAGCCAATAATGCTAAAGACAGAGCTAAGTCCATACCTCTGCCTAGAACAAACTGTTACAATACTAACGCCCAAAGAAAAAACTTTTCCTGTAATTTTTGAGAGGAGGTAAGAAGGAAGACCAGTTCAGTGAACACCTATTCGTTTCTTCCTTATCAAAAAAGAAACTAAATATCATGTCACTGATGTCCAGCAAAATGGATTCTATTTTAAAGTATTTTTTGGCTCGCCCATTGACGCCAATAATGCAGTATATAATGAAGTCTCCAAAAAGTTTAACCTCAATGCGTTTATACTGGAGCGCTTCATCTATAGTTACGGAATAGTTAGAACCATTGAGTTGGATCTCCATTAGAATGAATTTTAAAAAATTACTATACCATGCAATCGCTTTGGGAAAACTAAACAAAAGCACAAGAAGTTAAATTTTCCCATATAAAAATTGTTAACACCACCAGATTGAAAAGAAGAGACCTGGATAACACCATGAATTTCATTTATTAGACTATCTTAAGGTTGCGAAGATGAGGGTAGAATATTTCAGGTTCAAATCAAGGCAGTGTAATAGCTGTGGAAAGCTTGGACCCTCTGAAGTGTGATGTAAAGGTAAAGCATGTACGTCTTTGAGATGTGGCTCAAATGATTGTTCCGGAGGGACGTATAAGAGTAACAACAGTGATCACGTGGCTATGGATCAAAACTACCATAAATGGGTGAAATACAAACACAAGTTCAACATTAGCTAAATTCTTAATAGCACCTATGAAAAAGCCAGAGTTATCCCAGATAGAAACAGATATGAGGACCTAGACCTACAAGATGTCACAAACTAGATTTCCCGCCGCTCAGGAAAAATAGATTCACCAATAAACGAAACCCCGTCTCTTAAATCATTATAGGAGTACGGATATCCAGCGTATTATTAATGATTTAAAAAATTAGCAAAAACGCTGGAAAAGACTCATAATACTGATTTGATCAAAATAGTCACCCAAGGTTTCTTGCAGTTACATCAAAATATTGATAAAATCGATGAAATGTAACAACGCCTGGATAACCAAGACTTCACCTAGGACTAAGTATACATCTCAGATCATGAGGATTCAAATTTTTAACCACCAAAATTTGATTGTTACCTTCAACCATGTTTTTTTTCAAACCATTTTTCACTTGATTGTTAAATTTGACAATGAAGCAACAGGAGCCTCTATGATCAGTCCATCCCCCTTTTTGAATCCCTGTTTAGTAGATTACAATTAAACGTATAAAGTTTAATCAAACACAAATATAATATTGAAATGCACCCAAATACAAGATGGCGCAAAACTAATCATCCAATTTTGTTTTTGAATAACTTTTTTACTAAATAATCAAGTTGGGAAGATCCAATTAAAGTTTAGTGTCTGATTCGATGCAAAGTCTGAATAGTGGAAAAACCGTACATTGTTTTAGTTTTATGCGGAGACCTTTTAAATGGCTATTACTTCTGTAAATGCAGCTTAACATTATTGAAACTTTCAGACTATAAGGACCTTTGTAGTGTTTGCAGGTGGATGGAAATATCCGTAAAGGACTGCAGCGGTGGTCGGTTGCCTCAGTTAGCGAAAAATTAGTGTGACGTTGGAACTGGCCTTGTCTGTGGATGCGTAAGGCGCTGGCAAGCTAGCTTTGGGTATCGTGAGAGCCTGAAACTTCGTACGACAGATACTTTCTCTACGATATGATACATTAATTATATTAGATCATATATCCAAACAGCTAGAGGGATGTTATAATCACTTGTAACAAAACAAGAACTATCTCGGGACACATGCCAATTTCAATAATTCTGGATGTTTAAATAAATTTTAAATAATTCATGTTTAATCATTTCACGCATTGCATAGAATCTAAGAATTCCTGACTTTAATATGATTGCCGTCCAAAACTAACAAAAAAAAACAATTGTATTCGTATCTGAGCTTATCATCACAAAACGAATCAACCACTTTCATTCCTGTGGCCATTGAAGAGACGACACCCATTCATCCATGCTTCTCTCCACAGACAGAGCAAAGCCAATGTTTATATTGGTTAATTTTGCCAGGATTCGACCACCAAGAACTGAATGGAACTCCAAACAATATTTATGGGCTTCAACAGATTTTTTCCTCTTTACGTTTCTAATTTCTTTTCCCCTTCTCTCTTCTTTTCTCCTTGCTTTATCCCCATCTGAGTCAATAATCATTTATCTTTTCTCTTAAATTAATCCCCAAGCAATTTTACTTTTTTTGTACTCACGCGTTGGTACACCCAAAAGGTTTTCGATCTTGGGACGGTGATGGAAAGGAAATATCACTTTTCATTTAAATTTCTAGTGTTTGAACAAAATTCTTGAATTTTCATCAATTTCATGGAAAAGTTATTTCTTTTTGTTTAGGTTAGATTTAATCTCATTAAATCACACTGCATTTGCTTCATAGTCGCCGTTCGATGGAACCATCCTAATGGAAATTGATTTTGTAGCAATGTAACACGATCCACATGAAAATACGCAGTGAATAAAGAAGGCTTATATGTAGAGTCATTCGCAACTCTTTCAACTTGTTTCAGATTTGTATCCCGAGAGAATACTTGATTGCGACTTTATTTCTTCTTGGAAAATAAATTGAAACTTTGGGGCATCTGTCTTTTTCTAAATTAAAATGACAAAATATTGATGTCGTCCGCATAGGGTACCACTTGGCTCGACTTGTATAATAATGCAGCTTTCTTATGACGTAGCTTTCTAATAACGTACTCCAGAGCCAAATTGAATAGCAATGGGGCCAGCCCAACTCCCTGCATTAGTCCGATATTTGTGTCAAAGGCATCGGTGATTTGGTTATTGATGCGGACGGAAGTCATTGTCATTTTGGTAAGACAGACTGATTTGCTTGGGATGCCAAAGCAAAGCATTATTTGTACGTTAGAACAATACTGTTGTATGCTTGCTTAAATTCAACAAATATTTGGCGTACGTCTATGTTGAACTCCCAGCATTTATCAAGTACCTGCTTGAAAGTGAACTATTGGTCTATTGTCGATTTACCGACTTTATTTTCTAAGATCTTTGAAAATATTTTGTACACGGTACAAAGTAGTATTATGCCTCTATAATTTTCGCACTGTAGCTTGTCACCTTTTTCGCAATATGTTCTTGTTGCCAAATGTGCTGACTGACTTTGTGAATAGCTTTATGAATACTGGTGCCACCATATTTGATAAGCTCCACTGGAATCTCATGGATGCTAGGCGCTTTATTATTCTTTTGGGCTTTGATGGTAGAGCAAACTTCATCCATACCAAGGTTAGTGGGGCCAATGGAAGCTCTCTGGAGCTAGGTGGAGGTTTAAGGAGGCTCTTGAAATAACTTCATCACACAACATCCAATTTTTCTGAACTTTACATGGTTGATTAACGTTATAAGTAGCCACGTGAAATTTAAAGATGCCCTCATGATTTTATATAAGAAAATGTTAAATTGCTAAATCATACTTACTAAAAACTTTAGTGGATTCCAACCTCTCAGGTATTTGTGATTGTTGTACTCATAGAGAACGACCTCCATGAATTTCTTTTTAAACTTTTCGGTCCATAGATGTCCAATCGCGAATAGGTGGTCACAATTTTTTCATGTTCTTTCGCTTCCCCTGCCTACATTGTAATATATATTGCAATTTTGATAACGAAAGTTAAAAGATCTCATCCAGACTTTTCATTTGATTTCCTATTGGACTATCTTTAGTGTAAAAATTTTTTTAACGGTTCACATCCGTATATGTGGAGACTCTTCTTAAAAGCCTTTGAATTTTTTTTTCTGACTAACGCAGCTTTCATTAACGAGAAACTTCTGACCTGTTCACAAAATTCGAAGACTGCTTCTTCTATAGCTCCTGAGGAAACTTGCTGTGACGTACTAATGGGCGGACGGATGGACAGGTGCCGATATTACGAGTAATAGGGTATTGAAAGTTTTTTTTTAGAAAACCCTAAAAAATTATTTTGAGTGATCGAAATTTTTATTTGAATCTTTACAATTTTTTCTGTTCAGTGTAAAAGGCTAAATCCATCAAGTGGCTGCCACCAGGGTTGATACTCATTTGTGTCCATTTTAGTGCATTTTTCATGACTTTCCGCAAGATTTCCAGTGATAACTGTTTGCATTCCTGTTGAATATTCTCCTTAAGGTTAGGGATTATCCGATGCTTGTTGGCATAAACCCGCAACTTCAAGTAACCGCAAAGAAAGGAGTCTGATATGGTTAAATCGACGACTCTTGCCGGTCATGCCAAAACGGGAGATTACGCGACTAGGAAAACTTCCTTCACAATATCTTATCAGAGGCATCGTTAAAGACGAGCAACGAGCTCTGGATAGAAGTGAAAGCGGCTATTAGGACCGTGGCAGAACAGACGATCGGACATCAAGCCCGGCGTAAGAGGAATGATTGGTTCGATGATAAATGCCAGAATGTGTCAGATAAAAAGAATCAGGCGTATAAAGAATACGTAGGTAGGAAAATCAGGACGAAGAGAGAACACTATGAAAATCTCAGAAGAGCAGCGAATAAGACAATTAGGACTGAAAAAAGAAAAGACTTTGACGACCAATTGAGAAGTATAGATGTAAGTTTAGCGAGCAACAACACAAGACAAGCATAAAAAGTAGTGAAAAGTCTGAAACGTGGTTATCAGCCCAAAACCACGCTCTGTCGTGATGACATCGGCAATATCATCGCTGATGAAACCAAGATTAAGGAAAAATGGACATCATATTTTCAGAACCTCCTTAATCCTCTGCACAGCTCCAGAACATCGGAGCATATAGATGTCTACGGAGAGCTTCCATTTGCCCTACCAACTCTGGATGAAGTTTGTTTCATCATCAAAACCCAAAAGAATAAAGCACCGGGCATCGATGAGATTCCAGTGGAGCTCATCAAATATGGTAGCAATAGTGCTCATAAAGCTATTCACAGTCATCCAGCACATTTGACAACAAGAACACATGCCGGAAGAGTGCAGCCTATCAATTATATTCCCTATCCACAAAAAAAGGTGACAAGATACAGTTCGAAAATTATAGAGGCGTATCACTACCTTGTACGGTGTACAAAATATTTTCAAAGACCTTGGAAAATAGAATCGGATCATACGCCAACATTATTATTGGGGAGTATCAAGGTGGTTTTAGAGCAGGTAGATTGACGATAGACCTAGTGTTCACAGTCAAGCAGGTACTTGAAAAGTGTTAGGAGTTTAACATGGACGTGCACCAAATTTTCGTTGACTTTAAACAAGAATACGAAAGTATTGATCGTAACGTACGGTACCAAATAATGCTTTGCTTTGGCATCCCAAGCAGATCAGTCCGTCTTACCGAAATGACAATAACGTCGATGACCTCCCAAGTTTGCATCAATAACCAACTCACCGATGCTTTTGACTCAAATATCGGACTAAAGCAGGGAGTTGGGCTGGCCCCATTGCTATTCAACTTGGCTCTGGAGTCCGTCTAAGGAAGCTACCTGTCAATACACGAGGTACATTACTATACAAGTCGAGCCAAGTGGTACCCTATGCGGACGACATCAACATTTTGTCACGGTCATTAACAACTGCCAAAGAACTCTTCCTGAAACTCGACAACAAAGCAAAACTAGTAGGGCTACAGTTACATGAAAATAAAACGAAGCTCATGACGCAGTCGAGGAAAAATACCTCAATTACGCAAAATATCACACTTGGCGAATACAGTATCAAAAATGTTAGCGAATTTGTGTATTTAGGCGCCAAAATAACGAAAACGGGCAAAAAAAGAGACGAAATACGCCGAAGAATACAGATCGGAGATAAAATATTATATTCAGTTTTGACGATCTTGAAGACCAGCTGCATACACAGGAAAACAAAGCTCTAGGTATACAAATCTGTGATAAGACTTGTGTTATGCTATGGGTGTGAAACATGGGCTCTAACCCAAGCATCCGCTAATATATTGAATGCCCTTGAGCGACGGGTCCTGAGGCGAATAATCGGAGCGAAGCTAGACTGGGACCAATGGCAAATTCGATACAACCATGAGTTCTATGAAATTTTTGACGAACCGGAGGTCTCAACGATTGTAAGGCTGTTGAAGTTGCAATGGGCTGGACACATGAATCGTATGGACGAACAACGGATACCCATAAAAGTAAATCAACTCTGTACTATTTATTTATTTTTGTTATTTGTATTTTTTTGGATGGATGTGCGTTGTATGGCTTGTAAATTCGCTTATTTACTAAAGCTAGAGATTTAAAATAGTTCACATAAAGTACAAGGTTGTGTCGCAAAATTTCTGCTAGCCACGCGCCGCCACAGGTATATACATAAATTAATTAGCAAAAACATGTGAGCCGCCAAGAGGGAACCGGGGAAAATGAGATTTGGCACCGCTACTACGAAATTTATTGCATTTGATTTTTTTTAGGACATTTTGACATTCACAATTTTATACTTCAAAATTTATCTTACCTTAAAATATTCACATTCGAATAACTCATTTTAATCCCAAAATTACAAATTAAACTTGCCATGAAAAACAACAATTCCGATGAAACACGAGAATAACAAGAAGATTCCAACCAACGTTGATTATAAAATTAAAAACACAAAAAAATTTATTTTCAAATTTATCATTTTTATTATTTTTTCTTTACTTGATATTTAATTATTTATAATATTTACAAAAAAATCATCTCAATATTTTTATATATATAATTTATATAATATAATAGTGGGGTTGTGTATATTTAAAAAAAGACAATATGTATATAGTCTTAATTTCTAAATTGATAAATTTTTTACATATTCGTGTTGAATTTTTTTATTTTTTTTTCATGGTTTAAATATAATTTTATAATCCTATAATTCTGTTCACTGCATAATTTATTTAGCCACACAAGACTTGTTAATTTTTTTCATCTTTTGCTTACTTATATTTTAATTTTTTATCTAAGTAAATTTTTCCGTGTCTTCATTATCGGCATCATTCATTCCAGATAGATTACAAAAACAAATGAAGAAGAATACTGAAATAAATTGAACTTATCAAGGATAAAAAAATAAGAAAAACAAAAAAAAAAAAATGTTTAAGTATGTACGAGGAAAATTATAGGAATTAGCTTTTTCCAGATTTGTTTGATATTTTGTTGCTGAAAATAGTTGCGATTTTTGTTGCTTTTCGGTTTATTCTTTATTTGCGATTGAACGTTTCGCGGAAACTATCTTACAAAAGCATTCGAATCAGTCGAACGTATGGCTCCCTATCATTGCTCACGCGATCAAAAATAATATAAAAATGGAAAACAACTTTCAATCTTAAATCAATTAAAACAAAATATCTGGCTGTTGATTTTTTTCGGTCATGTATTCAGTTATTAAATAGTAGCGCTTAATAAATATGCAAATATATTACAACAAATTAATTCAAGCATTATCTAGGATACTTAAATCTGCTAAGAGCCTTGTACAAGTGTTTGTGACAGTGGTTTGTGTACAGTAAGAATGAGCTAAAGGCTATTTTATTTCAATATGATTAGAATGAAAGAAAAAATCAACAACGTTGCAGAATATTATTTTAAGAATGCAATAACGTACAACTATTTTGTTTTCTGTAATTTTAAAAAGGAACATCGTGTTGTGACATACTTAAATGAATTACTGTATTTACCTTTGCTTACGAGTATGCTATATTACATGGAAATTACTGGGGAATTATTGATTTAAGTACTTTCTGTGTTTACTTTATTCTCTCAATCTGTAGATTCGTGGGAAAGATTGTTCCGAATGTGATTTCATATTTTGTTGTAACTTTCAGTTGCTTCAACCCATGCATTATGAATTCGCTTAAAGTCGTTTCACTGTGTAAATTTTAATATCAAAATGTTGACAATTTTAGTTTTCTTGCTACTTTGTCGCTACTCAATATTTTTCTGTTTGTATAAGAAATATAAAAAAGATTGATCAGGCAAACGGTTGTAATCGCTGAGATTGCGCAAATGAAACGAGATTTGTTTTGTATATATTTAGTTTATTAGTCAGTAAGGAACCATCCGTTTGTGTTTTTTTTATTCTTTTAAATATTGGTATTTACAATTACAATAAGTATCTAAAGTCCGGTTGTGAGCTTTATTTGTGACAAACGTTTAAATTTTATTCATCTATGTTTCAATATCCGCTTGTGTAAATACATTTTAATCATTACCAAAAATTTTCTTAAGAAATTTACGTCTAAAATTCAGTCGATATATTTTTTTTTCAATTTGGAAAAGTCATTCTCAGATATTTTCATTAGCGTTACATTAAATTTATTTTATGAACAATTTTTTCCATTTTTTGTTTGCTAGTTTTATGAAAATTCTGATTCATTCTAGACTTAATAAAAATCACAAATGTTGGAATTGTGTCGCTTACAATTTCTACGTTGATTTCTTACCAAATTTATTTTTTAATAGCTAGCGCACGGTCTGGCCAAAAAATGAAATTCCAGCCAAGCCACTCACTCTGTCAAATTTTGAACAAAAAAAAATAATGAGAGCTTGAGAGCAATTACTGTACAAAAGAAATAAAGACTTAAACGACGCAATCTTAATTTAATGCAAAATCTTAAATCTTTGTCCTTACATTTAGAATTAAATAAATCTTGACTTAGTTTCTTTTCCACATTTATTTTCGCTTTTTTTCTGTTTTCTTTTATTATTCTCAATCAATCAATACAATATATACTTAGGCAGAAATATTCGAAAACATCTCATTTGGTCTGCAGTGACGGATTGAGCCAAGCGTGAGAAAAAATGACGATCGAAATTAAAGCTACTGTTAAGTAGAATTAATTTGATGGTGACTTTTTCTTTCAGCTGGATAACACGTTTGCTGACACAACACTCATTTCACTTTTATTGACAATTATGTATAATATTTTAATAATACAAAAAAATGATCACAATAGTTTTTTATTTTTATCCCTAAAGTGTATATATATGAATAATCAATAACTTTAAAGATATCGTCGAAAAATTGTGCATGGCAAAATTGAGTCCTTTTACAGTAGTTTCGAGTCAGTTTACCAAAATAAGGTTCGAATGTTTCAGACAAGAAATAGAGACAGCGCATGTAACACAAATCAAAGAACGAAGGGTTTAAGGAGGAATTCAGTCAGATTATCTGCTCAATTGTCGATTTCTGTATAATCAAAAAATAAATGGTTGAGTAGAGCGAGGAAGAGGAAATGAATGATAAATGAACTGAAACTTTGTCATCAATGAACCATCTGTGCAGGTTTGAATTGGGGAGAGATATAAACTCAAACGCGTCCAAAATGTCTCATTTTTGAGAAGTTTCGACAAAACAAAATATAACAAATTAAGGATTAACAAAAAGTAATAATTTTTCGAACCAAGGAAAAGATAAAACGAACAAAAATCATTGAAATTCAATCAAAATAATATGAAAACAAAGTAACGAAACATATCTCTTTATAATAAATAAAATAATAGGGTATTGCAAAACATTTTTTACAAAACCCTTAAAAAGCAAAAAAACTTCACAAACTTATAAAAAAATAAAGAAAAAAGAGTCAAAAAAATAGAAATAATATAAAAAGTGAATTCTATATGGTCAGATTAAAGCCAGTAAGTCTCATGGCACGAATTTCAAACGATTTAGAAATTTATTGAAGAAACAAGGCAACGATTAAATATCCAATGAATTTTATAGCATTTTACTGGCTTTAAATTGAAGATATAGACTTAAACCAATTAACAATGGATGGGGTTGGTGATTTGATGGTTAATTTTTGGAGCTGATATTCTGGAAAGATTTTTTGAATAAATTGTTTTTTTTTTAATCTTAATTTTCCTGGCTAGTTTTCCAATAGAATTGATACTGAATTAATTGTGCTATCATTTTGTGCAAAAGCAGTCTGAAAATACTCACAATAATAAACTGGAAACCTGCGTATATATATTATTCAATCCAGTAATATTTTTTCCAAAAACCCGCATGTTGTCTGACAATGAAATTCATTAATAGTTGGAAGAATCGAGGTCAGAAAACAAAGAAGTGAAAGCAAGTTAGAGTAGGAAAACCAAAGAAAAATGAAACACTGGCCAAATAAAGTTCGTGTTACAATACAGCCTAAGAATGTGTAGTCCGTTTTGAATGTACAATTGTTTATAAAAAATAAATGCATTTTTGATTTGATTTAGAAAAAAAAGAAGAAAAATAGGATGCACATTTTTTTTAATTTGAATGTCTGTTGCTGTTTGCTTTACATAGGATACCTGTCGTCAAAATTGAACTGGGTGAAAGGTTTAATTAGCGCTTTAGTGTCATTATTTTCTATTTAGTCTGAATCAGGATCCATTTTACTTTTTCATTCGTTTCTATAAATAAATCTTTTATCATATAGATATATAATAATTATTGTTGTATTTACATGTATAAATAAATTACTTAAAATTTTAAGTATTTAAAAAATAGTTAGGCATAAAATGAAGAGAAAGTTTTAGTTTTTAATTTTTCGCGATTAAATGTTAAATCAGGAAAATTTACCATGTTTGTTTGTTTTGCTTTAGGGTATGACATTATTCATCAATGTTTTGATATCTTTCGTTCTTGTTACCTAACTTACCATTATTTATACATAATTTATGCACTATATATATACTTTTCCATTATTATTTAATGTAATATTAAAACAACCAATCAGTCAGACGAAAAAAATTTGAGAAAAAGATCATTTTGACGTCGAAATTTATCACCACTAAACAATTCTAGGATGACATTTCTTTCACAAAGTAATTCGCTTATAAACACAATTTTTTAAAAATGAAAAATCATGTTTATATTTATCTAGTATTTAAAAAAAATTTTTCTCTTCTCTTTTTTCCTACTTAAAATGTTATTTTGCATTTTTTTCGTAGATTAGAATTTTTTTTCATTTGCATTAAATATAAGGCCTACAAAACGACATTGTTGTGATTTAAAAATAAAATATAAAAAATTATATTAGTATTATTAATAATTTAAAATCACTACATATGAGACGGACTACAGATGATAGGTCGCTGCGTTGGCACACCCCCCGCTGACACTACGGAGGAAATGGTGGGCGCAGCTCCTGCAGGTGTTTGCGAACCGACTGGAGGATTTTGTGTTGTCCATCGGGCCGATGAATTACAGTAGGAAGATGTGGGGTCACCAATACTGCTGGCCCCACCAACAGCGCCATTGCTGTTGGCTCCTCCTCCTAGCACGGATATTCGCTTGTTGTCGAGCATATATTCTTTGGTAGCTTGCTGTTGTTGTTGTTGCTGCTGCTGAGCTTGTTGGTTTTGATAGGCAGCGCTGCTGAATATTTGCGATGCCCGATGCATCAGGGATGGGTCAGTGTTGAGCTGTTTTTGCGATTTGGCACGCTGCAAGGGTGGAACAATCGAACTGAAGCATTCACTATTGGCGTTGTTGTCACTGTAATTAGCTACAGCGCCATACAGGCTAGTGTTCATCAAACAGTCATCAACGCTTGCTGAGGACGAGATATTGTTGACACTTTTGTCCCAAGTATTTTTGATGATTGTTGGATTGTTTGAATTGTCGTTGAAATTCATAGCACTGCTGGAACTGCGTTTCGTTGATGCCGACGACGAATGATGGAGGTTAGCCGATGCATTTTGTTCGTTTTGTTTCCGGGCCTCAGCGTCATCTTTTTCTTGCGCACGCTTCCGTTTCCTTTTCATGCATAATACCACACCGGCTGCGATCACCGCTACCACAGGCATAGCCACTGAGAGAATAGCTATCAGAACAACTTGTCCACCAGTCAATCCATCACTACGACCAGTTTGGCTGCCTTCAAATTGCTGAGCGTCAAAGGTGGCCGAGTAAATCTCTTCCTCACACTGGTGTCCACTGTAGCCTCCAGAACATACGCAGTGAAAGCTGTTCACCCTATTAACACAAGTCCCACCATTTCGGCAAGGCGATGAGCTGCATTCGTCAATATCTACACTACAATCCTTCCCGCTGAAGCCAGCTCTACAGGTACACCTGTAGTCGTTATTCAAGTTAATACAGGTCCCACCATTAGCACATGGTTTGGTCAAGCAGAGATCAACTTTTTCGGCGCACAGGGAGCCAATGTAGCCGGGAACGCATTGGCAACGAAACTGATTTACCATATCGATGCAAGTTCCACCGTTCAGACAAGGATTCCCTTGACAATCGTCAATATTTTCTTCACAATTTTTACCGGCGAAACCAGACGGGCAGAGGCATTGGATAGCATTTTCTTTGCTCACACATGATCCTCCATTTTGGCAGGGATTAGGGTTACAATCGTCAACTTGAACCTCACAATTCACGCCGCTATATCCAAATGGACATTCACACTTAAAGCCTGTCTTGTGATCCTTACATTTTCCGTGCATGCATGGATTGTCGGAACAAGTCATTGTTTTATTCTCACAATGATTACCAATCCAACCTTTTTTGCATTCGCACGTATAATTCCGGCCAGCTTGATTTTCATGACACGTTCCACCATTCAAACATGGCATATTGACGCAATCATTGATCACCTCCTCACAATCGGTCCCCCGAAAACCTGGTGCACATTTGCACGTGTACAACCCCTGGCCTGTGTTGAAGCATGTTCCATCATTTTGACAAGGTTTATGATTTGTGCAATAGTTTAAATCTTGATTACAGAATAGACCACCCCAGCCTTCGTTGCAGTGGCATTCCCAAGGTTTTTGACATGTACCGTGAAGGCAACCTGGATACGGTTCGCATTCATTACACAGCTGTCCCTTCCAACCGAGATGGCATCTGTAAAGAGATAAAACAAATGGAAAGATGTTATAGTAAAGAATTAAAGCAAGAAAATTATTTAAAAAAAAAAAAACGAAGAAGAAGAAGAAGAGAAACGTTAAGGTATATGATATAAAAATATGGTATATATAAAAAAAGAAACAAGTTCCGACTTCGTAATTTGATAAAAGAAATGGATAGTATATCGTATTTATGATTCGTTGTTAATATTTTTTAATACTATCCACCACGGATTGTGTATCAATGACCGCAAATCGGATATGCACTATTTGACAATGTTGTGTGTTGCATAGAAATTAGATACGGCTAGAGTATAGAGTGGATTGGACTGATCCAACTATCCACTCTATGCTCTACACGCATGGTTTGGAAACAGTCAAAACACTCAATGGACCAGTTCAGTTCAATCCCAGTCCCAGATGGGTGTAGTGAGATACATTGGAAGATGACGAAGAAGGAGATGGTGTTAGCAACCTGCAGATCTGTGATATAATGAATGCAACGCGTATACGCTATTCGTCGATTGTGTGCATGTTTCAATGGATGTCAGTCAAAGTATAGTATCTCTTCTTGCTGTTCGCATTCAGAGTATTTTATTTTCAAATTCAACTTTTACAAACAGTAGCACAGTCGTTCGTAGTGGGAACAAGTTTTTTATTCATTCAATTCAATCACTTCATTGTCTTCAATTCCAAAGCCAATTCGAAGCTGAAGTCTAAACGGAAAATCAAGTTGCGCGATTGTAATCATGAATTGATAAGGCGTGTTGCTGGGAGGTGTGGTAAGAGGACAGTGGTAAAGGTGAATGAATTTTCGTATTTTCACTTAACTTCTCAATTTTGGAAGAAAAATCCAGTATTAGATTATTAACAAAAACTATAAAAAAAATTGCCAAACTGAAAATTCTAGGAAATTTTCGGATGGTCTAAATTATCTCATTTTGAGGTCAAAATCAAAGAAGGAAGTAATGCTCTTGCATAAACTTAAACATTTCGATTCATATTTAATGTTCCACAGAGATAGTTAAATTATAACTCAATAAACACTTCAAAAAAATTTAAATAAATTACAGCATGCATTTTTGACGCCAATGTTGCAGCGTAGTTTCCCAAAAATGTAGGATATTATAATGGGTCTATTAGACGGTTTTTATAAGACTACTCAACTCTTGAAATTTCTGGTGCTTTGACAAAAACCTATCAACAAGACAGTTACAAAAGCCTTTGAAATTTTATTGAAAAAATCAAACATATTGAAATATTTATTCAACTAACTTTTCAATCATTTTCGGATTGCCGAAATACGTCAAAATTATGTATTTCATTCGAAATACTCTAAGAAATCACTTTTCAATTGGTAGTCTCATCAGTTTTGCTCTTTGAAAATCATTTTTGGTACATTTTACCTTCCCCTGGAGCTGATTCTCCCCTTAAAAATTTTTCAAAGTTTTTGTATAACCTTAACTTTTGAGAGACCATCACTTCTGACGTTTTCACAAAGTTTGAGCATTCTAGCTTCTATAATTTCTGAGGAAACTCGCTGTGACGCATGGGCAGACGGACAGTCAGGTCGCGAAACTAGTAGGTCTTTGTAAAAAAACAAACAGCCAGACCGAAAAATTTTTGGATTGTAACAATTTTTTTTAAATTTTTGAAATTATGATTTTCAATGATGAAATGAATAAATATATTTATCCTTTAAAAATAAATTACATACTTAAACTGGTTGCCAAAATACTTAAAAATTAAGATTTAAAAAATTTTCTTATTACTTTGAATGAATTATTATATGAGAGTTGCCAAGTACAGGGTGTGTACGGTATTTGAGCACATGCATAAATGTGATTTTAACTTCGCGATTTTTTTTTCCTTTTCAGATAAGAAATGGCAGACTACAACATCACTCAAGAAATGAAGAGACAACCTGTCATCCTCGCTATATGTGCGAACCATACAGATTTAGAGATCTCTAATTTTCTTAATTGCGACCGTTCATTCCTGCATAAGGTGCGCCGTGAATTGGAAGCATCAGGAGGGGATGCAGGATCGGATGCAAAACGCAAAAAGCACGAACAACGTTCTGACACTGTCCGATCTGCAGAATTTTTAGAGCAAGTGCAAGCGATCATAGACTAGGGCCCTTCAAAATCAATGAGGATCCTTGCGAGTGAGCTTCATGTTTCTGAGCGCCTTATTCGTAGAGTTGTCCACGATGACCTTCGGTATAAGTCTTACGTGATGCGCAGAGGACAGTTCATGTCGGAACGAACACGGGAACAGAGTGTTCTCCGATCAAAACGCCTTTTAAACAAAATCAAACGCCCTGAGGCTCCCAAAATATTTATGGTTTTTTTCCGACGAAAAAATTTTTGACCAAAATCAAAAGACCAATCGCAGAAATGACAGATGACTATGTTCAAATCCTACGGAGGTTTCTGTTGTTATGCACACAAAATTTCCAGCCACTGTTATGGTTTCAGGTGTTGTCAGCAACGAAGGACATGTTATGCCACCACACTTTTTTACTCAAGGACTTCGAGTAAACTCTACTGCATACATTGAGGTTTTGGAGACGGTAGTGAAACCCTGGATAGACGAAGTAAGCAGAGGCAGACCATAAATTTTTCAACAAGACTCTGCTCCTTCACATAAAGCGATGACGACACAAGATTGGATGGCCGAAAATTTTCATGACCAGATAACACCGAGCCTATGTCCACCTAGCTCCCCAGACCTTAATCCTTTGGATTATTACGTGTGGGCGTAGTTGGGTGTGAGACCAATAAGCATCCTCATGATACTACTTCTTCGCTGAAGACTACTATTAATGCCGTTATGGTCAATATGAACAAGGAGCATTTGATTCGGGGATGTAATCGTTTCCGGACCTGGATCGAAGAGGTTATTGCTGCTAATGGTGATTTTATTGAATAACTTTATAATAATAACTAATTGAACGTTGTATAAAAAATTCCTGAAATTTCACTAAATTTTGTTAAAAATACAAGCTATAATCTCTCAAGTCGTTCCCAAATACCGTACGCACCCTGTATACGGATAATTATCGGTGGAGTTGGAAAGTTTAATTTTGCTTGAAAAAATTATAAAACTATCGGACGAATTGTTGTTCACTTTAGGCTAGCTTCCATTCTATTGAATTATTTGAAGTTGTTTTTTTTATCTTTGGCCATGCTTTATGCAAGTTACAATAAATATTTTCAGTCAAATTGATTGAAATTTCAAGTTTTCAACCCATCGAAAATAACATTTTAAACGTTTTGAAGATCGATCAGAGAGTATAAACGTTAATAGAAAGTGGCCTTGGAACTCATCAAATATTTTGAATTGTGAAAAAATTATTTCAGTATCGTTGTTTTACTTTTTTTTTTAATTTTGGCATTTCTGTGGGACTATCAGCATACCAAGCTGTAATGGATACTGATTAAAAAATCAGGTAATAATCAAATGTTAAGCGTAATACTGACCATATTACCTTCTCAAATACCGTACGGTTAAAAAATGAGATTCCGTAACAAATCTCAATTAATTTTGATTTTTAAAAACCTTTTTATGTGCCGAAAATGTTTAGACAAATAATTTTGGCACTCCGAAATAATAATTATTATTTTTTTGATACTTTTTTTGATTGTCAAAATTTTTGACATTTTTGCTGCAATACACGATGCAAGCCGAACTATTAGCTTGCGAAGAAACACATCTAAAACTCTACCAATCATCATTATAGTCTCTCTCATTACTTATTTAATGGCATTTTAAAGGCTACTTTCTACTCTCTTTGTTCTAATTACCAAACATTGACCCATCTTCATCTCAGCCAACTCTAGACCGCTAGTCAAAAAAATATATATATCGCGCGCTATACAAGTAGTTTCGCTCTTAAAATCATTTTTCTTCATTTGAATTTAGATGTGAATGAAATGCGAACATACATGGTTAAATGAAAATAAAAAGAAGACCGAACAAACAATGACGAAAAATTAATAATAAATTCAATAAACAAATGTTTGAAATGTGTATGAACGCGCGGTTTATGAGATGAATGAGTTATGCATACTAAACAGGTTAACGTGAATATAAAAGAATTATTTTAAGATATAACATACTCGCACATACGAGTATAAGTAGCACTTTTCTTTAATATCGTTGCATATATGGTACGGTAGGATGGAGAAAAGAGAGTGAGTAGTAGACGTAATTTTCAAGTTCTGCTTACTGAAGAATATGTTGCGGATCCTATTTATTCATTATTCGCGTCATATAGCAAATCATACTCGTATGAATGATAGATGACGAGATGCATCAATTGAGAGAGACGACAGGGGGATAAGGATTTCAGGCTAATTTTTCCACTCATGTCTATTAAAACTCACCCCCGCGCACTTGTCTCGCGGGGGCTTGTGGAAAGTTGCGAGGCCCGACCAGACTGCGAAACTCTTCTTTCGTCTTCGTCTTGATGATGGCAAATTGGTTCTTGGTGAATCGTGTGTAAGTCTTTTAAGTATCTGGTTCTCACGTGGATTCCTTCGTATGTCGCATATACGTACATACATTTAATTTTCGAGAGAATTGGCTGGCAGTTAAGAATATTATTTTTATTTCTTGTTCAAGTATAAAGTCTTGATTATATTTTATTATTGTTATTATGATTATGGCTATTGTTAGGTATTGTTCTTTGATTCAAACGAATTCGCCTGATATGAGTATGTATGACCAGTATGAGCATTGTGATATACGTCGAATATGTGCCCCCTTCGAATCATTCTATATCACTACTGTGTGAATGTTTGACTGCAAGCATGAGTTATATAGTATGTCTCGGAATCGCTACAAGTGAATGTGGGAATTGTACCGAGTATGGAATGCAGTAACAGCAGCAGCTGAACTAGCAGCAGCAGTTGTTAAGAATGGAGTTTGAGGCCCAGCTTGGCTCAAACTTCATTCTGTATAGGCAGGTTAAAAATTGGCTGGACAGATTGACTTGGGTGTTGTTGAAGAGGTCGTCTCCTCTTGGTTGTATTTAGCTGTGAGTCGGTTAACAACAAACCAATATTGCTCAAACAGACGAATTGCGATGCGTACGATTGCGTGCAATAATAATAAACGCGGACGTCGAACAAAAATGATTGTATCTGAGTCATTGGAACATTGAAAGAGAGAATTGAAAAGGTCGTTTGATTTGATGGGAATTTGATTTTAGATTAAGTGTGAATAGAAATTGTACAATGGGTGCGTTTAGAGAGAAAATTAATATTGATCCTGGGAAATTTGTTGATTTAATAACATGTTGTAGGCAACACAGTGCAGGGAAATCTATGAAATTTATAAGGGAGAACAATTGAGACTCTAAAGGATATTTTGAAAGATTGGTGACCTTCAATATCTTTGAGCTAAGTATTTATTCTGTGGTTAAGTGACCTTCACATTTTCGATTTTTAAATAATTTCAGCGCAGAAAAATTAATGTAAAACGATCGTAATTCCCTTATTTTGAAACATAAGAAATTGAACTTAAGTATTATCAAAATTTGGACCAGTTCAACGTATCTTTTGATCCTTATTTATTAAATGATCGGTGATCTTTACTTTGGCGAAATATACGGGTAAAATAAGTAGCAGTTGCATAAGTTTTCATCTTGCTGTTTGCTCATGGATGGCGTTAGTGACTCTATTAAGATATCATGGACACGCCATACTTTTATTACGAGGTTGACATCGGCCAAAATTGAAACCACATAATCCATTATATTCTTTTTTAGCACTACAGCCCCCTTAGGACCTCCGCTTAGAGATGTTAGAGTCCCATTATTTTGTTCGAATGTATAGGCACTCTAGAAGGTGATAGGTCAGTACCACACTCTGGCCGCGTGTCCGTCTACCCAGCTGCGATATGCTCTGATTTTATCGCAACGTATTTAAACTAAACGGGCGTATGGTCTGTCCGAAGAATCACTCAAAACAAATCTCGTTTTCTTCAACGAGACTCGAACCAGGGACCTTTTACGCAGCGAGTACTCTAACCACCACAACACGCAGCCTACTAATCTATTATACTAATAAATAAATGTTTCCTATGTTATCATTCCAGCTTTTTGCCAGAAGAAGAACATTGGGTGAAGCATTACTTTTCTGGTTCGATTTGAAGAAATTCTTGTGAGAGACTATGCTGATAGTGATTTATCGGAGACAATGTGCAAAAATTGATTTCGTTGGTTTAAAAAGACAATTTAGACATGGATGAAAAGAAGCGTGGAAACGAGCCCAGGGAGATAGAAGACTAGACTACTAGTTAGAAGTTTTTTGAGGAGCATGATACATTATCCATAATTAGAACTACGAGTAGAGTGGACGTGGCAAACATAGTTTCCCGCCAAAAGAAGGCCTAAACTCACAGTCAGCAATGATAAGGATTGTTACGAGGCGCCATTCAACACCCCGTCGCTATGGGAAAGATTCATAATATCGAATAGGTACCCCATGATTTGGACAATAGATAAATGAAGTGACACCAAAGCACATGCGAAATCTTGCTCGCCAGATAAAAAAGAAAATTGTTTTGCATAGATTCTGATCGTTGATGTTTCGAGAATCCTCAACGCAGGAAATCGTGAGTTATTCCCGGCAAAAACAAAAAATTATTCTACAATACTAAGTCGCTCCGAACGGACGGCGGTTGGTGTGAAACAGCGGAGTACCATCTGTCACGGAATGTTGAAACCTCCAATTGATCATATAACACTGTGATCCCTATAAAAAAAGGCAGGGGTATCAACAAAGACGTGACAAGCTAATTTTCCTCCAAGACAACGCGCCATCCCACGTGGTAAAATTGTTCCAAACTGCATGGAAACACTCAGTAAGCAGGTATTAGTTTATGTTGCTTATTCAGCAGAGCTAGTCCTTCCTCCCTCCTAACTACCGCCTGTTTTTGACGATGGGTCACGTACTCGCTGAGCAGCGCTTTTATTCTTACGAAGACGTCCGGAAATCGCATGAAGTTTGCTTAGTCTTGAAGGAAGATTTCGGCATGACATCCACAAATTACTTGCGACATGGGAAAAATGTATACCTAGAGATGCGAAGTACTTTGAATAAAATTGTTATAAATTGTAAAATTTATATTTTACAAAAAGTCAAGCTTATAATTCAGATTAGATTCATACGATTGTCTAATCCCTTATAAAGCTTTTAACAAACAAAGACGTTAAATCAACCGGAATTCGAGACCGAGTCCGTGTGCGGTTCGTGGAGTGTGCATGTTGATGGCCAAGAGTGAAAACACTACACGCCCAAGTCAAAAAGGGCCTCTATGGAGTGGAAAAGAAAGGGGGAGCCAGGACAATCAATAGCTAAAATTCGTTTGACCGCCGATAAGGTGATTCCAACGGTGTTTTGGGACTTTCAAGGAGTTTTATTCGTTGGTGTCCTGCACGACCTTCACACAATAATCGCTGCTTACTACTGTGGACTTCTTGACCAGGGTCGAGCTGCCTATCGGTCAAAAAGGCGTCCTGCTCTTGAACGACAATGCAATACCTTACACTGTAGCCCTATCAACCCAAAAACTGGATATAATGCATTGGACTACACTTGATCACCCTCATAACAGCCCTGACCTTTCTTCATGCGTTTTTCATATGTTTAGGCCTCTTAAAGAATCATTTCGGGGAGAGTGTCTTGCGAACGATCAATATGTTGAACAGCGTCTTGCGAACGATCAACAGGTTAAACAGTTTTTGCGCAATTGGTTGGATACCCGACGGAGATTATTTTTTCAAAACAGCATGAACAACTACCTGTTCGATGGGAAAAGTTTATTGCTAAGGATGGTAACTATAGCTATAAAGTTTGTTTTTTTTGTTAAATATAAAACAAATTTCTTTCTGCGAAATACTCGTTCATATTTGAGTGCTCCTCATATTAAAAAAATTTTAAAAAAAGGTTTATTTGACTGGCCCATTTAAAATATACATTTCAAAAATCGTTAAATTTTCGAATATGGGATGACTAACAGATCTTTTCTTACTCGCTAACTAGGTCTAAAAAGGGCCTAATTGGGCCGACAAATAAGTAATTTTCTGTCTCAGTGAAAAATAATTCAAGTATGACCTAAAATTACGGGCAATGTATAATGATCCAACATTACTTTTAACAATTGTGAATTAAAGTCAAATTGAAGTTGTCGGGCAAGGCAATCTGTTTGATTTATGATTGGGCCTACTTTACGGCCTGTTCGAGAAGCAATTCTTGTCAATCAAATCCTTTTTGGGCATTGTTTAATCCGTTTTTGGATCCTGACTGTGCCAATTTCATCATAGTTTGGGTCATGTTGAGTCCCAATTTAGGCCCTGTATGGGCTAATTTCATTGCGAATCAAGCGCTTTTTTGGTGATGAGTTAGCCAATTTCATTCTAACTTAAGTTTCGCTTACACCCTGTTTTGACCTTAGGACAATTCTGTTTTGTCCTTCGGACAATTTTATCGTAAGTTGAGCCTTGATTTTGCCCAGTTCAGACCAAATGATCTGTAAATAGGAGTCTTGTACATTCGCATTTCTCCGCCAATTTAGTCTTGTATGGGCCATGGGTTTAGTGATTTTTAACTAGGCTAATGATATTACAGTTTCACTTCTTCTTCTTCTTAGCACTACAGCCCCTCTCGGGCCTTCGCTTCCTGCAAATTGCGCCTCCAACTGTCTCGGTCCATTGACCGCGTCCTCCAATTCCGAAATCCGAGCAGCGATGAACTGTCTTCGTCGACCGAGTCAGACCAGCGTTTCCTCGGTTTCCCCACTGGTCTCCGACCTTCAGTTCTCCCAACGAATACCTTTTTGGGTACAGTTTCACTATCGATTCTTAAGTAAATGTACTCTTAAACAACCAAAGGCAACACTGCCATTGTGGAAAAATTGAGCCATGTTTCGTCGACGATCACGAAACGACGCAAGAACTCCGCCGGATTGCGCTGAAACAGCGCTAAACACGTCGTCGATGTGGTCTCACGGTTGCGTTTGTTTTCCAGTGTGAGCAAACGCGGCACCCATCGCGCCGACAGCTTTCTCATGCCCAGTTCTACGTGTAGAATATGATGCACCGTTCCTTCTGCGATGCCCACAGTCTCAGCTATCTCGCGAACCCTCAATCGACGGTTTGCCAACACGAGATCGTGAATTTTTTTAACTGTTTCCTCCGTAGCAGCCATTTCCGGGGCGCCTGGGCGTGGCTCATCAAAAACCGACGTGCGGCCTCGTTGCGCGTTTTCCCTTCCAAAAACAAGAATCCAATCACTGAACGATATTGTTATTTTTCCATTTTTGTACAACCGACCGACACGCTCGCTTCCAAAGGCTATCAAAACAAAACTAATGAAGGGAATTGACTGAAACTTTGACAGTAGTCTACTAAAAGAATGTACTGCACGATGGCAAAACTCTTTTGTAATAGCAGCGCCATCGGGCGGTGAGGCTAAGTACTTGTTGAATGACCCTCGTACAACGGTTGATTATTAAGTGTAATAACATACTGTTCGGCTCATGAGCTTAGTAAAATTTACACATGTTTCTAATACATTTGACTTAGTCTGATCTAATGTAACTTACCAAAAGCTATGTAAGATTATGCTTAAGTCATGCTTGATACGGAAAAAAATTACCAAAGTGAACCCTTTCGGGTCTCCGCTTAGAGATAGAGTATCTCATTATCTTGATCGAATGGATCGGCACTCGAGAAGGGGGTGTGGCCAGTACCACGCTTTCATTGATCCGTTCACCCAGCTGCGAAACGTTCTGATTTTAAACCCGTGCGCATCATACCTGAACGGGGTTGTTGTACTCCGAAGAATCACTCGAAACAAATCTCGTTGTCGCCAACAGGGATCAAACCACGGACCTTTGGCTTACGTAGCGATTACTCTAACTACAATATTACGTGGGTAAGTTTACTTTAATGTTTTCAGTGCATAAAAAGGTTGTTCGTCGAATGCGTGGAAAGGTTTAAAACGTTAATTATTATTTTATAGGAATTTTATTTAAAACAGTTATATGCATTTAGAAATTTTGAAGTTACAGTGTTATAGTTAACTTTCGGCGTAGTACAATGCATCAATAAGATTTTCGGCCCAAGTTTCATAAACTTCGGTGGATATTTGACAAAAAAATTGAGTTTTCTGGTGATTGGTTCCCTCAATTGGGCAACATAATCTTGGGTTTTTTTATGCGTTTATTTGAGATTAGCTTTTTAAGATAAGAAAGATAGGATTTAAATCCTGGAAATGTATGAATGGATGAATTGATAAATAACGCTTAATTAACAAAACATTAATTTTCTCACCTGCTGAGCTGGTTCTTTTGAATTTTCTCATCCAATATGATAAATTATTTTTTTTGCAGCAGATCAAAAGCTTTAAAATAACCTAAATCTCGATCAAAGTTACTCATACTTATCAAATTAAATTTTTCAATTCGAAAATAGGACAAAACTTGTCGAAACTAGATACATATCAATTTTGACGATCAAAACCTATTCTCACTGCATATCTCTAATCTATACACATAATTTAAAATCTTGCCAAAGACGCACTTAAGGATTGTGCATTGCTAATCATTTTCACAAATCAAACGACCATAGCAGAAACTCACTCCCTCCATACATTTTCGTGTCCACCAAGAAGTCGCAAGGCAAACTCTATACTATGAAGAACAAATTTAAAAAGAAATTCAAATAAAATATAAAGATAAAAAGCGCGACGTTAACAAGACAGCGAACTCAACTAAGAACAACAACAGCAATAACCACGGTCGAAGTGATCTCTTCTTGGTCGACTAACATTTTCTGCTTATTCTATTTCCACTATTTCTTTTTAAGAACGAAAAATTTTGCTATTCATACGGCATATAAGTTACGGGACATTATGTCTTGAATTTTCAATGCATTCCCACACATCATGTGGCACATTATTAGAGAGACATCAGAAAGAGCAATATATGAGCAAGAGGATCTTCTTTCTTGGTTGATTTTTTTTTTATTTTTCTTAGACCCCGTGGGCCAAGACGGTCCCCTTCATTTTCATCGTCGTCGTGATCTTCCCCATCAACATTATTGAGGTGAATATACATTTGGTTTGATTGTAAATCTTCAAACCCCGTGCATATAATCTAGTTTTGGAATAAACACGAAATCTATCTACATCTATTAGAGCTGAGAATGTTAGCTTAAACATACTCGTATAGAGGCGACGAAACTTTGGAAAGGTAAAGTCGGGCCTTAAAGTTTTATTGTGTTGAATTGTTTGTTAGTTCTCGATTTGAGTTTGTTTTTCACCTTCTTTCGGATTGTTTTCACAATCTTTCGGTAAATAACCGGCGCATATCGGCCGCGATGGTCAATTGTTGCATGTTAAAAAGATTTGAAAATAGATTGGAATGCTAATTGAGCTATGGTTAGGAGTTGTGCTAAAAGAGCAGGTTATTCGATTCACTCGAGACTGATTATGCAAAGCAGGTTTGCTGGGTGAATATTCTATTGAAGAGATCACAGAACACCTGGTCTGGAGGAGATCTTTGTCTATGATAAGACATAGTTTGGAGAACCATTTCATAAGACCAATTAGCGGCATTTAAAGCAGTTCATCCACCTGCGGACTAGTCTTGACGCGATGTCTTGTCCTTGCACGATTCACCTGCTTTGTGCATTTGTCGATCGACCTCCAAACAATCCTTGCAACCCAACAACCATAAATCTTTCATTAAATCGTATTTGTTCAATTTTAATTGTTCTCTCAGACGCTATGCGGCGAGGGAAGAGACGATTGATAGTGCTGGTGATCCCGGAGATCTCATTTTTCATCAGTATCCGTCAGCTCGTTGCCTATACCGCCAATGATGTTTGGATGATGATCATGATCTTCATTATGCGGATCATCAGCAAGATCAACAACAAGATCACTTCATCTAAATATTTCTTGACAGAGCCAACAGCCAACACACAACGTCGAGGTGGTGCGCGCGACGGAAAGATCTCAACATTTACGCGATCATGATTATTATTTCTCACGCCATAGATAGATCTTGCTTGCTTTCTTGACTTGGGTACACAATGTGCCCCCGAAAGGTTTTCAACTTGAGATAACTCATCATAGAGAACACTCACAAAGTGTGTACGCCAAGAAGTTAATAGCGATCTTGAACAATATCCATGTCTGGTGTATAATAGTTAACTAGCAGATACGAGTATATCTATGAAGTGTGCAGAGGTTTGCACGGATGATATTCACAGTCTGTATATGATTCTCTGGAAGGGGGGACGACGTGTCAAGATCATTTTTGTAGCATTTTATTCACACACTTTTCGGCAATATTTTTCTGTTTCTTAGTTTGATATTTTAGAATTGGTCTTCTCAAGAGATGACTAAAGACATTTTATGGAAGATTTCAGATCTTACGACTGTGAAGATCAGATATCACGGCTCATCAGATCATCTTCACTTTTTTCGCTGTTCACAGAACGTCCAAAAATTTTGACGAATCCTTAAACATCACTAACTAGTCAGCGATCTTGTTGAAATCTTCATCGAAGCTGCTACTGTTCTTCATCATCTCATTCCGCGAAAAATCGTTAAGATACTTCGCATTAAGATTAGTTTAAGTAACGACAACTTTCATTCCAATCATCATTAAAAAGTTCAACGTATCTCTTTACCGATCACAAAATATCGTTGACTTCAACTCAAAATAAGGCTAATTGAAAATTCTTAGTCTTAAGCTCTTCTAAGGTTTTGCGGTTTTCTACGAACTACTACAAACGATCGCGGAGCGTTTGACAATAATAATAATAAGTCACCACAAGATGAGTGTGAACGTGATCAAGTGTATTGAGGCTTGATGATCGCACGTTCGTTTTACTGGGATGAATGAAATTTGGTTTTGGATGAATGAAGAGAGAAGACCACTTAAGACACTTAAATGGCAGCTACTGGTATTTTTTTCTAGGTTCCTTATACCGCGACAAGTGTGCAAGAATTAGGCAACGATATGGTGACTACGTTTGACTGGTTTCATTGTCTTCTATTGCATATGGTTGTAAACAGAAATATACATATCTATAAAGATCAACGTGAGATATGATTGTTAGATCCGACGAACAATTGTGAAGGCTGGGTTAATTTTGGCATGTCTACTGCTGCTGATGACAATGACAAAAACGGTATGCCAATGGTGCTGTTGCTGATAATGATGATGATGAAGTATTATTTCGGGTGTCCCTGTCCGATAGATAGACAGAGAGGTAGACCAATGATCATGATTGTTGGCGTGCGCGGTGGTCCTCTGCCAATTAGCATCAATAATAGTAGAGAGCTTTAAGGCTACCTTAAAATGAGCTAGGTTTCATGGGTAAAATTATCACATGATCGCTTGATTGGTTTGAAGTGCCTGACAGTTTTTCTCGAATTGTCTGGACGTCTGATGAAATTTAGAAGTTAGTTATGTGGTAGGTGAAATGCGGATACAGTAAGTTTATTGCGTTCTTTTAGCTTAAATAGATGACCGCGGGTAATCTGGTAGAGTCCAGAGGTTAGAAAAACCACTTTTACAATTTTATTTGGAGATACCAGTGTGATTTATACTAAAACGTTGATAAAAAATTCATCTGAATAAAGATGTCGAGCCTAAAAGATAGAACAAGCACACGAAGGGAACTCCGTGGTAATATAATAAATCACAGAAGACGGCCGAGGAATTTCCTAAATACTTTTGAAGAGTTTTGAAATCAGGTATTACTTCCGACATCGAAGAGAAGCTTGAGCTAAGGATCCCCGTAACTTCCTCAAAGGGTTTCAACAGTGTCATACATTTTTTGACTATGTTCTACTCATTTTCAAAATTGACATTTGTTTCAGCCAAGTATAAGGAATAATTTTTTTGTTCTAAAAGTCGTGATAACATATAATGCGATGAGTCCCATCTCATAGCAATGTCTTGGACTAGATGATATTCCGATAAATTAAGCACCGTTTGTAAGGTTCGAAGTTGAGTTTGGCCGGGTGCTGAATGATTAAAGTGGCTGACAATTGGTCGGGATTTTGCAAGGATTTGTAAAACGCAATCGATTTTCATTGCAGCGTTGATGGCCACATTGAATGAATAAAACAAGGTACTCCTGTAAATATAGAGTCATCCATAGCTCTTACAACGTTTCTTCCATTATCTCGCACAGATGAGATGGAAACATTGTTAAAATTATGGTGTGATAATCAAGTAAGTCTGAAAAATTGTCCTATTGATCAGAACACGGTGTGCGTTTAAGCTAAACTATTTTTTGAGAAATTAAAAGAAGAAGCTGGGATGCTAGTAACGGTTGGTTCAGCCGGTACAAAAGTCGCTGTAATTGGCATAGCATTGCAGAAAGTGGAGAGGCGGCAAGTGCAGATAAAGAGGCTACATCTCTCTATTTAGAGAAGCTCAAAGCTATAATACAAGCCAAACCATATTCATCGTGAATGAGGCTGGTCTGTTCTGTAAAAAGATGCCTAAAAGAACTTTTACCGCACGTGAAGAGAAAACCTTTCCAAGATTTAAGGCCACCAAAGATCGATTGACAGTGCTTGGCGCGAATGCAGCTGATGACTAAGTTAAAACCTCTCTTAGTTTATCGCTCAGAAAATCTAAGAGCATTGAAAAACAAATCTAAAGCTGGTTTACCCGTGATTTGGAAGTCGAATCGTAAAGCTTGGGTTACGGCCTTCCTTTTTGAGGACCACCACTTCATACCTGAAGTAGAACGTTATTGCTAGTTTAAAAAAATCCCGTTTAAAGTGATGCTATTAATCGATAACGCACCGGGTCATCCTCCTGCTACTTTAACTAGTTTCGATCCAGTCAAAGTTGAATTTTTACCACCAAATACAACCAGCTTGCTTCAACCGATGGACCAGGGAGTTATCAAAACATTCAAAGCTTATTACACGAGACGATCGTTTGCATATCTGCATAAATTTATGAGACAAAACAACGAGCTCTCTAATAAAGACTTTTGGAAACAATTCAATGTTTTACATGCCGTGAGAATTATTGGAGAATCTTGGGATGAAATTTCACAAAAAACGTTAAATGACGTCTGGAGAAAACTCTGTCCATTTTTTTCTCCACTGAGACTCAGGCGGAGTCAGTGCCAGGGCCTGATGAAATTGGTAATGTTATCAAAGACGTTGCCGAAATAGGTAGACAAATAAATTTAGAAGTGGATAGTGATGACGATGTAGAACTGCTGGATTCACACAATCAGGAGCTTACAATTGATGAGCTCATAAAAATGCGTGAACAAGAGGAAGACATCGAGAATCTTGATTCTTTGGACCCAGTTCAATTAGAAGATCAAATGACAGTTGGAAACTTGACAGAAGCCCTGAGTTCAATTGAAAAAGGGTTAACAATTTCGGAAAGCATAGACTCCAACGAAGAGCGCATTTCTTTTACAAAACAAGGAATAAAAAAATTACTAACATGCTACGAGGAGATATTACGGGAGGAGAAAAAATCATTGATTCGTCAGGCGACTTTGTTAGATTTTATGAAACCTTGTACATCAAGATAACTTCGGATTGTGCTTATACAGTTAATAATAATATAATTTGTCATATTATCTACAATTAGTTACACATTTATTCCCTAAATTAGTGTTTTATTTAGTCTCCGGTCCCAATTAAAAATACTTTTAATGTCTTTATATGAAAATTGTGCCCTGACTTACGCGAATTCGACTTACACGGATAGCGCTCGGTCCCACCTATCGCGTAATTTCGGGGTGTTAATGTATGATGCTAGGTGGCCCGACACGGACAGAGAGTACACTGAGCAAGTACACTGACACAACTTAGTGCTAGCTAGTCTCAGTATGTAACCCCAGCAAAAAAAAACGTTCTTCCATTTAGACTGACAGCGACTGCTCAACAATATCTACGATAGATCAGACAGGGTTGATAGGATACCCAACAGTACTACATATTTCGATACGTTGAGTAGGAAATTGAATTCGTAGGAATGTATCTGCGAAGCAGATACATATTTATTGATTCTTCATGCAATTTCATTGATGATGTATCTGCTTCGGAGATACCTTTTGAACAGATTAAGAGAGGGTTGATTCGAATACGCCATGTCCCACACAAACAATATCAATGTATTAAAAAATCATCACATGTCCAGATTCAAAACTCGAATCCCGGCAGCATAACGATCATCTATAAAAATTCTCATTTAATTTTTAAAATTCTACTCATTCAAATCATCAAATTAGCTTAATAGACCCACTAAATACTGCGATCCGACTACAAATCACAATCTATTTGATCCCGACATTCCAAAAAAAAAATTCACTGCTGCACTTTGATACTATAAATACATCACACATCATGCAATCGACAAAATAATTCAATATTTTAAATATCCGAACCCCCGACAACACATTGGTTTTATCTCCATCAATTTAATATTCCCACACATTTGAAAATCAATCAATGCAACAATCTTTGAAAGTCCTCTCTTGATGTAAAACTAAAATAAAATATATGCAAGAAAATGTTAATCATTCAAGTCATGTCAACGCCATTCAAAAGAAAATCAATTAAATATTCATAAAAACAAGAGAGAAAAAATTATGAGAAATGAATGATAAAAAATAGATAAAATGAATATTGAATATGACAATCATTAATAGCCTTAATTACCATCATCAAATTATCATATTTCGAGATGAAACATACAAAAAAAAATTAATTTGTAAAGAAAAATAAATAATAAAACAAGATCAGTGAATTCACAGAAGAATTTTTTTAAAGTTTTAAGACCAGCGATGATTGATAATTGACAAATTAATTAATTTTAATTTATTTCGATTTTATTTTAGAAAATTAAATCATAAATAGTTTGTAGGTAGGCGTACTTAATCGTTCAGCGAAGTCGTTTACAGGCGATACTCCCCTATTTTTATTTATATGTAATCAATACGACAATGACACATTGAACAATGGTCTTGGGGGCGACCGACGCGAGAGGGCAGTTTTATGTGTATAAATAGCGTGGGAAAACTACGATTTTTTGACTTCGATCGGGCGTGCTGATTCCGCGTAACTGTCGTATGCATCAGCCAAAGGAACTTGGATTGAAAGGGAGAACGAGGGGGGGTTTGAGTTGACTGGGATCAAGCCGGCTGCAATCAAGCAAGTTGTGAATACCAACAGCAGCAACAAGTAGCCGCGTTCCCCAGTCTTCAGCAAAGGCGCGATTTGAATTCTCCATTCTATAAAGTTTTATTTTATAATTCTATTATCTTTGAACATATTTGATTAAAAGTACTTTGGTGTATCTTTTTTCTGGTATTGAGTAGTCCCAGTGGTTTGTTGGGTCTCACAATCGAAAGAGGGTGGTGGTTTGTTTGGATGAATCGTTGGGTTAGAGTTTGGATGCATCGTTGGGATAGAGCATGCAGACTACGAGCATAGTTGAATGCTTGCATTATGCACATTAACAGCACATTGGAAATATTTTTTAAGAAGAAACGTTGCTAGCGCAACAATTTCATGAGATAACTACTATAACGAAAGGTGTGTCTTACTTGGGCACGTACATCGTGCCGTGCAATCTAATGAGCTTTAATTTGTTCCTTACTACACTTTCGCGAAATGACGGTGGTATGGTGTGTGGGATGGAAATTGGTGTTATTATATTCGTATTGTAGTTTTTTTTAATTATTTTAATATCGTTTTCTTTGCAGGTGACTTTTAAGGTACACAATTCTTTCGTTGTCGATTGAAAGATCAATTTGAGAGTTGATTTGCAGTTTGGTGGCATCATAAGGTTGAGGCTGATGTCAGTTAATCGGTTGTTAAATGAATTCAGTTAATGTGAATTAATTTAGTCAGGTTAGTTCAAATGATTTTGGTTGATGTGTACATTGATAATTGATGAAAATCAATATCAATTAATATAAATAAATAAGAAACTATTATTCATAATTTCGAATACTGTGAGAAAGAGATAAACGGTGAATTTTTCAAATATAAACTCTTAATGGATGTAGATTTTTTTAAGAGGTTTCAAACTCACAATAAAACAACATAAAGAAACTACTTTAAATTGTTTTTTTTGCTTTTGAATTAAGAAGGTTCCACCACAGGCGGGGTTTTTGGGTAAAAGGGAATATGTTCAGTGGGCAGCCCTGTGAGCTTGGAAGCCACCTTGGAACCAGTGCATAAATAGGATTCACCCCCCAACCACAAAAAAAAAAAAAATTAACTAATTTTAAATTTGGCGTAAATACTATAAATCTATTTCCAAGTGAAATTTGCTTGAGATAAATCGATACCAACACAACTCGATAGCTACAAAATCACTCATTTTGACGTTATGGCTTCTTAAATTAAAAATTTTAATAAATAAATAATGGTATTTAGATCTTGTAATCGATTTTCAAGTGTTAGTAAGAATATTAGTGGTACTTAAAAAATATTCGTTGGATCTAAGCACTTGATTTTGTTTTATACGGAGTTATCCATTTATTGTCGGTTGGTTCGGAAATAATACTAAAAAATAATTAGCCACAATTAGGGCAACTGAGGAAAAAGATCGAAATACGAATTAAAATTCTAATTTGAGGCTTCAAATCCTTAAGTCTTTCATAAAAAAAATTCAGACTACCATCAAATACACCAATTGATTTCTCACATAAAAATCATAAGACCTAAAATTAAACCTATGAAACAATTGAACATCACATATTTCATTAACTACCTTAAAATTCCTAGCGAATCAAAACAAATTCCTTAATTTTTTGTTTTTTTTTTTACTTATTATAGACTACTTTTTGCTCCAATTCGTCAGAAGAATTTCAATGCATTCCATTTTTGTATTTTCTGAATAATAGTTCTGCGTCTATCGATGAGCACCATTCACATGTTTGCATACACGAATGTGCATATTGAGGCAGACATAGTCGCACGTGAAGTTAGCAAGCTAGTTTAGAAATCATGTAACACAAATTTCAAATCGTTTTAGATCGATTTCGAAGAAACAATCGCGATCTTGCGAGAATTGAACAAACTGTATATAAATGTACTTGAACAGTGCTTAAAAATTATGAGTTTCCATATAAGAATTGTAGAAGTGTGTACGAGTATATGTGTAATATCTTTAAGATACTTACGCGCATTCATTCGGTTTGCTGCAAGTGCCGTGTTGTGCGTCACAGCCTGTTAAACATCGCGCTGAAAGCAAAAATAGAGAAAAATATTTTATTAAAATTAAGTTTGTAGAAGCGAATAGAAGTATTATGTCTAAGAATTTAATTTGAAAAAATTTCGAAGAGTAATTATCTATTGTGCAATGCATATCGTACTTATTTTTATTAAAAAAAACTGCCATTGTACGGGAAATTATAAATGATATTAATTTTTCTCATTGGGGTTAACACAACTCGTAAGTTAAAAATAGAGGGGAAAAATTAAATCAACTTAGACACTGCGTTATTTTTTGAGACACGATCTCCCTTTTTGAGCATGGGACTTATCTGTCCTTTCACCTTTGAGGCCTTCATATCATTTCAAGACTTAAAAAATTCAGAAAATTAAACTGAACAGTTGAAATTGAGATATACCACCAATCAGAAGCCATAATTTAATCAATTATTTTCAACATAAGTAGATTGATTTTCAATTTTATCGCAATAAAGATATGTGAATTCCATTAAAAAATGTAATATGTAAATACAAACGTGTAAATTAAGCCAAATAAAAATGCCACAACGGATTTTTAGGCTTGCAATACATGTAATGAAGCGTTTCTGCTCGGAAATGTAATAAAGTACAATTAAGTAAATATTATTGAATAAAAGTATGGCCTTGAAATATTTATTATCTTATATTTTTATTTATTACACACAGAAATATGTAAAACACATCGTATTTTGGTCTCATCCACAGGTGGACATAAAGGTTGAAGCCACGAGGGGAGGTTAAAAAGTCCTGAATAGACAGGGAAGAGGGTTGAAATGAAATATCAAACTATTTTTCCTTTTCAATATATTCTCCCTTAATATACTTGTACTACTTGTATTTTCATATCTATCAAATAAGTTACTAGTACCGTCCAAAAAAATTGTCTTGGTTGCCAAAATAGGCCGAAATTGCTAACTTGAGTTCATCATCGTGGCTTGATTTTTTTCTACGTATCTCTTTATCCATCTTTGTAAATAAATAATGTCTGGAGTGTGGGTGGAGTTGCTCGAAATGGCACTGATGAATCGCAACCATTGCAGTATGGTTTGTGTGCACGGGAGCGTCGTTATGCAAGAGGAGCACACCTATCGCCGATTTTCCGCTTCTTTTATCCTTGGTTGATTTCTCTAATCAATCTTGTAAAGAAGCGTAGTACATTCTTGTTGAGAACCCACGCTCCTTATAATCAATTAAAAGGATACATTCCGTATCCCCGTGAACTTTCCGACTGATTGAGACACTTTAAACTTTTAAGGGGAGAGTGTACCTTTTTTATTCCACTACATCGACCCTTTTACTTAGAGTCATAATGGTGAATCCGAGTTTAATCACCAGTAAGAATCTGCACTCCATAGCGGCCAAAAAACTCACGGGACATGCGACAAGTTCATGTTTTTGAAGTAGTGTAGGAATTTTAGGAGTTCATTTTATGTAAACTTTAGTCATCCCAAGATGTTGCTGTAGGATGTTTAGAATGGCTGATTCGGATATCCCAAACAATGGTGCAAGTTTTATCTTCTTTAGCCGGTCATCTTTCCACACAAGTTTTCCTACTTTTTCGATGATTTCTGGCACCGTAGCCGGGCCGTGCAGGTCGAGAATTGTTTTCAACTGGATCCCTCCCTTGCTTGAAAAGGCGATGTCAATTATAAACCGTAGTTTTACGAGAAACAGAGTCTCCGTAAACAGTTAATATCTCTTGAAAAATTGTCTGATGTGTCCTTCCTTATTTGGTGAGGAATTTTATCACGGAGCATTCAATTTTGTCCATAGTAGCTAGTTTCTTTTGGATTGGCTTGTTTGCTCATTGACAACTCAAAGATTAGTAATCAGATTAGGCTGAAACTTGGTACATATACTGACAACAATTTTCTGAATTAATGCCTACCTGATGAATCATCCCACCAGCCAAGAACTCCATCCATTTAGGAACTATTTGGCCTCCCTACATATAAATACTAAGTTATCCCCCAAAAATGCTGTGAAAATCTGAATGTGCTATATAAATCTAATCTTCATCGCAATTAACGGTTTGTAGCAGAAAGTATGGAAGGATTTTTTTGTTTATTTCATTTCATACTTCAATTTTGTAGCGAAATTTTAAATGTTACTTTCAAATTTTCAAATTCATTTAATTGCTAATTTTTTAAGTAAAAATCGGTATTAATTTAAAATTTATTAATTTTTCTTGGATACCTTTAAAAATCCTGCCTGCTAGTTGTTTTATAATTTATGACAAATTTTGATTACGAGAAAAAATTTTCAGTTTTTATTTATTTTTTTTTTTATTTTTTATAAAATTTCATTTTCAAAAGAAACAATTTTTTTTTTAAATTAAGATATCGCATAGGTTAAATAATGGGTTGAAATTATTTAGAAGCTTTAAAACTTAATATCCTTAAAAATTCTGATCGATTATTAAATGACCAATAACAGCCCGTTATTTTATTTTAATGTACTCCATTGATTTCTTTTAGTTAATTGATATTTTATTATAGCTTATTCTAAATCTCGTTGACGCCAACGAAACTCGAACCAGAGACCTTCTGCTTACGGGCTTAGTGCTCTAACCACTACACCACGCGGACTACTTTATTTACAGTTAGCTTTTTATTAATTTATGCTCGGGGTTAATTTATAATTAGTATCATTGAATTATGTAACGTCCAAAGTTACATGCAACAGTAAATTGCTATAATCTATTTTAATTTTATACATGATTGGTTTTGTGTAAATTGATAACGGTAGTTTATTGAATTAATTGATACTGATTATTATCGCTTCGTAACATCATTAGAGCATCTAATGAAGTCTGGATTACTCAAAATGGCTGTCATGCTCCTTAAATTTTATGGAAATTAATATAAGGTAAAGAATTTTGTTCCTTCTACCGATGAATTTCCACCTAGTAAAAGCCTTCGACATTGACTATTTAAATTTAATTTTCATTTCAATTTCTCTATTTTATCTTAATTTCCTAATTTATGATGAATTGCTTCTTTATAAATTTTCTAAATTTTGATTTTTAATTTGATTACATCATTTAGTTAATTTTTTTATTTTTTCAATGTAAATTGCTCAATTTTGTAAAAACACGTGAATTTCAAAAATTTAAGATTATATTAATTTTTTTTGGAGAGTTTCATTTCGATGCATACTTGCAATAAAAATTTTTTTTCTGGTAATATGCAAAAATACAATATATGTTCGCCATTTCAAACGCACAACATGTTTCGACCTAAATATTAAATGCACTTTTTTTTGCTTTCCTTATCATGACTAACATTGCATTAGATTTCTCCCAGGATTAATTTACTTGAGAATATATACAATTAAGATTTTTTTCTACCATATATTTGCTACTTCATTCATTTAATTTTTACATACATTGGGCATCGACATTATGATTTATTTTATTTTCATTCATTTTTTAGGATTTTAATTCATTAATATTATATATTCATTTTAAATTAAACCGAAAATATATAAGGTTTTTAATATTTTTCTACTTTTATTTGTGTGTGATTTATTACAATAAATAGTCCAAATTTGACCTTGAGGTTGAGATTGTTACAGAGTCTCATTTATTAACAGTAACGCTACTTTAGTAGATAATATAGTCATTAACACGCCTTCACGTGTGAGTATTAACCGATTTTTAACCAGCACCTATCATAGTTGATATTCCGAAAGAAGAACTACAATAACAAATTCGTTGCCACCAACGAGCTTTGAGCCTGCGAATTACTACGCAAACGACGAGCATTCTAATCCCAACACGATACGAAAACGACTTTTTTTCTTGAACTTCGTACAAAAATTTTACTTTCGTTGAATTGTTTGATTTTTTCTAGTGTTATTTAATCATTTATTTTTGGTTGTTTTGTTTTTATAAACGAACTAATCTTTTAAAAAAAAAATTTTTTGGCGGGGTTTATAAAATAATTTACAGTCGGCCATCTGTTTATTTGATATTTGCATTCACCTTTTTAAATTGGGACCCGTCTGTTTGTCCATGCGTGACAGCAAATTTTCTCGGAAAATGCTAAGGCTGCAAACGTGAAACCACTTTAAATTTTTGGCACTAAAAAAACCAAAGGTTTTTAAAGAGGATCCCACCATATAAACAAGTGACCTTCATAAATATGTTTTTCAAAAAGGTAACCCTTAAAGCTGTCAGATATAAAGTATTGATGAGAACTTTATAAAATCAGGTATCAAGAGTACAATGAAAAAGGTAAACGATACAGGTCGAGTTAAGATATGTAAAAAAATCTGTGTTTCCGTTTCGCGATTGGACATTTTTGAGCAAAAAAATTGAAAGAAGGAATGTTAGTGGTTCTTTATGACTACACGGGCGACAAATATCCCTATTGTTATCACTTTTGGCTTCAGAAGAATTTGTAGCCCTCATACTTTTTTCGAGATTTTTCGGCGTACAGATTTTCAATTGCGAGAAGATAGGGCATGCTTATTTCTCGTATTTAGTCTCCACCCACATATTTCAATTATATCACCCTCGATTTTGAAAGTTGTAACCAAGACCTTTTATTTGATATTAAATCAACATCTTTTGCAAAAAGAAAGAAAAAGACCCAAAATTATGGAGACACTAAATTTTATATTTATAGTTATCACAGTTTTCGGCATTTCGGCATTGATGGACAAAGGGAGAGTGGCCGGTTTTAGAAAGTTCTTGAAAATTTTAAGTCCTCAAGAAATAATTTTTACAGTGTGTATTTCCTTATTTGCAGGCTGTAGAATTAATATTTGTTGGATATGTATCTGCGTAGCAGATACGTACTTAAAAATAGAACTTATAATGAATCTATCAAATATGGCTGAATTTTCCTGGAACGTTCATGGGCTAACAAAGATGGTAAAAATTTTGGACTATGCTTTATCCTCAATTAAGTTTTTGATTGTTATTCTGTCCACAATTCAAGAAGTATCCACTTTAGCATCTGCTCCGCAGATACATATCGACAAAAATACGTAGGGAAAGGAGCAGTTACGATTTCTGTCTAAGTATTTCTGTTGATATGTATCTGCGTAGCAGATACACATTTCAATATACAATATAAATTACTCTCCAGAAGCAGACTTCCAGTTTCTCATTTGGCCTTTTTTGCAGGTGGAAGATGAAGGCTACCTACGCCGTTGGTGAGCGACTCCTATACACTCACAACGCATAGCATGACATCTTAGAAATGAATTGGTAGAAATATTTTAAATGATGTTCGATTATCATGAAACTTCTTTGTGAGCTAACTCTCAAATGAACAAATTTAAACAAGTGTAATCAAAAAACTCAATAAAAAAGTACTATCGAAAAACAAAATTAATGATTTACTCTTTTTAACTCGTTCTTGTCAATGTGTTTCGACCTTGGAAACGTGGACTATGAGTGATTTTTTACATTGAGTAAAAATTTTATTTTCACAGTTGAACTGATTTTAACCAATTTTCAATGCATTTTGTTTTTATTTGGATTGAGAAATGTACTTTTTCTTATCTTTTTTTAATGCAAATCAGCAAACAGTTTTTTGATGTTAAATGCTTATTCCCTGGAAAAAAAAATTCCTTTTCAACCCACATTTTTAGAATTTTAAGATTTTAATAGTGAGAACTCAGTTTTAATGCAAGAATAAGTATTTTGGAACCGTTTGTTATTTAATTTAAAGCTTCGCTTAATGAGAATAAGAAAAAAATGTGATATTTATGTCTTCAGTTTCTGATTAAATTCATTAGATGTGCACAACGAATACGTATCTGAAAAAATAGGATTGGTTATGGATCTACTAAATATGGTTGGATTTTAGTGCAACTTTCATCGACCAACAAAAAAGTAGAATGGATTGGTCAATACGTTATCCTTAATAAAGTTTTTTGTTTTGCTAACGTGAGTAATTCAAGAGCGATCCACATGAGTACCTACTCTGTAGGTTCGTTCTATTGTCTCTACGCATCTTTGAGAATATGTATCTGCTACGCAGATACATATTAATTCGCAATAGTATAAAAATGTCAGAAGTAAATTGGTAAATTTAATTGATCGGAATCAAAGTTTGCGGCATGGTGTTAATACAGTATATTTGTTAAAAAAGTTTACTTATAAACTGAAAGTTTGTCAATTCAGGCAAAAAGGAATATTTTTGAGGGACATCATTTTGAGGAATAAATTCTACAAAATTTTATGAAATTCAAAACTATTTTAATCGCTACTCATTATTTTCTTCATCTTTTTACAATTCAATTAATCTTTTGCAAGTTTTTTCTTCCTCTAACATAAAAAACAACAAAAACTGAAGCAAGTCATATTGTTACACTTGCTAACTCCAGAATAACATCTGAATGACAAACAATTCATTCATACACCACCTCTACATATCTCCACATGCCATTTTTTACGTGTAGCAAACTTACTGCTACAGTTCATGATTTTTTTTTGTATCTATCTCTTATTTAAGAGTCTCTAATAATATTTTGTAAACAATCTTAAGTAAGTCGCTTTGGCTGCATAAGACATACAAACATCGCGATCAAGATGATCGCGAGCATGCATGGAGTTGTCTATGACCATTTAACAGTTTTGTTGATATTATATTGTTACAATTTATTTTCTTCCCTTCTTGTACTGATGATTCAACATTGGGCATGATGAAGATGATGATGGTTACAGATGATGGTGATGACGAGAATGACAATACTGATTTTATCAATGAAGTGTTATTGTGTATATAAATAAAAATAATAATAATAAAAGAATGCCGCGGTCTCGATGGCAATGGGAAAATTTTGAAATGGGAGCTGCGAAGAATGCGGGGGTGTCGATTTTGTTTGTTTGATTGCATTTGACGAGATGAGATCGTGAGGATTTATAAATAAACAATAGATACAATTTCGGGACGGAACTGAAAAAAGGTGATTTAATTAAAACACTTAATACCAAACAGACGAGATTGTTTATTTTCTGTTTTTCCTTCATTTGATGATGGTATACGTGATAGACAAATTAAGATTAAATTTTTCCTTTTTGATTTTATATCACGTAGCAGAATGGATAAATGTGATGAATGGATTTTTTATTATTTGGCGAAAATGAATAAGATGAATTAATTTATAGTTTTGTGATGAATTTGTAGCAGTATTGGCAAATTAAGGAAGTGGGTATTCATATGATACTTGCCATAATTGAGTGATAATTTGGAAATATTTAAATAAATTGTGGTTATAGTGTTTCCGTGGGATGCATCGGTAGATTCAGGTTTCCTTTCACTTTCAAAGGTATTGAAATGTCTGACAGATTTAACGTGATTTTTTACATAACTATAGAAAGGCCAAAGTTTGATTTTGAATGATTCATATCAGCAATCTTAATATTTTTTAAAATAAAGCAATATTTAGTGTTTAAAAAAATAGATTTACTGACAGGAAAAAAATTATATAATTCAATTTCTAATCTAATTCCTTAATTTTTTTATTTGATTCAGATGGCCCCATAACTTTTAAATTCGCTTGCCTAGAATCATCTTAGCAAATCCTATATTAATTAATCTACATGAGGAACATTAGAATTTAAGTTTGTCTTGTGTAGAGACGATTGCTTTACTTCGAAAGAATAATGAACACAATATACTTGTAAATTTGGCCTAAATTAATTTGATGTAATTTCCTTGAAGGGACGTATGATTTTAGCGAAGAATATGTATGACTTTGGTTGTTTTTATAAAAAAAATTTCCCATAAGATTATGGACATTGGAGAGCAAAATCAGTTCGTGCAGTATCTCTAATAGCAAATAGATTTGATTCGTCTAAATCTTGCCTAGAAAGCAAGAGTTCTACTCAATTTTTTATAAAACTAAATTTAAGTAAGTTAAAAGAAATTGTAATTTTTCGCGAACTTTTAAAAATCTTTTGAACAAAAAGCTTAGAAGATTTTCACAGTAAGCGAACATTAAAACATGAAAATTTCCAACAATATTTCCGAATTTATATTGTTCTGCACTTATTGAAATATCTAAAAGCAAACCTATTAAAGAACGTAACAAAGGAAATGTTAAAAACATTCCTTAAAGCACAAAATTTCGAACAATAGCCAAGTTCCGTCGCTGACGGCCTTCCCATGCTATAATGCGTAGCACGAAAACTCCTTTCTCAACTACTCTTTCACATCTCCCGGGGATATCAAAACTAAAACACCATCATCATAGCCATCATATGTCTTTAACAGACAAAAATCGCGCACAATTATTATTCTGTATCGATTTTATATTCAATTTCGAGCTTTCTTTTTCTGTATGTTCCATGTTAGGTGCTGCAACACCTTCCAACCGTGATCAAGTCTCCGAAGAGTTTCACGTCAAACGAGGATCTTCTTCTTCAGCTTTTTCTTCAGTCATCATCTCATCTTTGGCATTCATATACTGTAGCCTTGGTGGACCAGATGTGTGCTACTTCTAAAATGGGTGCTGTTTGGTGAAATTGCAACTTTCAACAATAGATAACCTGTACAATCATCCTTCTTTGTGTGGTGCTGCTGTTGCTATTACAGCAGAACAAGCAATCTTTTGCCTGCAGCACGATGAGCCCAGACAGAAACCATATGGAAATTGCAAGTTTTAAAGATTCGTCTCGTCCCATAATGTCTTTTGTAAGCAAAGAAAATATCAACACGAAAAAGTAAATTCATCATTGGCGGTTTCTCAATGAGAATGATCACGACGACGGAGGAAGAATCTCTCTCCTCTTCCCGATCCTCTACTGAACCAAAACATTGGTAATCTTTGGGTAAGTTTCAAACCTCCAAGAATACACACCTATAGGGGAGAAACCTACATTCGATGTGCTGCAAAAACGAGACCCAATCTTGCAGATTCTGTGTTGAGAAAGTAAAAACCGAAAAGCAAAACCTGAACAGCAGAAGGGAAGTAAGAAAGAAATCATGAAATAAAATTAAATAATGTTTTTTTTATTTTATTTCAAGTGTTCGCGGCGCTTCTCTCCCGTTTTATCTTCGCGCGAATATTGAATATGTGTATATGTACAAACAAACGGTGGGAACTGATTTTCTGGTGAAGTTCAAACCATTTCATTATATCAAGGGCCTCCTTGATTTTATACCTTTTTTCCTGCATCCTCCGCGCTACCTCCTTCCTTTGTCCATCATCTTTCGTCTGCCAGATTCTACCTTGCAATGTTCGATCCGTGTCTTTTAAGGTGTATAACACATAGCATAGACAATCAGAAGAATATTGCAATCAGAGTCTGTTCGCCTGGACCGAATGTTAGCATACATATTCTGCAAGTCGTGTTCTTCAATCTTCCTCCTCTTCTTCTTTATTTTCACTGCCAAGATATCCTAACAATTCTTCCTCTTTTGGTGAATCCCGAAAGATGAAAAGACGCAAGGATGGAATGCCTTTCTTTGGATGATGTTGAAGAAGATGCTGCTGCAATTTCATGTTTTTAATCGTGGATTTTTCTTGCTTTTAATCTCATTCTTAGGTTTGATGTAAGTGTTATTGTATACATATGTGCATTAACTCTTTATGCATCTATTTTTGCAAATATTCTATAGGTATGTACGAGTATATGTAGAAATTTGCGCAAGTTTTATAAATTTTATGCTTGTTGACTTAGTGTGTGCAGAGAGAATGGTTAGAGAGTCTCAAAATGATGTTGATGAGACCGCGCGCTTAAGGATTATATTTACTGCATATTCGGTCGCGACCTTTATTTTATTTTTACATTTGATGTATTCGAACTGATAACGGGAATGATCGATTTCTTGTAAGTTAAGATATTAATCGCTGTTTTTTATGAGTTGATACAGACATAAATTAGAAATGGCAAGGGATAGGAAGAACGATGGGAACATCGCTTCAAATGCAGGGGAAGTTAATTTGACGTGATAAGTTTTTAATGAAATTCGAAAACTTGATGTTGAGGCTGATTTTAATAGAATAATTCTCACTGATTTTTATGCGGTCTAACAATCACCTGAGTTTACTTGTGTAAATTTTGTTCTTATAAAAATCATACACAACTTTAGGCAAAAACTCACATAACTAGGCCAAATATACTAAAAAGTTGTGTAAATTATAGTAAGCTAGAAAGACAATCAACATTACCGATAATAATGGCAACGCCAACCCAGCCTTCAAATATGCCGTATGTAGATGATTTAGTTTAGATAAGATATCCTGTAGCTCAATTCAAGTGTACCTACCTAATGATCCATGATATTCTGGTTCGATCCCAGCCCAAATCGTTGAGTAGGTATGAATTTAAATGAATAAAAACATTAAATCGAATTTCAAATTGGATTTTCACATTAAGTTCATGTGGGGAACGCAGAAGGGGAGGATTGTATTAATCAGAATGTCTTCTCAATCAATTTAAAGTCTCTATTTAAATTGACGTTTTCACACCAATTTGGTTAATTCACTTAAGAGTCTAGTATAAAATTAATTCTTAAAAATTTTTTGTAGCTTGCTGTAGAGGTTTGCAGGCCTGAACGTGCCGAAGAACTTGTATGGCATTTACAAGGTTTCTCTGTAATTTTACAGAACTCTAACTGATGGGTCTTAGATTGTAGCTGGAATTTGAGGCCTCCTTATGCTTGCGTATGAGGCGTAGCTAGGGTAAAACATAATGGCATGATGTGGTAATCTACTTGGTATGCGACGCGATTAGAGCGGGATAAAATTGCTGCCCTACTACCTTCATCGTTGCGAAAATAGTTCCAGTGCGGGAAGTAGTTTACATCCACTGTAGGGCATGTTTCGTTAATAAACTTTTCATGTGGTCGATATCGCTTTAACATGCGCTATTGTTTTAAGCGCTTATCATGCCTATATGGGTTTTCCAATAAGAGGTGTTATTTTGAATAGCCCACTATTTCGATAGACCTCACTTTTGAAGCTGTAATTTTTTGAAATTTGACAAGTAGAAACTACGCCATTAATAAAACTGGAACGATAAACGCTTCAACAGCGCATTAAAATTATTAAAATTCACTATGAAAATGATGAAAATTTGACAGAGACGGTTCGTAAAACTCGAACATTTTTGGGTCGTCGTGAAGCACCTTGTCGGACCGCAATACAGAAATTGGTGGAAAAATTCGAGCTTTTGGGACAACTTACTGATGTAAAGAGTAAAACCCGTGCACGTCACTCAAGAACAGACGAGAATATTGCTGTTGTAGCCGAAAGTGTTGAAGAAACCCCAGGTTTGTCCATTCCTCGTCGTTCTTTGGAATGAGGCATTCCGCAAACGTTATTACAGCGTATTTTGCATAAAGATTTGGGTCTTAAGGCTGATAAAGTTCAGTTAACACAAGAACTCAAGCCGATCGATCATCAGCAACGTTGTGTTTGCTGATTGGGTCCTTGAAATGCATGAAAATGATCCGGAATTCCATCAAAAAATCATCTTGAGTGATGAGGCCCATTTCCATCTCGGTGGTTTCGTCAACAAGCAAAATTGTCGCATCTGGGGCTCGTAAAACCTAAGAGTTATTGTTGAAAAACCTCTCTATCTTCAACGTGTGACTGTTTGGTGCGTTTTATGGTCCGGCGGAGCCATTGGACCTTACTTTTTCGAAAATGAAGCTGGAGCAACAGTTACGGTGAATGGATTGCGTTATCGAGATGATTAATGATTTTTATGGCCGGAATTGGATGGTATTGATCTGGACAACGTTTACTTTCAACAAGACGGCGCTACGTGCCACGCAAGTAACGAAACCATTGATTTTTACGGGAAAAGCTTCCGGACCGTATTATCTCTCAAAGAGGTGATCACAATTGCCCACCGAGAACTTGTGATTTAACACCTTGCGACTGCTTCCTTTGGGGCCACGTGAAAGAGAATATCTACGCAAACAGATCAGCGTCGATTCAAGACCTCAAAGGTGGAATTCGTGAGGCTATCGAGGACATAGAGCAGACACTTCGCGATTTGGTTATGGAAAATTTCATGAAAAGGATATGGTCCTGTAGGCGTGGTATTCGTGGTCATTTGGCTGGTGTTACTTTTCACTATTAACGGCATACCTTCCTCTTTATAATGAAATAAACATCCGATCATTTATATTAAAAAATGGAATTTGTTTTTTTAATATCAAACACCTCCTATTGGAAACCCTGTAGAATGAGTTGGTATTCAAAGTGAATATTCTCGATTTACTGTTCACTAGATCCTTTTTTCTGCTGTTGTAAGTTTGTACCTCGTTCAGAGCTCACACAACAAAGACAGGCCCGACGGCTTTTCAATAGAAAAAACTTATTTGTTGTTCAGTTCCCTCAAATTCTTTACATCAAAGTTTGACTTTAAACCACATTTTGGACAATGAAACCAATTGTCTTCAATTATATTCCCAAGTAAGAAAGTGACAAATTAATCAAATCGGGCTTATATGAGATTATCGGTTGTAAAAAGGGCCAACCATGAACCATTTACTGGACATTTGGCGCTAACTGTGTCGAACTGGATCCACACAAGGTCCAATATACGATAAAGTCTGTTTAACGTGGGCCAAAAAGGGACTAATTTGCAATGAAACCCAAACAAGGCCCATTACAACCAATTTACAATATTACTCTAAAACTGGGGACAGAAAATGCCTAAACATGGCTCATTTTACAATTGATTCGTTAAAAAGGACCTAAATTCGGCCAAACTCATGACGAAGTCAACCTAAAAGAGCTGAGGTGTAGCATTTTTTATATCATTTTTTCTTTATCTAATGTATCTGCGCAGCAGATAGGCCACATTTTCGAGAAAATACCTATTGCAGGAAAGCTTGCCCCAAGTAGGCCTAAATCGTACTCAAACAAGGCTCAATGTGCGGCGAAATTGGCATAAAATGGACCAATTTACGATGAACTAGGCCAAATATGAGTAGGGCCTGCATTGGATTCAATTTCTAATGAAGGGAGTCTAAAAAAGGCCCAAACAGGGAATCAAAGAAACCCGAACCGAGCCTAAAAGAAGTCAACGCAGGGCCTAGACAAAGACCTGTTTAGAGTGTACTTTTCAACTGCATTTGTTTTTTGGGCCCTTTTTAGATTTTTTAAGTATAACTGTAATTTTTCATGAATTTTTCAGGCCATACTTAGGCTTTTTTTTATGCTTAAAAGTAGATTTATTTTTATTTTATGGTCCAGTTTAGGCTGATTTCAATGTTACTCAAGTTTTAGAGCTATATTTAGACCCTTTTTTGTGGTAGGGAAGTGAATGCCCATTTACGCATACAGTGTGGGACTCCGATACTCGCAAGAAGGCGACTGGACTACCTACTAAACACCTCCCTTGTCAACCTGAACTAACCTGGGGCCGTATATTTAGACCCTTAACGCCTACAACAAAGCGCTAAGGTCCTGATTGCTTTTACTCGGACTAATTTTGCTTCCCTGATTGCATCCAAAATTTAACAATTTCCCAAGTTACCACCTAAATCAAATTGAAAAAAAATAAAACATTTCTTAACTTCTCTGTAATTTTCCATTACTAATAATCGCAACCAAACAAATATCTCCAAGCGCTACCAGGAGGCTTGTAAGCCATGATCACTAGCTTAAAATTTTAAAAGAAAGAAACAATCAAAATCCTCAGAATTGATAGAAGGTATAAAAATCTTTGCTTTCAACCTCTAACATGAGATGCGTTGGATAACACAAATGAACAGCAGCCGGTGGATGGATCATACAGAACAGCAGGTAGATATCGCGGGAGAAGTTGAATGTTCACGAAAGATTTAACAGGGAAACAGCTGAAGATCAGGATCTTATTTTTTTTCTTTTTTCCCTGGTGCTAGTGCTGTTATTGCTTATTTAACTATTCTAAAATCTGTGCTAAAATATATGGAGGAAATCCAAATGTTGAGATGATTACAGAATCAGTTTGTTTGGTAGTTTTTTAATCCTCCGAGAAAGTTGCAGGATTTTTTCTTTTTGTTCAAAATTTATTGTAAAATTTTTTTCTACTTTCTACTGAATAAAATAACAAGTTTTTCAAATGTTCCTAAAGAAAAGGAGCCGAAAAAATACTGTGCAGAAACACATCTCCTCTTCGTACGTATTCTCAGCTAAAGACGTAAAAGTACTACCTATGTATCTTTGTTGAGCCTAATGTGAATGGTAAAAGGAAATAACTTTGAACACACATCGCAGATACAGACGTGTATACACACTGGTGGATTTAGGATGGCAGGTATACATTGAGCCATAAATGATGTACACACACGTTAAGAAAAATGCAGCTCCTGCTGCTGTTGCCGGCGTGGGAAGATTTTTTCTCATGGGCTTAAGAAATCTGTGTTTTTTATCCTTATTTTTCATTCGGTCGGCGTACGAAAAAAAATTCAAAAAGACGATGATGATTTTTTTCTCTACCGTTGAGGAAGATAATATGGTAAGGTAAGGTGCAGGCTATTTTTTGAATGAGGGTTTCATTGGATGATTTTTTTTTCATTTTGGGTCACGAAAGAATGAAAAAAAATTTAGAAGAGTGGATAAGATGACAAGGAAGAAGGCAATCGTTCGGATTGAATTAGTATGAAATTGGTTTGACCTGCTAAGCGGTGGTACGCACTATGACATCCAAGAAAGGATATGTTGCCGAACTTGATACTAAACACGTGAAACAGACTATAGTTGAGGAAGGGTGTTAGATGTTGGTTTGAGAAAGTTTTTGAAATAACAGAATAAAGTATGTATTGAACGGTGTCAAGGTTAAAGAATCAAGAAGGGAAATGACTGGCATATGTGTGGATTAGGGCAGCCAATTGAAATAATTAACTTTTATGGGTATCTTGGAGGGTAAGATTTCTAGAAAAATATCTATGGAGGAGTTTGAAAGATATGTTACTTCCACTCCTTGAAATGTGTAGACCATTATTTTTTCCGTTCATTGTTAATTCGCTTATGAAGAGGCATCGTTAGCTTGATCTTTAGATTATTCTAAGGAGAATTAAATTTTTTTGGTGGTGGCTAATTTTGAATAATTTCTTAGAAAATCAATCATTTCCAAATAATAAGAAATGGGATTAATTCTACAAAAACGTAATTGTGTTGAAATTTGTAAGCCTAATAACTAAAATGAAACATGCCAAATAAGCAGCATATCACTAAAGCAATACTGATTGTCAAAATTTTGACAAATTTGAAAAAATTAGGCATAGCGTATGTATCTGCGGAGCAGATACCATAAAATTACAGCAATGCAACAGTAGTAAGAAGGCCTAATGAATTTTTCCTTGCAAGAAATGTTGAAAATTTCCAAAATTTAGGCAGAAAGTAAAAGTACCTGTGAAGCAGATACGAAGAAATTTAAGGCAGTACAACAATGCTCCACAAAATTTTTAAGATACATATCTGCTCCGCAGATACGTGAACTAGAAATCTAAGTTCTGAGAGGTTTCTCTCAAAGTCAGATACGTATTTACTTTTTCCCAGTCATTCCTTCGTGGGTAATATATTTAAATAATGGTTATTTGAAATTCACTAACGGTTTTTTCGCTTAATATTGTTATATGTCTCACAATCTATTGCCACCATTGACCGACATAACACAAAAGCAATTATATCCTTAAGCTGACAATAAACACTTTTGAAGAAGTAGAACGATCGACGCAAGAACACCACCAAAGAGCAACCTAGGCAATGCTAGAATTTGCTTTTGACGACTAGTCTCATTTCGTTCTACTATAAAAAGGCAACCGAACGAATCTTACGAGTGAGAATGCGAGCTAACGACGTTTTTTTTGTATTTCAACTTAGTGAAACTTACTAATGTTAAATAATTTTACAACTAAGCAATAAGCGTCCAAAAAGCGATATTTTAATGAAGACTAGCTTTATTTAAATCAAAACAAGAGCATTTAGCATTCGTGGAGTATAATAATTATAGGCCACGTGCAAAGGGACGCGACAATATGATTTCGGACTATGTTGCGTTGCTGTTAGTATTTTTATAGGTCGGATAGTTTACGGAAAATGGAGATATGCAAATTATAAATCAAAAATACGCCTGATAAACTAAAAAAACATCAAACTGAACAATCCAAAATCCAAAGAAAGGTGTAAACTTACATATGTTTAACTTCGATCTGAAGAAAAACTTACTTCAAACTCATTCAGCTTCGCGAACAAGCTAAATGCGCACTTTACTAGGCTAATTTATCTCCACTTAACTCGTCAATGTTTAACAAAAAAAGTACCAAATCTATCTATCCACAAGTCTGTTATTAGTATCTTTCACTTCAATTATTGGCTAGTATTCTTTTCTTAACATGTTCTCCACACACTAGAATATATGCTTCTTAATGCACATCAATCTCTTTAAACACACGCCGCTCAGGCCGCGCCATCAGGCCGGATGTACTACCAATTCAAAACCCATATCCCCAAAAATATCTGCTGTGTATCCAACAACTATTTCCAACAGCAGTGAAAAAGTGGAGCTTATTCATTCTCGATAATAAAATCAGAAGATTCAAGTCATGTTTTTTTTATCTATCTCCTTCATTATTATGATTGCGCCGAGGATATTATAGTTTTGAAAAAGTGGCGCTTGGTTAAGAAAGAAGAGGCTCTCTTTTTTAAAGACAATATAACATACATGTATGTAGATATGCGGTCTAATAGTCGCAAGCGATAATCATTCGTTCTACCGTAAAATACAAAGAAATATAATTCGGGAGGAAAACTAAAATTACAGGCACATTAGACCAATTAAAGGTTCTTTCTTTAGTTCCTTGTTTCCTTCGTCGTCCATAATAATCATATCTTTTTTTTCTACTCTGGTTGCCCCGTCGATAGTTTTGGAACTTAGTTTTAATATTCTCCACCATTTGATATGATGATGGTACATATGGTAACCACGGGGTCTGGGAAGTTTCAGGGGCTTAGTTTTAGACGCTTTTCTTGGACGTATCTTTTTCTGTGTTTCGCTCTAAACAATTTTACTTCTTAGATGGTTTGTTGTTGGAATTAATATGCATGTAAGTAGAAGAAGATATCGACGGTTAAGTGGTTTTTAGTGGGCATAATTACATTAACAAAAAGGGAAATTGGAGAGTTGAGATAAAATCTGTATTCATAGCGTACATCCAACCACTTTTAGTTAATATTGTAATTTCAGTGCGGTAAAAGAGATGTGAAAAAGTTCAGCAGGGCTCTGCGGAAGCGATGAATGGTTGGGTCTGGATGGGAGCCACTTTTGCATTGATTATAGTTTCGATACATTTGGAAATGTTTATTGATGGGAAGAAAAAAGGTGTAGAGGCATATTTCACATTGTAATTTGGAGGATATGTTTGGCTATTTGTCGGAAATTAATAGTTTGATTGCATGTTAGTCGTTTGAGAGAGATTTTACGGAAAACGGAAAAGAATTGTGCTGTGGGTTGGATTAGGTTAGTTCTTCTCTTGCGCATTAAGAACTACATGACCCATTTATATAATTTCATATAGTTTAGATTTATTGAAAAGAAAATTATTGGCGCAGCTGTAACTTAAGCTGTAGTTTAAGTGGTGAAGCGGTTTTAACCCCGCTGGCAGCTTCAAGATTATGTAGTTTTTTAAGCGAATCTTTGGAGTATATGAGCCCAAATAAATATAAGCTGGGCCCAGACACAGTCTAATTGCATTTTTACGAGCATTTAGGGTGAGAATGCGTCCTAAAAATTTGATTTAAAATAAAATTGGTGGGCTCTGTTTAAGGCCTCGTTTAGATCCTGTTTGGAGCTCTTTTCAACCAAGCTTAAGCCCATTTCATCGTAAGTTGGTCCGTGTTTATTTATACCAATTTTGCTACAAATTTGTCATTTTTAGGCCATTTTCGGGCTAAATTCGATGTAATTCAGTTCCCCTTCACGCCCATTTTTTTGCAAATGCAAATCGAATCCGCTGCGAATTTGTCGTTTTTTATGACATTTTGAGGGCCGATTTCATCGTTAAGTAGCCTCTTTTAGAATCTGGTTTAGACCCGAATTTCGTTGCAAAAGTCATGCCAAATTTGTTAAAATCTTGTTTGGGCCCTGTTTAGTTTAATCTCATCGCAAATTGTCAATTTTGTTGCAAAAGATACACCAATTTGGTTGTGAATTCGGCCTTATTTCGGGCAATTTCATTTTATTGTATATCAAACGCTTTTAGGGCTTTGGTTTGGGTCTATCCAGGCCCAGTTCTAAACGATTTGAATTGGGCACGGTTGTGACTCAGTTTAAACCTAATGTTCTACGAATAGGCTTTGCTTAGGCCCTGTCAAACCTTGTAAAACATCAATATCTTATATTTTGGTTGCTGTTTAGGCCATGAATTCAAGAAATAATTATTATACCTCATTCCCCAATAGTTGTGAAGATAGTGTGAAAGTGACCATATTACCTGGTCATGGAATGAGATACACTTATGTAAACAACGACAAGATTCACTTTGGACTGAGGGAAATGAGTTCTTTTTATGATTAGATACATAAGCTGATCGATTATAGATGTTTTAGACAATAAATACCCTGATAAATTGACTAAAAATAGAATAATCCTAAATTAGGTGCAGAAATGACTCGACATTTTATTTGACATGTAGCCAGAAATTAGTATTAACTTTTTTTAAACTCAGCCAAGGAAGCAAAATTACATACATTTGAGTAAAAATAATTCGTTGGGAGAACTGAAGGGCAGAGACCACTGGGGAAACCAAGGGAACGCTGGCCTGACTCGGTCGACGAAGTCATTTCATCGCTGTTCGGCTTTCGAAATCGGAGGACCCGGACAATGAACCGAAACATTTGTAGGCGAAGGCCCAAGAGGAGCTGTAGTGCTACGAAGGAAAAGAAAAATAAGCCAGGCCTGATTAAGTTTCCGCCTCGATATTTGCTCAAAAATTTAATTGAAAATAAATTCACTGGGCTGGATCGGGCTAAACAAGGCCCAATTTACCATTAACTTGGCCTAGGACCTGTTTATAGATTCTGTTATTTTTTTGAGCCATTTTTTTATCAAAGAAATTATTTTTTAGGCTCAATGAATTCGTTTTTGAACGTTAGTTACTTTGTTTCTAGTATTTTGAGCCATATTCAGGGCATTTTCTTCTTGAAGCCTCCATAAATCAGATTTCAGGGCCTTAAGCCAAGTTGATCTTTAATCATACTTTCGGAATTTTTTTGGGCTGTTTTGGCTTTGATTATTTTTATTTGGGTTATGTAAATAGAAATCTATGATCAGTTTTTCAAATTTAAGAAGTTTTCACGTTCTCCAGAAGCGAAAACATAAGAAACTTTTGCGCCAAATAGCTGTTGTTTCGACCCACTTTAGACAATTTTTTTATAATTGGGTATAGTTTACATGTATTTTAGGCTTTCTTCTTAGCACTTAAGCCCCTCTCAGACTTAACGTAATTTTATAATCAATTGAGCGACTTTTAAGCAAGTTTTGGGCTATGTTTACACCGATTTTGATTTTGACTGATCCAGCTTGTCCAGCAAATAGGCCCTGTTTGGGCTCGGTAAAAAATCTTTAGCTTATCATTTTTTGAGTCTTGTTTGGGCTCCGTTTAGGCCATGAAATATGTTATTTTCTTACTTCAATTTGGATATCCTAAAAATTTCAGGGAGGCCCGGATTAATTTTGAAGTAGTGAACTCAGCATTTAGTTGGATTAGATTTGCAGTTTTATGCGTTTTATGTGCCTACTCCATTTGATGTGTATCTGCTCCGCAGATACGTATTTACAGTATATAAGAAAACATGTCCAATAGACTTAATCATAAAATTTAACTCCTACACAGAAATATTTTGAAAAATTGAGTAAATAAATACTTACGTTTCTCGCAATATTCCCCCCGCCAGCCGGATAAACAGACAATTTCACCTGTTTCCGAGCATGTATAATGACCAAATTTATCGTCACGTGGACGACATAAATTCGCACAACCTGCACCGTAATAATGTGGATCACATGTCACGCGAAAATCATATTGTATCGATGAATGTGCCGCAACATGATGATCTTTTGTCCATTCGGGTGATACATCCAAAACTTTTTGTATTGATAGTCGTGAAATTAAAATACCTGAAAATAGAAAGAAATAATATTTAATTATTGGTTTACAATAGCGAATAAAGAAATATTCAATAAAATTTTTAATTGTTAGATTTGAGATATTAAAAAAAGGATAAGGAATCAAAATTTATATGGAACAAAATAAGTTGAAGTAGCAGACGAGTACTACTGCCGAAAAAGTTTTGCAAAAACATTAGTAAATCAGCCAATGCAACATTGCTGAAACTTAAAAAAAATGGAAAGATATCAGTTGTATCTAGGCCGTTTGGGAACGCGTATCTTTACAGCATACGACCGATATTTAGGAAGAAGCAAAAGCTTTGAACAAAAGAAAAGAAGCAAAATTTTGAACAAATCCGTGCGAATCACTTGGTGACCTTGAAATCGGAGATGTCGCGGTCGCATATCAAAACTTGTTTTAAGTAAGTGAATTTACAATTGTGAAATTTTCGATCGGATTATTCTTAAATTTCCAGGATACACGCAGTCAATACTCAGACATATTTTGCATTTTTCGATAGTTTAAGCACCCCTTTCAATTCAAAAGGCGAAAATATCAAACCCAAAACCCACACACCATTAGCAAAGTTGCCAGAATTTGAAATTCTGAAGTTTTTGTTGTTCTTGTACACGTGAAAACCTACTGCCATGATTTTTTTGCTCAAATATATCCAACCTTGAGGGGGAACATATCAAGTTTTTAAAAATATGACGTACGCCGCACTCTCTAACTTTGCTACCGCACACTTGGTCTTAAAAGTTCTCATCAAAATTTTCAAGTTGTCATCCGTATCGACATTTTGCAAAAAATTAAATTAAGGGCCACTAACATTCATGGGGGATATCCTTCTTAAAAAATTTTGAAATAAGACTTCTAAAAATCGGGCAGAAAGCATATGTTTCTGTGGAATAGATACATATGCGAAAGTGCAAGACCTTCGTGGACAAAACTCAAAATTCTGAACTTTAAAAATAACGGTGAAATTTAAGCTTTCGGAACAACTGCTTATCCTAATTTTCTAATTAATAATAAAAATAATCCATCGTACAACAGTTCAAATCTGAACCTTAGGGTTGAGATTTTGTTGTTAGGCTATCTCATTCTATAGTTGTAGTCGAATCCGAGGTGATATGGTCAATATCACGCTAAACTATGCGACTATTACCTAGGTTTTCAATCAGTACCCATCACAGCTGGGTGGAATAATAGTCCAACAGCAGCATCACAAGCTCGAGCTCGATGCCGCCACCAAGGTTTGACCTTGGGAGCTGCTGCGCAAGCGGACTGTATCCTAACCCACTGCTCCATACCGACTAATTTTCAAAGTAGAAATCAAATTTTTGGAATAACGGTAAATTTCAAATTTTCAGAATTACGGTAAACCTCAAATTTTCAGGATAACAGTAAATTGAAAATTTCTCAAATAAAATTCCAAATTTTTCGAAAAAAAAAATTCCAAATATTTTGAATAACGATAAACTGCGAAGTTTATTTTCCTTAGGTAACATAAGTGATTTATATTTACAAAAAAGAACAAAGGCTCTTCTATGTATGGGGACACCCCCTTAAAATCTTTTGAACATTTTTTACAGTCATAACATTGAAGAGCACACCACTTTTGAACTACTAAAAAAACTCAATACTAGTAGCGATTGTGGCCTTTGACAAAACCTTCCGCAATGAACGAACGGATAACCCTGTCGCGATTTTAGTGAGATCGGCAAATTTATTTTACAGACCTCTAAAAAATGTCCAGGATTCCGCCTCTCGGGCAAATTTTCAATAAGATCTTATTGAGAGATAGAAAAAATATGATCACATAAATTACCCATTTTATGAATACCACCAATCAATTTATATACATAATAAATCACAATAAAAAATTCTTCAACATAAAAGAGAATCTCTACCTTGAGTAAAAAGTAGACCACAGAAAATACAATCTGTTATCTTATATCTTCCCTTCTTGGATTTCTTCTTCGTCCTCTTATCCTTCTGTATATTATATTATTTAAGACAGCGGCAAAATGAGTGCATTTCCATCTGGCTGTTCCAAAAGAAAACTATGTTGAGAAAAAATTCCCAAAACCTTACACGCAACTAAATGCGCAGGTGTTTTTTGCACACGAACAGGTTCCTTAAATTTTATCTGAATTTTGAGATGGTTGGGTTGGTTACCTTTACGTTGTGTCTACTATACGTCGGCGGCTGCTTTTCGCTGGTGTAGCCGCCACTCTTATTTAATACGCGCCGGCTCAGTCGATTATTGTGATACCAATTCGTTTGCTTGGACTAATGTCGTTTACCTGTTAACCTGCTGCAAGAATGTTAACGTGTGTTAGCTACGTACGCGTAAGTTATGCTGAACGACAGATCTGCAATACCTGAGCCAGATCCACAACATCTACTTTTCTTTTATGTGGCAGACTTTGAATGTTCATATTATTTCCAGTAGGGTAGGCAATGCCTTGCAGCGAAATTGCATAAATCTTTCAAACGAAAACTTGTCTCATTCCAATTGCTCTTGGATTTCTCAAAGTAAATAGAAATAAATTTGAAATAAAAACAAACCAATAAAGCGTACTCGTAGAATTCATGACAGTTGATTAGACTTACTTAAGAGTATCAAAATGACTAACATTTACGTAAAGGAATTTAGGTTTGACCTGGCTTACCGGAAGGCTGGACTATAGGACCTATGTTTTATGTTTTTTGCAATTCGAATGTATTGTGGGAATAAACTGAAAAAGCTCAAATACCACTAACAATTTCAAGTGAATAAAATATTGTTTTTAAATCAGCCAATAGTTTTCAACGCTTCGCATAATCCTTTGATCCATTTCAAAAATGAATTGCGGGATCTACGTATAACTGTTTAGTTTCATGCATATGGAATTTTTGAGCTCGTCTCCACGCAATAATTGGCTTTGAAGTCACCTTTGGTACGGAACCAGGAATACCGATTATCTTTTTTAGGTACATTAAATGAGTTTTCCAGTTGCAAGATGAAAGATACGGCTGAGGTGAAAAAGCTACACTTGAGACATATACACTTAAATTTTCATCTCAACTCAGCAATCAATTCTGGATTCCATGAAATGATAAGAAATATGTATATCAAACAAGAGAAACTCATATTTTGTATGGGAATATGATTTAAAAATAAGAAAGCCACTTAACAACATTTCAATCCAGACTTCCTCTCCTTCCGACCATAATTTTTTCAGTTCTGGGTTTTTAATAAATACCGGAAATCATTATCCTGCCACATGAGCAACCAACCAAGCAGCCTTTTTAGCCGAAATATTCTAGACCCAAGACGATAATCTTATTTTATATGCTTGTCAAGAGCCAAAAAAAAAAAACATACTGTCGTCCATCTTCACCTCTTCAACTCTCGTTTTTCATCATAAAACTTGTAATCCACCTCTCTTTGAATCGTTTAGTTTCTATGGAACTTCAACCACTTATCGAGTACACCACACCGCTACGATCCTCATCATCATCGTTGTGGCGACATTTGTCCTCCGGGGCATGGTTATTCGTTTTTCTTTCCTTGCTTGCACGTTCTTTTGAAAATCCTCAGCCTACACTTATTGCCAGGAGCCGTTTTCCGTTGTATTTTAGGAAAGTATGTTACGCATGCGTATGGCATCGTATAGCACAGCAACATACAATTTTTTCATTCATAAAATAATATTTCCGGGGGCGATATTGCAGGGATTATGCTTCCTTTGCATTTGTGGTACTACCACGGAAGGGACTGGGGAAGAATATTATTTTTGCTATAATGATGTATAGAATATCACAACTTGATAAAATGGATTTTAATGACAACATGTTGATTATCGGAAGGAGTTGGTTTTTATTGTGTCCGAAAGGATCAAATGACACTATTTTAAAACGTGTTAATAGGTTCTACTGGTAAATGAAGAAGGATATGAGTGCTATTTAAATTTATTTAGAAGAAGGAAAAAGGGAATGTACAAATCTATATTATGCTTAGAGGAGCTTACATTGATTGCAGTGATTATTCAAAGAAAACATCCTTAATATTTATTCTTAATAGCCTAAATCTATCAAATATAAAATTTACATTATATTTTATTCAAAGGGTTTTGATCAGAACTACAGAATAGATTCACTCAGAAGATGAGATTTGCATTTCACTCAAATCAACAAAGCCTCTTCGGATATTATAAATTCCCTTTCTTACTAGTTCAATTTTCGTTTAAGACAAGTTTTTGTAGGATACTGTGAAAACTCTACCGACTTCCAGGTCATCGTGCCAAAATAGTCAATTTGCTAGACGCTTTATTTTTGTACATCTAATTTGTAGTATCTATTCTTTAATTAGAATTATAATTTTTTGACTGAAAAGTTAAATTCAAATTTCTAATGAAAATATGAGATTATACGTCCTTTTAGAGATTTTTTTTAATGATTTTATAGCTCAACGTTCAAACCAAGACATTAACTGCGATTACTTTTCATCCTGATTTTCTTCAAAACGATATTTTAACATAAACCCCTTTCAACAATTTTCGCCATATGAGGTCCCGTATCATATGAAGATTGAGAAGAAAATTGAAAACAGCAGATGATGCTCGGCGTGCGTATACATACTGCATTGTATATGATGAGTATTAATACCATTATCCATCCCTATATTTTGTATATTACACATCATCCAACGGGATCATGTGTTGTTGTTTTTTCTCACATGTGTGATCTCAGAAAATATAAAAAATACATAATATTCATTGCTAAACATAAAATATAAATTACACCAGCTGAGGTGATGAATTTAATCTTAGCTCATATGCACATATGAGCACACATACATCCAAATGTATGTGCAAAATTTTAAAACAAAGATACAGGATCCTAGCAGTTATAAGGGCTGGATGATACATCACATTAATTCTTACGTGATACACTCAACGTTTTCTTTTTCATACATAGTATGGTGAAAGGAAAGATTGAAAAACCGCAGGCAATTAAGTTTTTGGGAAGAGTTTTTAATAGTCTTTACCACTGCATTGGAGAAAATCTTAGCAGTAAGAAGACTTGAGGTAAGATGCAAAATTTCATGTTGAGCTTGAAGATTGGTGTAAAATATTATGAACCCAGTAAATCATGCGGCCTGCTAAACACACCAAGTACCAGGCGCTCATCACATACACATGAATTTTATGATCACCGAACATTATGTAAACATGATCTTATTTGGTTTTTTTTTCCTTCTTTTCCTGAGTGTTTGTTCCTCTTCTGGTTTACAATAATACGGTGTATGCGCGTTTGTGGTTTTACTCAGCATCAATTTTACGAAGGGAAAGGGTTCTTTAAGATACAACGGGATGAGCTCCTAAAACAACATAACACTTCACAAGTCCTTGCGGTATTTATGTTTATTGGTGGGTTATAAACACCAGAACAAGACACAAGCACGCAATAAATGACATGAAATGAAAGGATGACAAATATTTCCGGTATAGTTTTGGAGTGACATCGAGTTTAAGGTAAAAAGTGAGAGGTTTGAAGGATTAAATGGTTGATCTCTAGAATGGTGGCGCTAGTCGTAAGATTTATTTCATGGCTAATATGTCAATTGTAATTCAATGAAGTTTGCAGTTTTTAATAGATCGTTTTGGGAAGATTATGAATTTTGTTTTTAAATTTATTTTTATAAATTGAATAAGAACTGAAAATAAAAATTTCGAACTTAACAAAGAAACATTTTATTTTAAATTAAGAATTGAGTTACAATAAGTCTCTAAAACAAAAATCATAGCGCACTCACTAACTTGCCTGGCCCTAAACATTTTCTTCCAAGCTTTGTTGCTTGCTTATGATGCATATTCATCGAATACCGCTGGGGTAATTCACTGTCTTGATTATTGACATTGTCAGCGTATACAAAAGAATCATACTTCTCTCGTCGGCATATTTCGTAGATCACAGGAACCCCATGTCACGATCATCAACAATGATACCCTATGCATCTAGATAAGAAGCTTTACGTGGTATAAAATCTGTTTCCAGACACGATTTGATTACAAACAATCAATGATTCAACTATCATTTAAGTATTTAAAAGTTTTTTCATCGATTCGAATTCGAATTCTTTTACTGCAAACGAAGACCATATTAAGATAAGTATCTGCGGAGTCGATATTGATTTACAAAATACTTACTAAGACCTACATATGTAATGTAAAAGAAAACACTTCTATGCTATCAAAATAAATTTACTACTAACTATTATTTGAATCAAATATTCAATCATAGGAACGCTTCGAAAGTTCGAATACTGGTTTCAAAAGTAAAATTGAGATTTTTATCACCAGATGGTGGTTTGGTGTCATATATCGGGCAAACTAGAAGGCTGTATGATTAGAATGTGATTTCAAGCTACAATTTTCAAATGGATAGCTTTTTTTTCGGCAATTGTGTCAAAAGTTATGTTGTTTTTAAATCGAATGGGATGATTATATTTGGTTGTTCTGCGAAAAAGACAGAAACACTATAAAAAGGCCAGAAAAGATTGTGGTATTTACGTTCAAGGTGCTTTATCCAATGTAACTGCATGTGCATAATGTGAAGGATGCACTTTGCACCGATTGAACTATTGTACGCGAAAATTTCATTCATTTTTCTCTTGCATCCTGAGTACTCCGATATAGATTAGACATCACTAAGGCCTTTTCTGAAAATATCTCATATATAATACCTTTCATATGAAACCCCATTCTACTGTCTTTGATGAATTTGCTTTAGGATCACCTATCGAAATGGGAAGGCACGCACGCAAAACTCTCTAATAAAATGTATCCAAAAGCATTTCAGAGGTCATCACTCCTGGTTTTTCGACAAACTATGGTGACTTTAGCTTCGGAGTAAACTGCTGTGACAGACCAACAGACAGATACAGGTCACGATCTCAACAGGTTTTGGTATTTACTAAAGTCCTAAAAATTAAGTCAATTAGTTTGTTTATTTGATATTCGCAGGCTAATTCTCTTTTTTCTTGAAAAGCCGTAAGGCTTTGCTTTGTGGTGTGAACAGACGTGTTTCGATTCCTTTTAGTCATCTTCAGTGACACTCAAACAGCCGTCGGGCCTTGCTTTGCTGTGTGAGCAGACGCGTTTTGACTCAAAGGAGTCGAAACGCGTCTTCTCACAACCAAGCAAAGCCCGGTGGGTTTTCAAGAAAAAAATCCTAGAAATGTGCTTAATCAGTGAGTTTCTTGGATCCGGGCATCGAAAGCGACTAGCTCAAAAGCCTATGAAAAGGGATGGAAATTAAGCTCCTAAATACAAAGATGAAGCCCTTAAATTAAAAGCATATACGCTTCATCAAAAAATAAAAAACATCACAACATTTGCTGAGAATAATTGTCAAATAAGCCAAAACTTTTTGATCTCATCCGCGAATAAAATTAATGAGCTTAATTTATTACTACATTAAATTAGCAATGCGGACGGCATTGGCCTATTTTTCAAGCTTCTTCCAAACACAGCATTTTTGAAGTTGTTTAGAAATCACTGTTCCAGATCGAAAGTTAAGCCTTAACTTTTTACCTTTTCTCACTTGTACTAATGCTTTTGGTGCGCTTGAAGTCAAAAAATTCGTTATCGGAAAAGTTGTAAATTTAAGAACCAAGAGACTAATCCTTTCATATAAAAGGCCTTAATTTCTTGTTCAATGTAAGTGGAACGAGTGTTTTGAAATTTCAGAATAACGGTAAAATTTCGACGATAAGTTCGAAACAATTAGAATAACGATGAATTTCAAATTGTGAGTATACCAATAGATACCGATAATGCGCTGCTGAGAGAGGAATTACTCAAAGGTTGGTTTCATACAACATTCGTGCCAGAGGTAAAATTATTTTCAAATTGATTCAGCCAAATTTCACAATTTGTACTCATCTTTTTGTGATTTGTTTAGGAAAGACAATTATGGAATTTGAAAATTTCCAAAAAAAGATTTATTTCCAATGGATTACACAACGTATCAGTCAGCAGACAGGGGGATGATAAATGATGGATAATTTTTTAGCAATAGTTTGGCAGCTAATTGCACAGCCATTCGTCAACCAGTGAACCAGAATGTCGTTAACTTGTCAAATCTATACTACAAAGAAGCACTTTTGGCACATTTCGTTAGAAGCTTCACAGATCAGATTTAGGAACTATAATTAAGAATTTCAAAGACATACTATATGCCACCTGGTTACTGCATGGGATCAAAGTTAAGCTTTCTGAAAGAAATTGATACTCATTTGTGGTCCAAATATTAGTGACTGTTAAATCATTGCATTCATTTATGACTTGCTTCAAGAGATATCTCATACGGAAATTTATCTATTATACACATTTTTAATGTTTGTATTTTCTTTGCATATATTGCGCTGATCACAAACATAAGGCACAATATATGCTGTCGAAAATGATATTGTGAAATGCATCGAATGTCTTACAGGATATACTTTCACTGGATGGAAGTGCCATCTCACTGAAATTCATCCAAATTGGTGACCCACAATTTTCGATTTTTCTTTTTTGCATGTTTCCACCGATTAGATACGCTTCCGAAAGGTAAATCAAACTTTTTTTTGGCAGTTAACATTTTCCTTAACCGACTTCTCTAGGAAAGAAGATGACCATGCGGTAACATCTTTTTTTTTTGCTCCATATTCACGGATGACTTTCGAACGAGGATGTATAAAAGGATTCTGTTTCCATTTAAGCGTTGAATTTGCTTGTCATTAGGAGAAGTTTAAATTTACAACTATGATGCTTTCGATTTCACTTCACCAGAAATCGATCAGTGTATGGATTATAGTTATTGAGGTTGTATATGAGATTCCACACATCATAGTATAGTATATTCGTTTTTTGTTGTTGGTAGTTGAATCATGGTCTAGATAGATATTAAGACTAAGATATCTGTCGAAACTGGTCAGAAAATTAAAATTTTGGTATAAAACTACCGATTACTTTTGATTGAAGATAGTGATTTAAATCCAGTTTCCAACAAATTATTGGATTTAATTTACGTCAAGGACCACGTAAAGCACATGTCAATCGACACCAATCAAGGACCATTACCGTATAGTATAAAACAATAAAGTATCCATTATTCTCCATCACTGTTTGATTGATGCAATGGTTTCAATTAAAAAAGATACACGTAAAAGGTAGCATATTGCTGTTGTTTATGCAAAAATGTTATGGTTGTCCAATTAGGATTGCCAATTATATTTACTGTATTTTGCAGAACTTTAGAGTTAAAATGTGTAGTTTAGTGTCCCGTGAGTCCAATCCATTCTGAGGCCCATATGCAGGTTTCGAAACATTTTAAGGTTTTTCAGGGACGGGGAGTTAGCCCGTCACCCAACCTCCATTCCGACTCGGTCGACGAAGACAGTTCATTGCTGCTCGGGTTTCGAAATTGGAGGACGCGGTCAATAGACCGAGACAGTTGGAGGCGCTATTTGCAGGAAACGAAGGCCTGAGAGGGGCTGTAGTGCTACGAAGAAGAAGAAGTACAGTGTCTCTCTACATAAAATATATTCAATGCATTTGTATCCTTCTTTACTAAATTTTTCGTGCATGTTGAATAGAATCTGGGTTCTGAAGTTTTAAAATAGCGGATTCGGATTAACGGTGCATTTCAAATTTTTAGAATAACGGGTTTTTAAAATTTTCGGAATAACAGTAAATTGTGCATTTCTGAGAAGCATTTCAAATTTTCGGAATAACGTCAAATTTCAAATTCTCGGTAGAACGTTAAACTCAAAATTTTCAGACTAACGATAAATTCGATATTTTCAAAATAGCATGAAATTTCAAATTTTCAAAACAACGATAAAATTCAAACTTTCAGAATCCCTGACGGTAAGTTTCAGATTTTCTGAATGACTATAAATTCTAAATTTTTCAAAATTTTCATCGAGGGATGAGTTTTAAATTTTCGCAATAACGGCAAATTCCAAATTTTTAGAATAACGCTGTTCCAAATTTTCAGGATACTAGTAAAATGCAAATTTTCATAATGACGTCCAAAAAGAAATTGTTGAAAATAACGATAAATTTCAAATTTTTAGAATAACGGAAAAGTGCAAATTTAATTGTTTAATGTTAAAGAAGGAGTAAAATCTTTTTGATAAATATCCCGTGGAAGAACAGAATCAGTGTTTTGATATTTCAGAATAACAGTAAATTCCTAGTTTTAAAAATAACGGTACACTACAAAATTTCAGAATAACGGTAATCCTTACATTTTCGGAATGAAAGTAATTTATAGAATTTACCCAAAATAGCGAAAAACTTCAAATTTCCCGACGAGCGATAAAATACGAATTTCTGGACAAACGGTTGGTAATTTTTTAGAATCATGAAACCAATATTTTCATAATAGCGTCACATTTCAAATTTCAGAATAACGTTAAATTTCGAATTTTCATATTAACGGTTTAATCCAAATTTTCAGAATAACGGTTAATTCTAAATTCTTAGAATAACGGTACATGGCAAATTTTCTTTTCTTTTGACAAAATAAGTAACTGATGCTAAAGAAAGAATAAAATCATTAGTAATGCTGTTGAATCTTCATCGTGCATGTAATGGGGAACATATTGCCACCATAAAATTTATTTCATTCTTTTGAGGGCACTTGAAGTCGGGTTTGATTTTTTTTTTGGTTACTTAGCGCAGTTCTTAATTAGCGTTAAAATGATTGTATTTTCTCCGAAGAAACCATAAATTTGACATCTTTTGGCAGAGCCTGAAGTGACTCAATTATGCAACTTATGAAAAAAATCAACCAGGGTCACTATGTGATTGTCATCAATTTATTGTTTGTAATCTCAACGTTCAACAGATCGTGATTTAAATGCAGAACTTGCACGTCCTCTCTATTCATAATATACCAAAAGCGAGTGGAGAAACATTTTTCAATTTCACGTAAAACTCGAGTAAACAATAATCTCCAAGCGCCTGAATACATTTTGTTTGTACAATATTTCATCATCCTTAGAAAATCTGTTGACACATTCGAAATGAAACATATATAAAATCTTAAAAAGTTCATAAATCATGTGTCGAAGAGCATACAGCAGAAATGTTAATATTTACTAACGCGGATCTTCACAAAGCTTCGCTCTATTCAATATGATAGATCGCTTCGTTTGAAAGAAATGATCGGTGACTGGCTTTTTACTGCTGAGGACTTCACTGCCACCTTCCTTCTCTTCGTCTAATCGTGGGCACTAGAAATAGTTTGAGATGATCATGCAAACGTGTCTCTAGGTAAGACCAATGAAGGTCATCGTATTCAAAATATGACTCAGTATTGACTATCTATTCAGGCCTTTTGGAGCTATCCACACATATTGGTAGAATAACTGAAACTTTTTAGATGCAGATACAATAAGTATGATCTTGCATGCAAAAAGATACCGCAACTATTTCACATACGAAGACCAATAAATTTTGAAGCGAAAGCAAAGGAATATCTTACATATTCTTCAATATTGAAGGTTAATATTTTGATCTTCTTCAGAACCGAAAGGAAAATGCTCCAATAAGCATAAAATGAAAGACATAAACCAGCTGCTGATCGTGAGCTTGGCAAAACATAGATTCCAATCTAAAGTAAGCAAACTTTTGGCACGATCAGATCCCATAAATACTGAGCACATACTTTTATCTCGAATCATAATCATAGATCTCATTTTCAATATACCCTAGATATTCATATGTCCAACAACAATCCGTTTTAAGCCATAAAAGTAAACACATGTCGAGTAGAAGAATCATATCCAATCCTCACATATCACATACGAGGGTTCCAACATGAGCTAGCTCCTACTTAACTGAGTACATATCGAGAGCTATTCATGGCTAGTGTAATGATTGTGTGTGGAAAATATTCACACAAAATATCCAAACAGTGCCGCAAGATATATAACGCGCTCGCTAAAATACGATTTAGTAATACACCAAACTCAATTGCTTTAAAGATCGTTTATATGATTTTAATCTGAATTGACTGAGAGATTGAACCAAAACCTGGGGGAGCCTGCGGGACTTTGGGTCGAGATCTCGATGGAACACCGAGAAGAGAGGAAGCAAAATGATCAGTAGCTTAAGGTAACATACAGTGTCTCAAGGTGAAGAGGAGAAAGATGGTGAAGATCGATAACATTCTCTGGTAATGGAAAGTATCAAAGAGTCTGTACAGTATCTAATCTTCAGCTTTTTTCTCGGATTTATCATACTGTACATCGATTGGAACAGACACGGATACAGCGAGAGGAGACAGTAGATTGTAAAGTAAAAAAAAAAATTGATGGAGCTGCCTGAATCACTGACTGACTAACTGACTGACAATGGGCTATAACCAGATTGAACCTTTTCTTCTTGGCGATACGATGCTGAAGATATGCGATTACCCAGCTTTAGTTGAGAAGAAATTCTTTAGTTAATTTCGGTCGAGATCTTTTCTTCAAGAGAGATTATCTCGGATTTTTGTTTTCTTGATCATAAGATCACGGAAAATGATCACGTAATCAAATTCCAACATTTGATTCATGGATTAGCCAAGTAATTAATTAAATTTACATAACATTGTGATGAAATGATGTGGATGAGTGATGGATACGGAAGAATTGAAATTGGGGAAGAATTTGGGATGAGTAAGGCTGGTTTGTGAGACGGTCTGGTCAAATTTTGAATTCAAGCTTTTATAAAAGTCTTTACGATCAATCAAAATATCAGCTGCACAGATACCTATCCGTTTTTGCAGAATAGATACGTATCTATGAATACAAGTAGAATCAAATACGAATCTACTTTTTAGATACGTATCGGATTTTCAGATAACTATGTGTTTACCAAATATTTTCTGCTCCACAGAAACTTTTTAGTATGTTCTTATTAATGTATGGAGATACTTTCTGCTCTGCAGATAATCCAAATCTGGTGCTTCCTATTAATTCCCCTCTCGATCCCACAATAACGTTTAATTTCAATATAAATTACCTTTCTATTTCACATGCCATTAAGACTAATTTTCATTTAGCAAGCATCATTTTTCCTCTAAGTACAATCTACTGTACTTACAATAGAAAAGTAAATATCTTTACTAAGAAGAGGATACCATAGCTACAGCATCATCATCTTCATCACCCAACAGCCCAGGGTACACCAGGCGCATGCATACGAGTACAAGAGGTGATCCACCAAAATGGTATAAAGGTATAAATCTCAAAGAAGACGCGCAAGAGAGAAAATTTTTATGGATACCTCGACATTCATTTGATGACCTTTGAGGTCTTGACTCAGGTTGTGTGTACTGAATACCATATTTTTCCGTTCTTTATTTTTTTTCATTTTCTTTCTTTTGGTTCCCAACTTTCAATGTTAGAGGTAAAATGGAGTGTACCTGAGAAGAAGAAGAATCTGTTGAGAAAAGGAATATCGTGTCGCTCGAATGGTGTATAGTGAAAATCAGGAGAGTTCATAAAGAGGAATTCCGATCGTGAGGCCCAGGCACATTCACTCAAGTCCATTTGTATGCAATGGAAGAAAATAAGGACAAAAGAAAAAAACACGAACAACATCGTGTATAAAGGTAAAGAAATTTTTCTGTGTTGGATATCCTATGAAAAATGGAAAATCAAAGAAACGAAACGTCACGTCGAGCGTTGCTGAATGGCAAAGCATTAATCCCGAAATTGTTGGGAAAGATATGTGAAGTTCAACGCGAAAGAGGAGGAGGAGGATAATCAGGCGGACTAAGGTAGTAGCAGGTATCTCAAATCACATAGTAAGAATTCCTTTTCGAAATTTATTTTTTTTATTGACGACCGGCCGAAAAAAATTGCTCAGGAAATTTTTCGAAGACAAATTCAATACAATATAGAGGTGATACTTTTTCTTAAACCTTCGGTAGTGTGTATTAGCTTTGTTTTGTTATATAATTGATGTACCTTCAAGAAGCTAACAAATGTTTCTTTTGAAATTTTTGTCGTCTTCCAAGGACCTTAAACTGACCGAAACATATCTTTATGTCGTGCTTTCCCAATAGGTTTCAGGCATAATATCCACTCGGGATCGTAAATCTCTGAATGATCGATTGAACTCAGACTAACGTTCAAAGGATGTGCAACTATAAAAACATGCAGCAGATGGTTGATTTGGAAGGTACCTAAAGGTTGGTTTTGAGATTCAAGGAAGATTCCAAGAAACTGAAAGAATAGAAATATATTTGTTATTTCCTTTATTGCACGCATGTATATATGAGTGTAATGCCTTTTTTTTCAAGAAATTATGTTTGGGAGTATAGTTCGGACTGCGTAATAAATGACAAGGTTAGAGGCCAGAGACGCTGCTCCAGGTGTTTGAGATCTGGCGCGCTGCATGACTGACGCCTGTTCTAGGAAGAACAATGTGTCCTAGATAAGGCACAGAAATGTTGCAAAATTTGCAAAGGAATTATTTTTTGGTTTCTGTTAGGTTTTTGCGACTCTAAATATTTTGTGATCCATCCTCATTGCAGCTACATATTCAAATTTAATTTACAAATTATGGCAAGTAAATAGAGTTAACTAGAAGACCCACATATGTTGCGATGATATATTTCTTTAAAATTTTTAGAGTAAATACAGGAAAAAGAGTCAACCAGTCCATACGTATCTGCAGATACATAAGTACCTTCGACATAGAAATGCAGGATATCTGTAGAGAAGTTATGTGGTTTGAAGAAATATAAATTTAAATATAAAATAATAAATATAAAATGAAATGAATACAAACATAATTTTCCACAATGAAAAATGTTGAAGTTTTAGAAATCATTAGAAGTAAATGTAAAATCGATTTCAGGACGCACTAAAAAGGGCGAAATAATTTGTGTGGTATCGGTGCCAAAGATGAGGCACAGAAGATTTCGAAATTGAAAAAAAAATAAGTTTTTTGATTTCTATGATAGGTTGTTTCACTTTTAAATATTTTGTGATATATCTGCATTGAAGATACGTATTCGAATTCGGTTATAAACTTATGGAAAGAAAATATAGTCAATTATTAAATGCATATCTGCTGCGCAGTTGCATGCCTTCAAAATAAATAACTTTAATGCTCTCCGTATCAAGTCAGTTTTCATCGCTTCAGTTACGATTGGCTAACTTACTTTTTTTTTAAAACAGTGTAGTAGCAGATACGCGCCTACTGATTAACCAATTTCTTGCTATAACTTTTTAGTTAATAATAAGTCTGAGTATTTACAAAGATATATCACAAAATCCTTGAAAAGCTCCATAACCAACTTAGAAGCCAAAAAATCGTTTTTTTTTTGCCAATTTTTGTTAATTTGAAATTTGATAGTAGTAGTTTTAGAATAACGGTAAACTCCAAATTTTCAATATAAGGGTGATGTCAAATTTTATGGCAACCATCCATTTAAAATTTTCAGAATAACGGTAAATTCCGAAATTTTGGAATAATATTAAATCTCAATTTTCAGAATAACCATTTATCCTAAATTTTTAAAATAATGAAAAAAACTAAACTCATAAAATAACGGAAAATTTTAAATCTTCTGATTAACGAGAAACCCTTAATTATGAGAATAGTAGTAAATTTCAAATTTGTAGAATAGTAGTAAAATCCAAATTTTCGGATTAGCGGTAAACTTCTCATAGTTAAGGGTTTCCAGTTAATCAGAAAATTTGAAATTTACCGTTATTTTATGAGTTGAGTTTTATCATTATTATAAAAATTTTGGATAAATGATTGTTCTGAAAATTGAGATTTATCATTATTCCAAAATTTCGGAATTTACCGTTATTCTAAAAATTTGAAATGGACCGCTTCCCGAAAATTGGACATCTACCCTTATATTAAAAATTTGGAGTTTACCGTTATTCTAAAATTACTCCTACTCTTCAAATTTCTAATGAACTGTTATTCTGAAAATTTTGAAGTTTACGTTATTCTGAAAATTTCAAATTTAAATTTATCGCCATTTTGAAAGTTTGGAACACACCTTTATTTTTCAAATTAGAAAAATACCGTTATTCCGAAAACTTGCAATTTACCGTTAGTTTGAACAGATCAAAATATATTTTACATTCTCTATCCACCAAAAACGTATTAGGGTTGAGTAGAATAAAAACAAATTATATATCGACTTTATTAACATCAGAAATAGTTACAAATGCACACAACATAGTGTTCTGATGAAGAGTTCATCTCATCTATGTTGTTCATCTTATTGTTCGATGTACTGAAGATTATTTTTACTTTAATGATAATTCAAAGGAAAATTCAACAAAAACCTTTTTAAGCCTACGATTTGCAAAGTTAACCCAATTTATACATTACTTATGAGCTAACAAAAAGTCTAAAATATAGGGTTTTCCAATAAGAGGTGTTATTTTGAATAGATCTTGTGATTTAACACCTTGCGACTTCTTCCTTTGGGGCCACGTGAAAGGGAAGGTCCACGCCAACAGCCCAGCATCGGTTCAACACCTCAAAGATGGAATTCGTGAGGCTATCGAGGACATAGGGCAGCCACTTGCGATTTGGTTATGGAAAATTTCATGAAAAGGATATGGTCGTGTAAGTGTGTCGCGGTGGTCATTTGCCTGATGTTATTTTTTACTACTAACGGCATACCTTCCTCTTTATAATGAAATAAACATCCGATCATTCATATTAAAAAAATGTCATTTTTCTTTTAATATCAAAATAACACCTCTTATTGGAAAACCCTATAGAATCATATTACTACACAGTAGGAAGGCTAAGGCAGCATGTCTACTTCTAGCTTGAACTCAGTTGCAATGCGAAGCGATTAGATGATTGGCGAAACCCGATCTTAAACCATTAATTTATTCTTGCGTAGTAAAGCGAGTTTTTTTACAGCACAAAGGCCAGCGAGCTTATGAAGTCTTTGGGTGGGGAAATAAAAAGATATATTTAAGGCCATTTTTAAAATCGGTTTAGGGTGACTTGAAACTTAGATTTTCAAAAGTCAACACAGCGGTCCGAGGCGAGGGCGCAGTACATGATTATTGGTCGGATGATCGTTTTGAGGATAAGGGCTTTATTTTTTACATCAAGGTGGGATTTCCAGTTTAATCGGGGGTATAGTGCTAGAACGGATCAGAAGGCTTTAGCGCTTATGTGCTCTATATGGCTTCTGAAAATTAGCTTCTGGTCTAATTTAAGTCCAAGGTACGTTACATCTTCATTCCATGCGACTTTTTGGCCCAAGAAACTTAATTATCTACCGGGGAGCAGGGTTGCTTTTGGTTTTCTGGTGAAGGGAATTGCTCTCGTCTTATTAATATTTATTCAAATATTCCATTTGTGGGAATACTGATATATGTGCTCTAACATTATCTCGAAATTGAGCCTTATTTCACTGGGGTCAGTTCCCGTTGAGTAGCAGAAAGTATCGTCAGCAAAGGCTGCTACTTGGCAATTATGATTCGATTTTTATGTTTAGTTAGAGGGAAACATTGAAAAGGTAGATAGACAGCAGATAGGAAATCTGGTGGTCCTGTCTAAATTATGTGGGATTTTCACCAGCACAAAAACCTAACCTACCGGTCACTGGAGACCCGAACTGGAAATCGCTTTCGCATTACTTCAGTTCGGCAGTGCATGCCACCTTCAGGTTTCCACTAGCTTTCTTGATCATCTATCATTGGGTTGAGAGTCCGCAAGACATCCTGCCTGCCGCTTCAGTCGTAGAACTGTTTCAGAGAACTGGGAAACTAGTAGCCAGTTTTCCGCACTGGTCAATTTAAGATAAGCATTGAATAGTAGGCATGTGAAAGCTTCGCTTTTTTCAGTAGATTTTCTAACACAACTTTGGGCAATTTTTCGACTCCGAGAGCTTTATTGTTTTTTTTTATTTTCTGCTACTTCTTTAGGCTTGATAAAGAGTTTTGTATGATATACTTGTAGCTGTAAGAAATGCTGTTTCTGATACCAATTTTCTGTAACAAAATGTGCCGATCCTTGTAAAAGCAAATAAATCAAAAATCATTTAACTTATTTTAGTGTTGACTGATTGTTAAACTTTTTGATCAAATGCCTTCGAATCGATTGTCAAAATAACTTCATTCTCTTTGATGTAACCAAAATAACAGACTTAGCAGAATGAAAATAATCAGGGCTTCAACAGAGCCTAATATAATTAGAATTGAAATTGGCTGAAATTGTTCAGAAAGATATTACAAAAGACTGATGAGATTTTGTCTAAACGTAGACTGTTCTGTGGGTCCAACCTAGGCCAATTAAATTTAAAATTGAAACACGTTCAAGGTCCACTTTAGGCCCTATTTGGGCAGATTTTATTACAATTTACCCCTAATTTTGAGAATTTTATTATAAACTGGACTCTGTTTAGGCTCTTTTTGAATAAACTGGACCTTATTTTGGCCTCACATATCTCAGGCTATATATCCACTTTTTGGGCTTTAAAATACATTCGATTTCATGGCAATCTGAGGTTTGTTCGGACCATGAGTGGTTGTGTTTTTTTTACGCGGGTTAATTAGCAATAATCTGAGACTCTATCGTCGAATACCGTCCTAACTACCTGCAAGATTTTTCGATAATTCACTAAAGCATTTCAACTGAAGAAAGACCGTTAAAATAAAGTCTAGTCGGGAATTGAATCCTTTCAAGTACGTAAAAATACCTTCTCATCTATTCACTGCCATCATGAGAACCTTCCAATTTCAACTAGTTACAACAAGAAACCTTAATGATAGAAATCGAAATGAAATATGTATCCTTACGATCGAGGATCATTATGGGTTACCACCAATGAAGGTATTCCAAAATAAAAACCCTCTTTCCCATAATTTCGCCGCCTGCTAGCTTTCATACTATATTTTATAGCCTCTACGCAGCATGGCACGATTAGCAACCTGCTGGTCATACTTGAAATGCTTATCGATGAGTCCTTTCTTTTTGCAACTGCTTTTTTTTCAACTTGGATCCATTATATCTTTTTCTTACTAGTGTACCCATACGAAACACGTCGCATATACAGTGGAATGTAACGACGATGCTGTTGATGACTTCTCCGCACCATTTCAATGTTGTTGCAAAAAGATTATGCACTTGGAGAAAATTAATTTTGGATTTTCAATATACAGTATGTGTGTAAATTCCAAATATGCATGCGTGAATATGCTCAAATATAAGCAGCAGTCTTATAGTGGCTGGGGGTCTCATTTCATTGGGCAGATGCATTTAACAGAAAAAATAAAAGTTCGCATGAGGAGACGACAGACAAGATCGGCAGACAGACAACAAGCAGCAGCACATATCGGTGCATCTGCGCACAGGTTTTCTTCATTTCGCAACGTAAGACCCAGTTGAACATATATCTGCAGTCTTACGGATCGCTGGTTTATGACATGATCTTCCTTACGTTGCTGCCGTGTCCACCATCTTAATGGGTTCCTCCACCATCAGCACTTCAAGAAAAAATCAGCTAAATAATTTGACTTTGCGGCTTTCACAGACAACGCATAACAGCTTGTACTAAAATTGAACTCACATTCACACACTATTGGACTTTTTCAACCAAAAGTGTGATCGTTTGTAAGATACATTCGTTTTCGTGAAAGAGATTAATGAGGCAAGTTTAGGGACGCGATATGAAAGAAGGATTTTAACGCGTTATACCTAAAAAGTTGGAGGTGAGGAAAGGTTTGGAGAAAATCAGTCATGCATGTAAGTATAATTGGAAATTTTAGGATGCTTGATGCTATCACAGATTAAGATCCGCGGATTTTTTCTTGTTTAATAATTGCTAGCAAGAATTCATTTAGTCGTGTTAGCGAGGTTTAATCAAAGGTAGAAATGGATTAATCGGAGTTTCAGATCAAGATAATGCAATCATGATTCAGCTTTGATGAAATCGATGTCTTTGATCGGATGGATTTGATTCAGCATATGCGAAAGATGAAATAATGGCTTATTGCATTTCCGTTGTCTGAGGATTAGTTAAAAATATGAAAAGAAAGCAAAACCTTATCAGAAAGATTTTTTCAAATCTCACAAATTAATGAAAAAATGACTTACATTTCATATTTTCGTATACACTTTAATAATTTTGAAATTATATGTATCTGCGGAGCAGATATATAGTAGTCCTTTTGAAATTCATTAGATTGTTTGACTATTCCAAGCATTTAATTCTTAGGTATCGCAGATATATACAGCTTTACATTATTTTATTAATATTAGATAGATAACTACATAAGCTAGATACAGATAGGAGGTAAGCTTGGTATCTCTCCCAAATTTATTATGCTGCTTGTACTTTCAATTGCTTAATATGTCTTCGTTTAAAACAAGTTTTTGTATAAGACCACGGTACCTCGTGCATTTCAAGGTCTTATTTTTCCGGCTAAATGCATCTGCCCAAAGATATGAGACCTCCAGCCACTACTACATATGACTGCAGATATGTATTCCCAAGGGTATCTGCTTTGTAGATACGTATCTTAAGATGCATCCTTTTCTGCATAAGTTTATTAATCCAAAGCAGATACGTATCTTAAGATGCATCCTTTTCTGCATAAGTTTATTAATATTTCCAAAAAACATCATCTTTGCTTTGATATTTTGGACTGGTAAGTATTTTCGCAAAAACTCATGACAGTTGAAATGTTTTTCTCATCTAAAGGTAACTGCCCATAACAGAAATTTTCCAGAACCATAGGAAATCTGATCTACCATAATGAAAAAATCTAATAAATTCATAACAAATTAGTGGTCAATTTACATGAAATTTTTTTTTATTTTATATATTGTTTATCCTCCATATCAATCTAGTCACGAAAGAAAACGCAAAAAGGAAACGCTATCACACTTTCATACCAATTCGATCAGCTTGCGTATCATTCAATAATAAAAAGAAGGTTAATAATACCATCCACGAGAGTTAAGATTATTGACTTCATATTTAAGGAAACCAGATACTATATCTTATATAAAATACTAAATTCTCTCAAGACAATGTAACCAAAAAAGAATTATGTATCTATTTATCTCCCGCCTAAAATCTTTGATACACCTGCAAAAACTGGTTTATCTTTTTACACTTGGAAAGGAGTATGACGATGATGGTGATTATATTATACAAAAAATTTTCATTGATTTTTTGAATAGTTTCTTAAAAAGGATGGATTGATAGGAGCAGCCTGATAAAAATAAAATTGTTTATCTAAACAAGCTATTACGAAAACAAAATGAAAACGATAAAGATCACAAAGAAATAAAATTAAACTCATCAGTAAGATGGATTAAAAAAATGGCGTTCATTCAAAACTATTTTTGTTTCTGTGTTGGATAAGAAGCCCAACGGAAGATATCGAGGCCAGGGGAATTTATTTATGTAATTAGAATTTATTACATAATTTTAATTTCCTATCAAGCATAATTTATTACAATCCCATCACAACCCCGAGTAAGCAATAAAATTAACAAAATTAACTGAAAATCTCAAATCCAACCTGCCAAAACTGTCCAGACAAAAATGTCAAATATTAGACATAACCGAACCTGCTTAATATCACATATCGGATAAAATATAATTTCACTTACGTGATATGAAAATTATTAAAACAAGTTCGTCGTCATCGTCATTTCTGAAATCATAATCCCAAATGCACGAATTTTTTGTTTCTATCTTCTATACGAGTATAATGACGGAATCCCACAAGATTCCGAGCTAAGCTCTATGTTGCTTTATTTTTCTTTAGCTTATTTCCTCAGACATTTGGCGGGTTGATTAAACGATCTTAATCCAATATCAAATTAATTGTATGTGATAGTGAAAGATATTGCATTTCATATAATTTTTCAAGTTGACTGGAATAATTTTGTAGCATATATATTTGTTTATATGAATATTTATAAGATTGGTGAAGAAGTAGAATTGGTTTGGGCGGGTTAGTTTTGAAAAAGAGAAAAGGTCTTGGACCTTAAACAAATTTTTTAACGACTAATTAGTAAGATCGTGAGGAGGAAGAATTTTTTTTCTTTTGAATGAGTCGTTTGGTGAAACAAAAAAGATTGATAGGTTGATTTTATATGCAGTTATTAAGGTAGATTATAGCGGTAATTTGTTGTCAGATTTTTTTGAACGGATATAAGTGACTAAAGTGTAAAAAAGGAAACCAAATAGGTTTCAGAGGTTCTACTTCTATTTCAGTATATCTAATGGAATTCGCTTTTGAATGAATCACATGTTTGCATGAATTAGAAACACCGAATCTACGGAGATGCAAAGAATAATTCCGAAAAATTTGAAACGAACCCAACGACAGTCAACAGAATTGTTGAGTTATGTATGTAGAATTGTTGAGGTATGTATCTGCTTTGCAGATACACCAAGAAGATTTCTAAAGTACGTGTTTGCTCTGCAAATATTTCAATATTATGAAAGAAAGACTTCACTGAGAAAAATCTTCAGTGAAATTACACAAAAAGCATAAAGATACCATACAATTTTTAAGGCATTTTCGGATGTACGAAAATCTAGAAATGCACAAATGGGATATTTGCCATACCGCTGTATACTCCAAACATTGCTTACCTGATTACTAATTATTTCGATAGATGCAGCACGAATTTGTAAATATGGAAAAAATCGGGCATCGTTATGTGATACAATACTTTCATTTGAAAGGTTTAAGTCCAACCAATATCAAAGCCGAGTTGGGTTCTACTCTGGAGAAGTCTGCCCTTTTGTTTACAATGGTCAAATTTGGGTAGCTGAGTTTGAGCGAGGTCGTACGAGCTGCCAAGATGAATACCGCAGTGGTCGACCAAGTGAGGTCACGTCAGAAAATGTGAAAAAAATCCACAAAATGGTTTTGGATGACCGTCGACTAAAAGGTAGCAGATATGGCAGGCATTTCAAAAAGTGCTGTGCAGCGTATTTTGATCGAAAATTTGGACATGAGAAAGCTGTGCGCAAGATGGGTGCCGCGTTTGCTCACAATGGAGCACAAACAGCAACGTGACGATGTTCCCATCGGGTGTTTGACAATGTTCCGCAGTAATAAAGCCGACTTTTTGCGTCGATTTATAACCATGGACGAAACATGGGTCCATCATTTTACTCCTGAGACGAAGGAGCAGTCAAAGCAGTGAACTGAAAAGGGAGAACCGGCTCCAAAGAAAGCAAAGACAGTTCAGTCAGCTGGCAAGGTCATGGCATCCGTTTTCTGGGATGCGCGTGGAATAATATTTATTGATTATCTCGAAAAAGGAAAAACAATCAACGGCAGCCTTATGGGGCCGTTTTTCCTTGATTTCATCACTCAAACGCCGCAATCTGACGAAAAAGAAAGTGTCGTTTCATCACGACAATGCACCAGCCCACACGTGCGTTATTGAGTTGACTAAAATCAATGAGTTAAGTTCGAATTGCCTCCTCACGCACCCTATTCGACAGATCTGGCTCCCCCGGATTATTTTATTTTTCCGAATTTGAAAAAATGGCTCGGCGCCAAAAGATTTGCCAACAATGAAGAGGTAGAGTCTGCGGTTGATAGCTATTTTGAGGAGCTTGACGGTTCCTACTATAAAGCGGGTATCGAAGCTATTGAAAACCGTTGGGAAAAGCGTATCGAGCTGGAAGGAGAAAATCTTGAAAAATAAAAAACATTTTCGCAATTCTATTACTGTTTTCTTTGTCGGATCGCGTACTTTTGGGACCACCCTCGTAATTTGTTCTAGATTCGATTTTAAAAGACAAAAGGTCCCTCAAGGTCGAAAATAAGATCTGTGAAATGATATTCATGAGGACTAGAAAACTTGCGACAATATTTGAGTCAATGCAGGAAGTGTAAGCTGATATTCTGATTATTATCAATTTATTTCCCAGAGGATATGAAGGAGTAAGAAGTTTTCTTGCAGGACGAGCGAAAAAAAATAATTCATTTAACTCACTGCCCAAACAGGGACTGAGTTGCGATGAAATGGGAATGCTTTACAATGCCCAAAGAGGTCCTAAAGTGGGCTTGTTTAAAGGACGTTTGGCAAAAATTTTAGATGCAATTTAGGGCATAGTTGACGATCAAATGAGCCAAATAAATTTACCATGGCTAAACTGGGCCTTAGAAATTGCATTAAGATGAAATTGGCCTAGGGTACTCAACAAGGCACAAACAACATAACAAAACAAGTTGGATAAACAGACCTACGGTCATGTCAGAAGGGTTTTGTATTCAATTTACAAAATGCAGTCACCAGATCGAATAAAATCAAGAAACGATTTTATTGGAGAAAATATGAAATTCGAAGATCATACTATTATTAACAAAGTTGAACGAATTTCGTGTTCTGAGATTTTTGTTGTTGTTATACTCATAAATATCTCCCTTGATAATTATTTCAGATATCCATTCGCTAGGGAGGAAACACATTTTTCATGTATTTCCCCCCTGTGCCCCCACTGAAGCAAAAACTGACAGTTTAACAACTGTTTTGAAAAGCTCCCATGAAAACTTTCATTTCATACTCATACCGGCTACGTTTGATGAATTTTTATTTTCAGGAGCCACTCTCCTGTACTGTTATCATCGATTCATGGCCAATTTTTTCGAATCCTAGAATGGTTACTAAGCCCTTTTGCTAGGAGCTCTCTCCCGCCTCCTTGACTTGCTTCTCTTATGAGTATTAACTGTAGGTACTCATCTTCAGTCATTCATTAAATTGAATCAAGTGTTCAAAGCATGCACCTTAAACGTTGAAGTTGGGAAAAAATAACTCAAAATTATTCAATCTTCGCATTTAAAACAGCCACCATTTTGTTTTACGATTACTGATACCACTAGCTGAACCGATTCGCAAAGATATTCATGACACCTATCATTCCTGAAATTTTCATGCAAATCCTAGCAAAACTGTAGTGTATGAGTCGGTAAAAAGCGCATGTTGTTCCATAGCCATATGTTGCCATAGTAATAAATGCAGCGCATATTGTTCCATAGTAATACAGGAAAATTCAAACCGCTATAACTTCGCTAAATATGATTCAATCTTTATGAAACTTTCAGGATAGATCAATCTTATGAATAGTAATCTACGTACTGAATTTCATTGAATTTAAGGGTACCGTTAAGATTTTATTCAAGAAAACATAAAATCGATAAATCATACTATTACTAACAAAGTTGAGTGAATTGTGACTTCTCACGTATTTGTTGTTGTTGTACGCACCAAGGCCTACATCCCTGATTTTTTCGTGTATTTCCCCTCCCTGTGCGCCCCTCGAAGCAAACTTTGCCAAACAAAGACCTGTTTTGAGAAGTTCTCCTCAAGACCTTTCATTTGATACCCACATCGGCCACCTTCAATGAAATTTTTTTTTCGGGGGGTCACTCCCCTATATGGGGAGACCCCCCTTAAATACCTCATAAATTTTTTTTTGTACTCGAAGTTTAAAGAGAACACCACTTTACACCTACATACAAAATTTGATGTTTCTAGCTTAAGTAGTTTCCGAGAAAAACTGCTGTGACACACGGACGGACGGACGGACGGACGGACGGACGGACAGACAGACGGACAGACGGACAGACAGGACGCGATTTTAGAAGGGTTTTGTAAAATTATTTTACAAAACCCTAAAAATGATTTGAATATAGCACACAAGGCCAAAATATTGTCGGGATTTTCCCAGAAATAACGGTAAGTCTCCATTGCGTTAAAATTTTTATAAAATAGGATTTTGGCTTGGAAAGCAGGTGCGAATCGTTTATCTAAGACTACTAAACAAAATTTGACTTTTCAAAGTTACTTGAAATAACGGTTTAAGTACCGATGCATAGGAAAAATTCGAAAAAAAATGACCACATTTCGTTAAACGGCTACTGAAAAGTAGCTGGGAAGTTTTGTTGCACTTTTTTCTTTTTAAAGTAACGGTAAATTAGTTCTGCTTAAAGCCTTTGCAAAACCAGTTTTTACAGTAGTAAACAGGAACTTAGTTAGGTTTTGTTTTTTTATATTGCCTGAAATGAAGGTAGAAGTACAGTTATCCGGGACTAATTTGCAACAGTAATTATAATGTTTTCACTAAAGAATTTTTCGTATTTTTCCTCAGTTTAATGGTAAATAACCGTTATGCTAAAAGCTTTTATAAAACCAGCTTCTGATTTGGAGAGCTGAAACGAACTGATTATCTTAGAGATTGAAGAGTTTTTGCATGTTGAAAATTGCCTCAGATAATGGTAAAAGTACCGTTACACAAGACAAATTCAGCAAAATGGCGATATTTCGCTAAAGTCTAGCTCAAAAATCAATGACACGATAGAGAGATCTGAATTGAAATTCTTTGGAATAATACGAGGGTGGTTCAAAAAGAAGGGTGACAAACGCTGTAGATGGCCCGCATGTATGTTTTGAAGGTCGTGGCTTGAGTATGTGATAGCTGGGTCCCTTATGAACAGTGTGGCATAGTCTTCGTCGGGAATGCATGTTTCACGTGCGTGCTATGACCATGTGTGAACGTCAAGTGCCGACCGACATTGCGCAACGTATTGTCATTTGTGTTTTTAGGTGGGAAGGCGTTAAAAATACGGAAATTTTTCTGCGTTTGCGAAATCAGTTCGGTAGTGAGTCCCTGAGTAGGGCTGTTGTGTTTAAATGGACGAAAGCATTCAATGATGGTCGCGAAACCCTCGAGAATGGACCGCATGATCGTCGACTGCGAACCAGCATCACTAGACAACATTTACCACGTAGAACAACTCATTTCGGAGGACCGTAGGATGAATTTTCGGAATGGTTCGGCTAAGCTCGGCATCAGTTTTGGTAGTGTAGAGTCTCTCATCCACAACACCTTCAATATCGCAAAACAACGGCACGATGGGTTCCTAAACTGTTGCGGTTGGAAGTTTGTCAACGTTTATTGTCGCGATACGAGGTGCAGGGGGACGGTTTTTTAATGCGAATTGTGTGTGTGTATTGTGAATTCTATGAGCTTGTGGTTGACATTTGTGCAGATTATGCAAGTTTATCAGTGGATTAGTTATTGTATTTTTAATTGAAAGCTTCGTTCTATAATAGTTTATTATTTTATTCGATTTTCACACTTGTTTTGTATCCTATTTATGACACGTTCTAGAGTAGGATGGATGAGTGAATAAAAATTTCGAGGCGAATAAATGAAATTCAGTTCACGGCTCGAATCTGGCAGCTGTAACATGAGGAATCCTTGAGCTATATTAAAATAATTTTTGTTAAAGCCTTTTCAAATTATTTATTATGAATCAGAAAACACATGACCATATGTGGATTATAATAACCTATTTTTACGGCTTAAACAACCCTTCAATCGTTTCCGGCTGTGATCTACATTTGCTCAAAGCTTACTCCAGTCTAAACTTTAGCAGCTGTAAATGAGATTAATAACTTTTATAATTCCAATGCATCCTCACCATTCTGTTTCCTCCAATCACCTCATCATCGATGCCACCCAATACCGAGAATGAGGCAGATGTGCACCTTCAATTCAAATACAATATATAATTATTCAACCCGCGTTCAACATTCATCCGTTGGTCAGTTGGTTATTTACATTAATAAATTCTTTAAAAGGGTGGCCGGACATTAATTTTATTAAGTTTATGAGTTAGTTTTTTTATATTTTTTCCACCTTGACCAAACCTTGTGCCTGGGTCGACAGACTTATCCCTATTCGGAAACAGTCGCAATTTTCGCATTACCACATCGTGTAAAGCAACCACCGCCACAAATATTGTTCTTGAAAAAATATGTACATATAAAGAGAAAGGAAAAAAAAAACAAAAGGAAGATGTGTAAAACAACGAAATGTTTTTCACCTGGTCCCTTACCTACACTTATAGTACATGTATGGAGTTCCATTGAGTGTCATTCGGGGGAGCTACTATTTGGTTTAGTATGTTCCTCCGCAACGATGTTCAATGACTGTCACAAAACGTAAGGGTTTATATCTTTGATGGTTTGTTATTGAGTTTCAGTGGATTTGTGTGCGTTTGTGCAGCCGAGGAAGGCAAGGTCGACCCGCATGATTAAGTCAATGACGCGTTAGTCAATTGCGGGACTGCTGCTGTTTTGTCTGATCCGATGACCAGATCTTTGCATATTCCACTCCTCTTTACGTTACGACCTTACGAAGTAATCGTTTTAATAATGCTCTCATCATCATGATCATCATCAGAGTACGAGTACGTACAACAAAATTAAGGCCACAAGAACAGGAGTATGAAAACAAAATGCAAAATATCTGAAGACTGTTTTTATATTAAATGAACTTTTAATTTTCCACCGCGGGAGCAGATGCATAGTATAATTCAACTAGCAAGGAACGTGAGCTGCAAGCGTAAGTTTTATAACCCAGAAGAGTTGGGCGCATCTGCGCTAATTAAGTACCACAAACCTTCGTTTAAATTTTTATTGAAATAAGTTAATCAAAATGTGCTGAGAAGCGAGATTTACTGTATCATCAATCAAGTCCTTAAACAGATCTAAGTATTGCACAATAGTGCCAAAATCCAAAGAAGTTACATCTACTTAAAATCAATCAAATCCGAAAACGGAAAATATCAACTTACCGGGAGATCTTGAATCCGAATCATTTACATCATGCCAAGCTTCCACGATTAGTGTGAAAGTACCCTGGAAAGAAAAACAGAAAAAAAACGTTAAAATCGATTAAGTAACAACCTTAAATAACAGTAAAACATGTAGACAACAACAATAACAAAAATCCTACACAATATCACAAAATCAGTAAAATATTAATTTGATTCATCGTAGGAAGAAACATCATCACTACCATGAATGCATACGAATATGTTAACAAGAAGTCTTAACTCAGATGCATCACATCCAACCACTCTTTTCAAAGTTTCACTTGAAGATTATCAACCACACAAAGAAGCGAATCGAAATCTCATGTGTGCATATCAAACACACAAATGAGCAAAAGGTAGGTCAAAAGAATTGAATGAAAATTGAAAATGCATATATCAATAATGTATGCATGTCCGCCCGCGAAACCGGTAAAATAGTGATGGGTAGGTTTCGATGATATAGTTATGTGTACAAAAGACAACACACCGATTCTCCGCTACACAATACTACACGCGACACTTGTGTGATTGATTTCGAAACTTCTAAATTTCCATTTATGGGTGACACAATTGGATAGGTGGGTGGGTGAGTTTGCTTAAGAAAATTGTGGGCAAAAGGTATTTTAATGGTGATCTTGCCGAGTCGGTTGGCGCAAAAGCTTATTGGCCTCCAATAGCATGTCATTGAGCCGCACAACAAGAGGTACCGATTCCGTTTTGTGTACATTGGCTAAGTGTTGAAATTAATCAAACAAGACAGCACCAAGTGGATGCCGATATTGAGAACATATCCGTTCTTGGTTCGCGATCAACTCTCATTGCGAAACTCCTTAACAGCGCGAATGATCTCACACTTGCATCTTTCAAATCTCAAGAGCTTAATTAAATTCCCATCAACACCAGCGTCATTTGCCATTTATTAACTTTATTCCATAAACAGAAAAATAAACGTTTCATAAATGCAGACAAAATGATCATGAAGAGATCTCTTAAACGGGAAAGAGGAGGCGCGCAAGGGTATCACACCACACTCCACTATTTCGCGAGTCAATACTGCATGTGAGGTGATTTGTCTTTTTTATCATCATAACGAGAAGGATCATTAATTTTGCAATAGCACTCTAACAAAATTGCATACATTAAATAAACTACACCCTCCTTCTTGATGCTGGCGATGGTGTTTCATTGTTTAATGGCGGGACTTTAGCAAGAATCGCGATTTGCATCGCGAGTCGCGAAACGAATCGATCGATTAAGCATTCAATGAATTGATCTGAATTGGATGAATGAATCAATAATAATCGAAGCGAGAAAGAACGAACAAAACGGAGACAATCGCGGATGATGATTATGTTGATGAGGTTGATTCGGTGGTGCTGGTTGAGGATGATCATGATGATGGTGATCAATATTGACTCACCCAAATTGGCAAACAATATCAATTCAGTGCGTGAGATATATACTCGTATACTGAGATGTCGTCTGAGTGATTTCCTGTCGATGAAAACTAAACATCAGCGTGTGGATGTGAAAATAATAGCGGAGATAGAGTTGAACCTTGTGGGATTCCATCATCAACGAAACCCTTTTTTTCTGCGAATGTGAATACTCGTGTGCTTTTGTTTCGCTGTTGACGACAGTGACCTAGGCCTTGTTGCATGGTTCATTGAATTTTTGGGAAAAGACAGGATGCTGTTGTCTATTTTGTTTAGCTGCACAAACTCATTAAATTAGTTGATTGATTTTCTCATAGAATAGAAAGAGAAAATAAAAGGGAATGAAAAAATGTATGCAAATCGTGGGAAAAAGACAGTTAATTGTGGGATTAAAGTGCATTAAATTACAATTTCCTGACAGTTATGGCGAAAATAAATTTATTATTTCGAAAGATTTTTAAGAATATATTGATCTGACGGCTTTTGTATAGTTTTATCTCTGAGGTTTTATTTTATTCGACCAATTATGTAATTTCGCAAATTTATTTCTTTTGCTTCAAGCATATTTCTTCCTGCTCCATTATCTGGAAACTGTTGTTTATTGTTGTACGAATTTTGGATTAAATATTCATATTTTATATGTTTATTCATAAGAACATTTATAAGTCTAACATGAATTTCACATTATTTGATACGTAGAAGTTGTAGTGAATCCAGAAACAGGAAGCTCAAGATTAATCCGAAAGTAATTTGCAGGAATTGACCATCACACGTTTTTTGCTCTTATGTTTTATACAAGTTATACATTTTGCTTTCATCCATGCGGCTAGTAAAATTATCTTGGAATGAGTTTCAGCTTTTGGATTTATATAATATAACGATTTTTTGGCCAATTTCTAGGTGAATATGAGGTGAAAACATAAAATGCGTATATTAAATCGATTAAATATTGTTTATGACAGTAAAAAATTTGTTTGTACGAAATTAGATAATTGTTTAAAAAAGGAACGAACAGTCGTTTAAAACTGAAATATTATTAAAATTAAATGAAATGAAGAAGAGCATAATTTGTGTACCAATAGGTCGATATTTCCATATTCACTCATTTCGTGAAGACGAGTTTAAAAGCTCGAAATAAAATAAAAACTTTCTCTTAGATACTGCAACTTTCCATAACGTGCTCGTTATATCCTTGACTATACTTAAAAAATTAATTGGAAGATATAAATACAATTGTTTATTTTACATGGAATTTTAAACTCGTCCTTTCGAAATGAGGCGATGAAGGTAGACAGAATGCATGTGTAACTAATGAACAAATTCTACAAATATTTATAAAAACTTTCAGAAGAGTCCAAAACCATGCTACAGAATTCTTAATTTTCAAACATAAGACGTTAAAGTCAACAGTTCTTGAGGTTAGATAAGAAGAATTTTTTATCTCTCTCTAGCCCAAAAACGTTGCGAAACTTCCCATCTTTGTTTCGCATTGGATCATAAAAAAAATCATGCGAAATTAATTGATTATAAATCTGCTAAGCCAATTGCAATAATAACTGAATTATTCATTTAAAAAACTATTGAAAAACAAATTTGAAAATCATCAATCCTTAAGCTTTCTTATTAAAAACTCTTCAAAAGGAAGTTTTAAGCATACAACACTGGTTTCCGATAGATGTTTTATGTACAATATTTTGCAATGGAAACTAACGCTATACGAACATTTACAAGAGAAAATAATGGTAATTATTTTTGATTGGCATTGTATTAATTTTGCAATGAAAAACAAAGATGCATTCACGATAGAAAATAACGGTACTATTACAATTATTCATTGAATAAAATAAAAATTTTTTTTCCAAACACCAGATAAAACAGTTAAAATTTACCGCTCTAATATATTTAGTAAAACATTAAAAAAATTAATAGTAAGTAAAAATAATGTGAAAATTAGTAAACTCAACAAAAACTCAAATGAATACTAAAATTATTCAAAACTACTCAAAAACGGTAAATTTACCCTTGAAAATTCAATCTATGCAATAAAGTCTCATAATTTGCCTTTCAGAGCTTGGTATTGCGAAGAAACAAGAGTATACTCGTATACACAATAAATTCATTAATTTTTATTTAATGTTGATCAAAAAAATTTAAAATGAAAAAAAATGCAAACGAAATAATGTTGAGATTCTATCATTACAGTAAAGGAAATAACGGTAAATTTACCGTTAGTAATTGGATTAAATGCACTCTTTCGATTAAATTAATTTTCGATGAAATTTCAATCAAAGCTTTATTTAAAAAAAAAACTAAGACTACATTTTCTTGATATCGTAAAGATAATAGTGGCAAATTTACCGTTATTAACATTTTTTTATTTCAACAAAATTAATTCTTAACTCTTATCTTAAAAATTAAGTTGAAATAAATAAAAAAATTAAACACGAATTTTAAATAATCAAATCTAAGACTAATCTCTGTTGAAAGAAAATAACGGTAAATTAACCGTTATTAATTATTGAAATATTGGCCAAAAAATAAATTAATAAATCAAAAAAAGATTTAAAGAAAATTTCAAGCAAAAAAATTAAATCTAAGACAGTAACAGTAAATTTACCGTTATTTAATTAATTGATTTTTACTTAATTTCAACTAAAAACATAAATTTTTGTTAATTTGTTTATGTATTTATTATACTCTCAATAGCACAAACTCGAATGTCAGTAAGTACAGTGTAACCTCCATAATTGCAACCCCCGATAATTGCAATGTTCGAAATTTGCAACAGTCAATATTTTTCTATTGTAGACTCTAAAGTTGCAACTTTTATTGCAATTTTAGAGTCGAAATCAAATCAAGACCGTTACTTTAAAATTTCTTACCCTGTTGTATGCACTCACAAGATATTTATTGGAAGTCTATTGGCAGAATAGTATTTTCCGGTATATCCCCCAATACGCGTGCTTGTCAAGTGGTATGACCATGTGATTTTCGTTTAAATTTCATTTTCTTACGTCGCTCGTGTGGTTTATTTGAAAATGTCGGGTACAAAAGCACATAAGTTTTCATCATTCAAAGATAAAGCGCAAGTGATAACAGATTTCGAAACTGGTTCATCTATTGCCGCTTTATCTATCAAATACGGCGTCAACAAATCGACAATTAGCATATTATGAAAAACCAAAACAAATTCAAAAAATTTGTGGCCAATGCAGAATTTCGATCCGATAAACGGAAAACAATGCGCCAGTCTGAATTTCCGAAAATGGAGGCTGCGCTGTATAAGTGATTTTTGGATCAACAAACATACCGACGTCTACGGAATTGCTGAAGGAAAAGGCAAAATTTTTTCACAACAAAATTCGAGAGAATTCGAATGGATTCAATACAAGCAACGGTTTGTTCATAAAATTTAAAAAGCGACACGGGATCCGGCTTCTCAAAATTTGTGGAGAAAAGCTGTCAAATAATGCAGTTACCATTGACCAATTTGTTGAAAAGTTCCATTCAAAATCAAGAAATTACAATTGAAGCCAGAACAGATATACAACGCAGATGAGTCTGGCCTGTTCTGGAAGCTTCTTGCAGAAAAAACTTTGGTGAATTTTCGGGAAACTTCAGCACCTGGACGGAAAACTAGTAAGGAGAGGATAACATCTCTAGCATGTACAAATGCAACCGGAATGCATTAAGTTAAGATCCTAGTGATAGGAAAAGCCAAGAATTCCAGGTCATTCAAAAATGCTGGAGATCTTCCTGTGGTGTATACAAACAGTGGCAACGCTTGGATGACGAGATGTTTATTCGACGACTGGTTTCATCACACATTTGGTACACAAGTAAGGGTTTCAATTTTCGAAATTAAATTTATTGATTTCAATGGATTTTATTTTGCTTTTAGGTCCGCAGATTCCTAAGTGCTCAGGCACTTCTACCAAAAGCACTTTTACTGCTTGATAATGCGCCATGCCATCCGAAAGATGGCCATCTTGAAAGTGATGACGGTAACATATCCGTAATGTACTTCCCACCGAACTGCACTGCATTCATACAACCTATGGACCAAAACGTGATTAAGTTGACAAAAATTTTTTACAAAAATAAACTTGTTGTTCCAAATTGTAGGTTCTGAGGAATCGGACACGGAGCAAATAATTAAGGGAATAAAGTTAAAACACGCCGTATGTCATTTATCTGGAGCATGGGCGAAGGTCAGATCACCCGTTATTGAAAAATGCTGGGAAAAATTAATGACACCAGTCTCTGATTGGACGGAAGAGGATTGCTTTTTTCGGTACTGCATTTTTAAGGCACAGCTCTATAGATATGTTTAAGTGCCTTGTTCCCTTTCTCTCCCCAGCATATTCTATTCCAAACACCACTTCATACCCACTTGATATAAACAAATCCAGTTTCTACAGCCACTTTCTAACCCTTTAATCCATAACCAATTCTGGTTAAGTCTACTACATCTACCAACAACTGGCTCCATCCATAATCAACCAAGGGGTGTTGGTATATAACTCTTCAATAACTCACATACTAAGTGTCCTTTGCCTTGCGCAAGAGCTTTAAATATCCTCTCTATTTCTCAGTTTCCTGCAACCCCTATGTTTAATACGAATGAACATGCATTAACGTACACGTATTAGCTCGACACTATAAAGTCGATCAAAACCTCTTTCGTTGAATACATGTGCATATATAGGAGTACGTGAATGAATACACTTTATCGAATTTAAACATCTGTCCGTATGAGTTGGGCGGGAAATGACAGGACCGTATTTCAGGATCAAATTATTGGTATAGTAGCACATTACATGAGGTGTTAGAGGACGGAAGAACGACAAAACTTTCGATAACAGGACACACTTGTTAATGTTTTTTTTTTGTTTTGCATTGCAAATAAAACCTGCGTGCACCAATTCTACATACAATGTGTGATACGCATGTGCATTCAACAGAACACTGGTGGTAATTTATCATTCAAACGAAGTGAAGGGTAGGCACACATGGAATTTCAAACAGATTTTTCTTTCTCATCATGTAATATTTATTGTTTTGATTCTTGCACCAGCACGAGCGAACCGTCAACAATTCACTAATTAACAATTGAAAACGGCAACTATTCATTCTCTTTTAATTCATCATTTGCTACACGCTAGATACGAGTATAACATAAATCTTTTAAATTCTTCATGGAAAAACTGGTAAGAAAACTATTTAGCGTGATATTTTTCTTTTTGTTTCGATAAGGATATGCAACAAAGAAAGTATAGACTGTCTAAAGTACGTATACATATGTGCAAGATCCAACCAAGAGAACACGCTATATTTCCCTTTTAGAAGTACCATCAAATCGAGATTTAGAAGTCAGTCATTCGTTTTGCTTGAGTTCTTCCTTCATTTTTTTTCATATGGTAATAACAAAACGTTGAATGAGTAATATATGCTGATTATCATTTTTCGTAAGTCTTTTCTATATTATAACGGTTACAATTTTCTGAAGTAAAACGATGTACTCGTATAGTTTCTTTCTATGAAGAAGAAGTTGAATTTTCTTCATAAAAGTATTCCTGCGTATTCGTATTGCTGTTACTGTAGGGAAGGGCTCAAGTAGAGGAAAGTCGAGTTCATTCTTAGTTTTCCGCGCATGGTTTATTCGCGAGGGGAGGATCGCTTTTACTATATCAAGATATGCTAAAGAAGCACAAGCCAAGCACGATCGTTACATTATTATTAAGACAGGTTTGATACTTCTCTGAAGGGTAAGTTACGGTCGCGACCCTTCTATTTTGTGATAGTTTCAACGAACTGTTAGCGTTCGTTCCTCTTAACGATTTTCGTTATGCTTGTATAGGTTTTGTTTTTATTTTTTTCTCAATGACTGCACTATAAATTGGAAAGCATGGTTGAAATTAAGCATTTTTGAGGTGGATTTTGACTTTTTTAATTGTCAGGAAGTACTCATCTCCCAATGGATAAATTTCTTTTTTTTTATAAAAAGAGATGAAATCCAAAACTTTAAAATTGTTCGATGCAAAATTGTTTAGGAATTATAAATATAATACGATTTTTGAAATGCTCAATATGTTCAACTGTTTTAAAGACAAGTTTTAAATCTGTAGCTATGTATCTGCAAAGCAGATACGAATGTAAATATCGTCCGTTATCTCTGTAAATTTGTAGCTTCAGCACAGCATGGTTAGATAAAATTTGTGCTTCTAGCGTAGATATATGTTGTAATATGCATTTGCTCTGTGAACATTCCAAATATCTTTCGTAGGGGACATGTTAACAAATTTTTAAACTTGTTATTATGTATCTGCGCAGCAAATAGGTTTGATACCTATCTGAAAATCGGCTACCCAAAAGAACATAAGTGGTAGAGGGCAAGGTAGGCGTCCAGCGGGAAGACCGGAGACTCTATAGAAAGACACGATAGAAGCCGACGACAGATCCTTGCTGGGAGTGATCAACGTGCTAACGAGGTCGTAGAACTGTGATGATTGTAGGAGATTAATCCTGGAGGCCAAGGCCCGACTTGGGCTGTCGCACCATCGATGATGATGATGATGATGATGTACAACTTTCCTTTAATATAAATCGCATACCTTTTGCATCACCGGAACATGTGTACATGTCAAATACTATTGAATTTCCCTGAATACTTTCAGAGGTTGTAAGTATCAACTCAGCAGACCGTCGCAGATACATGCATATCTATGAAAAATAACCTTAAAGCTGATGCATGCATATCTGCCTTTCATATGCGTTCCTACGAATTCAGGTGAGTCTTGGCTTTATGAAATCTGACGTATTCATAGCAGAAAAAGTCTGCGTGCACCCATTATGAAATACTTTTTGAATCAAGTTTTTGTGTAAGCGTTATATCCTTGGGTTTTATATATCCATCTCTATGTACACTTAAACTACTATGAATATTTCTGTAGTGCGATCAGCCGTTCCAGAAATAATAGTTATTTTCCATTGAAAGGTCTGAAATAAAGACAGAAAAAGTCTGGTAGTCTCATCGTTTCAAAAAATTTGACAATAACTAATAGCTTGTTAGATATCCTCGTCTATGAAACAAATCTCTAAGAAGACTAGGCATGGAGCTAACAAGCTCACAAGTACCCTCTGACGTTATCCTTTGCCATACATCTGTAAGAACAGCTTTCGGCATACTCTTATTGGTAATGGTGTGCTGGCGCATTCTCTTACTCAACAGGCTCCATAGGATTTGGGCCTGATGAAGATGTACGGAGCTGCTTTGGTACGTTACAGAGTAGCGAAAGATGGACAATTTCAAGTGTATGCTTTAGATTGTTGTCCAGCTGAAAATAAAATTTGCGGTCTAAGCCAAATTTTAGGGCACTTTGTTTTACGTTTGCCCTCAAAATATCGAGATAGCCTTATTGATCCATGGTTGATTCAATAAATTGGAGATTCCCTAAACCGCCAGCTTCCATGCATCCCTAGATCATCACACCTTCACAATCATGTTTTACTGCTGTTGTTAGTTTTTTTTAGTAAAGGCTGTATCGAGTTTTCTCATTCTATGTGTCGCCCCTTGATGCCAAAAATACAAAATTTGCACTCATCAGAGAACAACACGTTTATATACTCATTTGCAAAGGCAATCGATTTATCTTTGAAATAAATGGCTTCTTCCGGGCTTCTTGCCCATGGCTTAGTCTTTTTTTAAATTTTTTTAAAGTATTTATTCGTAGTCAATTATTTTGGGGATTGGACTTTGCCTGATATACATATTACGTTGCGGTTTTTTCTAATGGATAATATGGGCGGTCGACCAGAACGCGGCTTTGACGTGTAGACACATATTGCTTTAAAATTATATATTTTTTTTTTGGATAGAAGAATACTGACGTCCAACAATTTTTGACAAAATCTCTATAACTTTTCCTCTCCGTCCCAAAATTGTATTATCATTTTTCTTTCTGCGATCGATATTTCTCTCCCCCTTATTTTGCAATGCTCAGCTCAGCACATTTTGAACATTTTTAAACAATCTGCCTGGAACCTACTCGCGGCTTACGCATACGAATTAATATGAAGAAATATAGAAAAAAACATACAATCAATGCACCGTTTTGACTAGAATGACGGTAAATATTCAAAGAGTTTATTGAGCGCAGGCTTTTTCAGTCTTTATTTCAGACGTTTCAATGGAAAATTTAAGTTATTCCTGAGCTGAACGTACTACCGAAATCTTGTTAGTTAGTTAAGTGTACTTAGGGATGTATATATAAAAACAATAAAATATCATGAATATAATACTGTAACGAAGATTTGATTTAAAAACCCTTTCTATAATGGGTGAACTCAGACTTTTTCTGCTATGTGTATGTGCAAGGCAAATACTTACCTCGATCATTCCGGCAAGTAGTGATGGATTTCATTGAAATTCGTAGAGCTTTTTTACATATGCTTTCTTTCGGTTTTTAGTCAATGGAACTTTTATTGCTTTTTTTTTGTCATATTTAAAATGGAATCCATGAAAAGGTAACATCGATTTTAAATCACAAAAAACGGTTTTTTTTTGTTTCGGGATATTTTTCAACATAATTTGAAATTCTATTTCGTTTGCAAGGCAAATCGAAATAATTGTTAAAAATGCATTTCGCTATAAACATAAAAAACTCTAAAATGAAATCTGAAAATGAATACAATGCTTATGCACTTCATTTAGTCAGTGTCTTATTTAAAAACTCTATTTCCACTTAAACCGCCAGGGAACAACACACAACACTCCTCCGACAAGCATAAATAGTAGGTGTGTAATTAAATCTTTCGTGCCGATGTAATTAAATCTGCATCATATCTTTATCCAACATTACATTACATAGCATTACATTGGACTGCATCGCAGCAGTCGCTGGTTTTCAGTTTTCTACTTCAATGTTGAGAGCATGTTGTTAGTTAAATGTCTTCACAGCTATGTTTGTCATTAGATTTGTTGCCGTTTTATGTTGAATGTTAGTTTTATTTTTTTTTCCTGTACATTAATGTATGCATGAAATGCAAAAGGTGTTTTATTCTACATTAAAATAACGCCGATCAATTGGAGTAAAGGAACTCAGGCAGTGAATGCAGTGGCTTTATTTTCAAAGGTTTCAAGAGGAAATAGTTAGTAACACATTCAATATACTCATATTGCTTTACGCAAGAATGTTTCCATTTCCAAAATCCTTTTGCTTTTGATTGTATTGCAATTCATCAGAAAATTTAAATCATTATGAAGCCTTATAAGCAAAATAGGGGCATTTTTCTTTGTCAAAAATGTTTTCAATATGTATAATGGTTCGCTGAAAAATTCATTGAAATTTAAAACCACTAGCGAAAAATAGAAGCATTTGTGTTTGTCAAAAATATTATGCTAAGCTTTTATATATTGCGGTAGGAAGGAAGCATGTGTATCTGCGAAGCTGATACTAATTTTTATTTAAGTAAAGTCCAACATCACTTGCCGAAATTATCGAGTATTTGTCGTACAGATACGAGGTGAATATTTGCTATAAAGACACGTCATAACTTTATAAGTGAACTAGAATCCTGAATTCATAGAAACGTATCTAAAAGGCAGATATGTATGCACAGAATCAGGTCAGGTTTCATGGATGAGTATCTATGAAGCAGAATATATATTTATTGTCCCTATAAATATTCAGAGAAACTCAGCAGAACGTGTCGTAAACTCATTTTCAAAATAGATATCTGTCCTGGAAGTGCTAAAATTATGCAATATATGTGGAGGGAAATTTACATATACTCGTACCTTACAAGTCAATGATAATGCAAAATTATGCAATGTAATTTTGAGAGAAATTTGAATATACCCGCCTGCAGCATAGATACACAACGACAAACACAGAAATTCACTAACAATTTGAAAATATTTTCATCCGAAGGATATCTATCATTTCGAGCTTAAGACTACAGCATATGCAGGTTTTTGAACTTAAAGGATCACCAAACCTCTATTTAAGGCAAGTAACTAGATTGCGGGAACTAAATAAAAAGTAAAAGATATATGAGTTTTGAAACATATTTGATTTACAGAAATTGAAATCTCATTGAATTTAAGGGTAAACATGCGATTTTATTAAGAAATATATGAAATTTACAAATCATACGATTGTTAACAAAGTTTAGCGAATTGACTTCTAAGGTGTTTGTTGAAGTTGTACTCATAAAGATTTACCTCCATCATTATTTCCATATTTTTCGAATTACAGGTGTCCAATCGCATGGGGGAAGGGACACAAATTTATCATGCATTTTCCCCCCCCCCTGCACTACTTGAAACAAGCACTGCCATTTTAAGACTTATTTTGAAAAGTTCTCATCAAAACATTTCATTCGGTACCTCACATGACCACCTTTGGCCAAAAATACAATTTTTTTTAACTTTATAAAAAACTTTTCTTCATGATGGCGGCAAACTTACTGAATAACAGTAACTTTATTTGTAATATAAGTGGAAAAACACTTTTTTTTTATTTAAAGATTCCTCAAAAACAATATTGAAATATAGCAGCTTTAGACAAAAATGTTATCATTAAACTTTTTAGGTATATTGCAATGGAAAATGACAGTATATTTATAGTTGAAAGTTCAGAAAAAATATATACTTTTGATTCAATTCACTTTTAAATAAAATTGCAATGAAGTTGGATATATATTAATCAAAATCATTTTTGAAAAAAAAAACATTAGTCATAAGTTGCAAAGAAAATCATTAAATCTAAGGCCAGACTTTGTCAATATCGTAAAGAAGGAAACGGTAAGTTTATCGTTCTTAATTGGTTTTAATTTAGTTAACATAATTAAATACTTACATACTATCATAATTAATTTAAATAATTACGTGCAATTTCAATAAAATCGATTTTTATTTAATATTAATGTAAAAACTGTGAAAAATTAAAATAACTTGCAACTAAAATCTACGACTACACCTTATTGATATTGTGAAGCAAATTACGGTAAATTAACCGTTATCAAGTGGATTACTTTTTTTTAATTCAATAAAATTAATTTTTATTTAATATTTATCAAGAATAAATTTGAAAGAAAAAGGAAACAAAAACATTAGACAAAATAATCAAATCTAAGGTTACGCGTTGCCAAAACTTAAAGAAAAAACGGCGAATACCGTTAGCAATTGGATTTAACTCACTTTTTCAATAAAATTAATTTTCGTTTAATATGCATCAAAAATAAATGTTGAGAAGCACATTAAAAATATGCTGCGACTTAAGATGTCAAATTTAAGACATTTTCGCAATGATGTAAAGAAAATAACGGTAAATTTACCGTTATGAATTTGATTAAATTTGCTTTTTCAATAAAATTTTAGTGAAATCAATTTTAGTTCAATGCAGCCTTAAAATAAATAAAACTAAATAAATTAAAATTAAAATAAATTAGACATTAAAAATAAATTTCTAATATAATAATTAAATCGACTATGTTTACTGAATATCCGTAAGAAAAATAAAGGGAAATTCACCGTTATTTACTGGATAAGTTGAACTTTTTCCATGCAAATAATTTTAATTTAATATAAATCAAAATCAAGTTTAAATAAAAAACGTTAAAAATAAATTTCAAATAAATAACTTAAATCCAAGACTAAAGTTTCATATCGCAAAAAAATTTAAAATTAACCGTTATTAGCTCGATTAAATTATTTTTTTAATAAGAGAAAAAATAACGCCAATCTTAGTACCATTATAAATTGGTTTTAGTTCATTTTCTTAAAAAAAACCATTAGAGATAAAAGCAAAAGAAAATTCACTAAATTATCGCAGCATATTCTTCAAATTTGAATTGTGTAGTTGCAGTAGAATTACTATCATATGATTAGTTTGTATATTTATATTTAATTTTTTTAAGAAATTAAAGTAAATTTCATTAAATATTTAATATATAAGCTGAATGAGATACTTTTTTCCACGGAGAGCTGTCAGGCTTTACTCGTTTTAGTTATCAGATGCGTTTCGACTCGCAGAAAATGAATGAGATACGTTTGAAGTGTGAATATTTATAAACATTAGGGAGAATGCGGGCCAAAATTTTCAAACACTATGAAAATCTACAGGAATTTTCTATTTCATCATCAAATCCTCGGAACATGTTATTTGTCATATTGTAATATTTCCAAGACGTCAAATTCTGCCTATTCAACATGATATTTGCCTTTGATTTTAAGTTTGGGTTGTTTTTGGAAATATAAGAATTTACAAAGTTTTTCTGTTTCAATAAATTTTTAGACCGTTATACTTATATATTATAAAATTTGCAAAATGTCAAATTATGTCCATCCAATATAAAATTAGTCCTTGATTTTAAGTTTTTGGGGTGTTTTTGGAAGATCAAGGTCTGTTTTGTTTTTACTGTATATCAGTTCATTTATGGAAGAACCAAAAAAAAAACGTTCTTGGGTGTTTTTGGAAGATCAATATCTGTTTTTTACTTTATATTAGTTCGTTTATGGATGAACCAAAAAAAAAACGTTCATTAGAAGTCCTTTGCAAGACACAATTATTCCATTGCCGCATTAATGGTTTAATCAGTAAGGGAAGCAGAGCTGCATTCATTTCTCATTTGTTGCCGCCACTTGTTTCTATTTTTGGCAAAATCCCAATAGATTTAAAGGAAAACTCAATAACCAAACAAAAATATTGAAACCCTTCTTCGGTTTTGTGATATTCTCATTTTGCTGGAAAAACTAAATGAATAATGAAGTGTTCGTTCTCAGACATGACTGTATATTGTGTATATACTCAAAAATTGTGTGTTTGATACTTTTGGAACTCGCTGCTGTTTTTCTTTCAATGCAGCAGACCAAACAGACAGCCAGACAAACATGCGTGCAAGCGAAAATTCACCAAGCAAACAGCATGCTGTTTGTTCTATATCATAACAAAAAACATTCGACAATCGTGTGCTAATTTAAGTATCTATTTTTAAGTTGGGGATCTCAAATGCAGATGTATGTATGATGATCAAGAGATTGTTATATTTGTGTACGAGTATTTCTTACATACGAGTATGAACGGATTATGCAGTTTTATACATGTTTAGCTTAAGGATTTTTGTTTGATGTTTTATATGGATAAAATGAAATGAGGGCGAAAAATGCGTGAATTTTAAAGTTTAGATACGTTTTTTCCTGGAGTGAAAACTATCGAATTGAGATTTGTTTGATTTTGATATTTGACACCTGATATGATCAACTGGAGGATGGATGGGTTGAGCTAGAACACAACACTAGTTTACAGGGGTTATGTTTCAAAAAATTATGAAATGTTTCCATCGAATCATATTTTTAAAAAATGTTAAATATATCCGATATATTGGAAAAAATATATTTGTCTTTATTTATAATGCTTTCCAAAATTATGTTTGATTGATTTTGTTGAACAAATTAATATCATCCAATTGATAACTCTATATTTACTGCTATTTAATTTGTGATATTGACAAAGTACAATTTTATATTTAATTATTTTATTTGAATTCTTTAAATTTGTTTCAACTTGCTTTTAACTTTTTCGTTCAAAACTAATGAATTTTATTTTGGGCAAAATTTGATTTTTATTTTAAATAAAATAGATTTATTCTTGTTGATAACGGTAAATTTACCGTTATTTTCATTACAGCATTAGCGAGGCGTAATTTTGCTTATTTTAAACCTATTTAAAAAATTAATCTGCGCAAACACTTGTTTTGCAATATTGAAGTTTAGAATTGCAATTTATCAGATTCGACTGTATGAAATGACTTTTTCATTATTATATCATAGAAAAATATTTTTAATGTTTACATGAGCTTTTAAATAAGGCTTACTAATTTTCAAATTTTATTTCATTAGTTGTAAGAATGCATAATTCAAAAAAAAAACTTTCTAATAAGCCATAAACCTTTAAATTATTTATTTTATTTTTTTTACCTCATTAAAATATATTCTTTTCATCAAACGAATATCTATATATTTACCGTTACTTTTCATGGCAGAAGACGTAAAATTTTTTGTTTAAGACCTATTTTGATATTTCTTCGAAGTCTGATGAATTAAAGCCCCTGAATTAGAGTTTTCTGTTTCTTTTTTAATAAATTCACAAAAAATTTTATTTTTACTAATTAACTGCAAAAATACAATCATTTCTATTGAAAAATATATGAAAATCATTAAACAATCATTGTTTTTCTTTAACTTTTTTTACGATAATTTTTCACAAATATGTTTTTGAAGTTTTAAATAGGAAATTGATTCTGTTTTCAATTCGCCAACAAAAAAATATGCAGATGAAAATTTTATCAAGTTTATATCACGCGAAATGAAATTTATTAATACTACAATGAAAATAACGGTAAATTTACCGTTATTAATTGAACTAAATTCACTCTCCCGATAAAATTTTAATAAAGCTGATTATCATTTGGAATAGAATTTTGTAATTTGAAATAAATGTCAAAAGAATTGTTTAAATAGATTTCAAATAAAACGGTTAACCAATTATTTGATTTATTTGTCATCCGAAGGCAAATTTTCTTTTTTCTTAAAAACCAATCGGGCCAGGCTTTTTTGAATGAGCAGACGCGTTTCGACTCCTTTGAGTTTCCTTCAGTGTCACTTAAGGGCCCGACGAAAATAATGGCAAATTTACCGTTATCAATGAGAAGGCCCGTTTTTAACAAAATCCTGAAAATTTTTCATTTCATATTCTACAATATTTAGTATTTTTGTTTATGAAAAAATAGTGGAATAAGCATATTAAAGAAGAAAAAAAATGAAAATTAACTATCTTGGCTTTTTTCTTGTATGTATGTTTATTTCTCGCACAAACGACCTGGCTTTGAGCTGCTATTTTAGCTTGAACCCAATTTTCCTGATGACTTTGCTCAACTTTTCCGAGGTGTACAGGAAATAAGTCGAGGTACGATTGCAAGAAATTAATTTTTAGAAACACATTGATACCCATTAATTGAAAATTATGCAGCAAATCAGCAAAATACTGTCTTTAAACATTTCAGTATATAAAAAAATAAAATAATAAATAATAAACTTACCGGCCATGCAAAATTGAATGGAAATTGTATTGGATTCAAAAAGCCTCGATATTTCGATTGTGTTGTAATCCCAGTTAGGTTCACCGAATTTTCACCGAGCACAGGCGTTACGACATCACCGAACGTACATTGCGACGTTGTATCGATTTTTGTTTGATAATGTTTCAAACATACGCGAAACCGCGTTTTACACGTACCCGTACATTTACCCGTCGACGAATCTATTTCACCACTACAACATTGTCCTTCGTTATCAATACCATTGTCGTTATTAAAATATTTTAAACGTAATTCGAATAAACCGGAACTTTCCACCTGAAAATAAGAAAGAAAAGAATATTAGAATAAATTTTAATATTTTTTAATTCGAAAAAAGGTCGTACACATAGCGAAAGGTTAAACCAAAATATACTTGGGATTCTTGTGATTAATATAGCTTTTGTTTTCTATACTTGCAGAAACAAAAGAAATGTGAATTTTCGGAGAAAGATACATCTAATTTAACTAGCAATTGAGGTAATAAAGATTAAGATTTTGTTGGTCCAAAGACTGAAGAGCGGAAACTATGGATCACTTCCTACTATCTTAAGGGAAATTCCAAGCTAAAATAGATGGGGAGAACTAAACAATTTATGTTTATTATTTAACATATAAGTTGTTCCCAGACATTGATCCCATCCTACTTCCCATACTTCGCTTTAGATTAACTTTGACGCTTCCTGCAAAAGCTTCAAAGAAAAAGTCAAGAATTACATTCAAATTCAAGCAGCAACAATTTTTTTTATTTTTCCTTTCTTCTCTAGCCATCACTTAACATCATCACACACGTCAGATTTTATGCAAATTAAACAGAAATATGATATTCTAAAGAACACAAATACTCACATTGAGTTAAGACAACGATTTACAGGTTAAATCTGTGAGTCAGAAGATTCTCAGCCCAACCATTTGCACATCTTGGCTAGTGATCTTGAAATTTTTTTTAAGAAAAAATTTCTATTCCTTTGTTAATAGGAAACTAATTCCATGCTATTTATGAGAGGTGTCAAACAATGAGTTAAAACAAATAGAAGATTTCTACTGCTAGCTAGAATTATTTTGCAAATACGTTGATGAATTTTTTCATTACTTTTCGGCAAATAAGTATCATAGCAGCGTTAGAGTTAGGCGAAGAAGAGCGAGTGATGATAGTTGGAATTTTTTTCCCTATGTAGAGTTGAATTGATATCAGTTTGGAATATGTAAGGAAAGATGATGGTATCTAAATTGCTTGATAAATATTAGATTTGTTATGCTCGAGTGGGCATTTAAAAATGTATATCTTGGATATTTGACTCTTTAGTGGTGGGCGGTTTGATAGGGGCTAGAATATGTATAGTTTTGAGAATATTTTTTTATTTTCAATTTTTAGCGTATAGCTCAGAATGAGATATACATAAAGTTGGCAATTTCGACACCGATTGGAATACCATCCATCGAGATTTAATTCATTAAATAGCGGCCATAAATCTGTATTCAGAAGACCATCCATCTCTTCATTACGACACACCAAAAGTTCATTCGCCGCAAATAATATCTACAGATGCTCGTTCCTTAACATCTGCTGTTGTTGCGGTCGCAAAAGAAAGAAAAGTAAAACAATGTTCCTGAAATTTTGCAAAAGAAAGCGCTCTTCCAATCGCTCAACAACCACTGTGGCCACTTCACCTTGTCGTCACGATTAAAAAAGAGCATCCAATAAAGCATATACAAAATATGTGAAGAGTTGCATCCCAGGCCCTATTTGCCGGCACCGCCAGCGCCGTTGACCCGATCCGATCTGATCAGCTTAAGATAAACTTTGTCGCTATCTCTTGGGCTTGGAAGTTTCTTCTTTTGCTTCTTATCTGTATTGTTGTCATCTTTCAATTCGATTTGCGGATCAAACAAAAAGTGGTCACCGTTTCCGATTTTTCCCTGTGATCGAATTACTTTATAAATAAAATGATGTCGCCATTCTTAGCGTACGATGGATACGTGTCTATACTCATCTCCACTCTCCAGTCACTGGTCCATCAGCAATCTTTCGCCGCATTCTAAGCTGCAGCAGCGCGCATTGATCCTCTTCGTCTTCGCGGTATTCCTTGTTGCTGGTATCGCGGGTTCTTACACGACTAACGCAATTGACTCGAAAGGCAGCACTCAACGATGCAATGGCAAATATTCTTCCCTCGCTTGCAATGCAAGCAGGTACATGGTGTACAGGTTGATCAGTTGTGCGACTAATCCCAACACCCCGCGATCCTTCTTTCCAGATCTCCCATAGCTGTGCGGCAGTGCATTTCTTTTGAATTCCGCAATATGATCGATCGACAGCACACAATTTCTTTGCCCACCACAAAACTTGTTAAAGTTCAATTATCTTTTAGTGCAGAGAGACCTCGTTTTTTGTGCTTACTACAAGCAAGCAACTGACTTTAAGATGCAATTTATTATTCTTCCCAACCCAAGAAGATATGTACAACTCTCCTCGAGGTCTTGTGATTTCTCCCGATCGTCGATCATCGTTAAAGCTAAGTGAGGAGCATTAAATAATTTTTATTAAGAAAATTTGTAGTTTTTGTGCAACTATTAAGCCGGGGCTTGTCGATCGATACCAAGGATCTACCAGCTGACTAGTGATCGCGGAACATGCAAGCGACGCTTGAAAGCAAGGAGAATAGTGGGAAAATTCGATTTTATGAAAATTCCCTGACTATGGGAGTAAGTGCTTAGGTTGAGATCGCAAGAAAAATTGCATTTGCACGATCGTTGATCGAATACAGCGAAGGTTTGTGCGTTTCCATAGAATATGAAATCACGGTGGCCATGACGATCCGCCAAATGGAGGCCTATTTTTGGCGAGGGTTAAGATGAAGAAAATCTTGCAACCTACAACTTGATTCAGCTTTGGTTATGCTCGATCCCAAAAGTCCTTGTACTGCTTGGACTGTATCATCTGCAAATGCATAGTGGTGGGTACATGTAACTACTACATCAGCCATCGATCGTGTTGATTTTTTGTGGAAAAACACCACCAAGCCGGTTTCAATTTACTTAGAAAATGTATTGAACCGCAAACAAGTGTATATTTCTTACATCCATGCACTTATCACACGAGGAAACCAACGTTGACGACGGCGGTGATCGTGCGTACAATTATTATCCTATACACATAGCAGTTTCTGCACGTACCTGAGGTATGCGCATATGAAGTGCAGCAGCATACGAGCAGTGAATGCAAGGCTTTAAGAGAATGAAGGAAAAAGTGCATTTTCAACTATAACTTCTTGCAACATATGTAAGTAGAAAATGGCGCGACTAGATGATCGCCAGCTATGCGAGAGATCCTAGACAAGTTAGCAAAAAATAAAAACTCGATGGTGGCATGCTGAGCAATGGAATTGGTAAGGTGTAACAAATACAATAAAAATAGATGATAATAAAGAAAAAGCAGGCGATCATCGTCGCATCATTAATGCTGTTGTGTCTATAAAGTATAAATATGGAGGATTTTTCCAATGATCCGAACATATATGACGCGACTATTCACGTATGCTGGTGCGGATGATACCAGGTGGATGTCGCCAAACGTATGAAAATACCGTTTTATGTGATTGCGCTCGGACGAGTCAACACTTAGTATCTTTTATCACCATCTATCTATTCCAATTGTGGCGCCATATGTAACTGCGAATTCGCGCTTCTAATGCTGCACCATCGGTTGATGTTGTCCAATGCCTCTAAATGGTTACTCTTCATACGTAATTTCTTGTACGGATACAAAGGAGTGATGTGACAAATGATGACCTCTTTCATGTGAACGACTTATATGGATAATGCACCCGTCAATGAAAATGAGTATATTAGGGATGTTAGCAGGATTGGAGGTGCATTGAAGAAGCAAGATTGGTCATTGATAATGTTAAAACTTTTTAAACAATTTCCCAAAATTTTGGTGGGTTTTTATATTATCAACATTTCTATGAATTCAGTCAAACTTGTCAAATCAGATATACAGCTTGACAATCTGCTGAGTACGTTTAGATTTTCATAAGCCTTTCGAGAATAATTTTCGGAATGTGATCAGGGGATACATATTCTTTCTTAAATAATGGTAAGAATAAAAATTGCAAAAGCCAAATCGTAATTTTGTGATGTTCTTTCGAGAAAATATCAAACTTTGACTATACACATTCGAATAAATATAACGGTAGATTTACCGTTATACTTTTTACATATAACTCAAAAATAAAAAAACCATCAATTTGCTATTATAAACATGAAAGTAACGGTACATTTACTGTCAATCTGTGGCGGTTCCTTGAAGTTGAAAAAGATAAAAAAACATGGATTTGACAAACAAATTGGATGCCCTTGAACGAAATAAAAGTAAAATTTTTGAAGCTATTTTTACAAAAAAGTATCGAAAAAAGTAATAACAGTAAATTAACTGATATAAACATTGAAAAAAGGGAGAATCAACAGTCAATTTTCAACGTCACTTTTAAGTAAAAAAATTAAGAATAAAAAATTTTAACGAAATTTCGTGAAATTTTTTATGCTTTTTAGACCAAAAATTGCCGGCATAAAATATATTGATGAATTCACTGTCAAAAGTTTTGAAGCACTAATAAATTTACTGTCGATACGTAGCGTTTATTCTAAGTTGAAAATGGTAAGAATTTTAAGATCTATGCAAACTTATTTGAATTCTTCTAAATTTCTTAAAATTAAATGAAATTGTGGAGCCTTTCTGAACACAATCTTTTGAAAAAATAGGTAACGGCTATAAACTTTGAGATAACGGTAAATATACTGTCAATTTTTAAGGGAACGTTACAGATTTAATGGAAAAAAGTAAGAACAAGCAAATTTTGGAGCCAAATTTAATACTTGGTGAACTTTTAATAACCCAACGTCAATTTGTTTTTTATGTGTTTCCGACTATAAATTATCAGGAAAGAAATCTGGTAAATTCACAGTTATAAACCTTGACACAATGGTAGATTAGTTGTGAGCATTTAAAGTCTCTTCTAAGTTTAAAAAATAAGAATGAAAGTAAATAATGTCAAGTTTTAAAGGTTTTTAAACGACAAATTCTCGAAAAAGGAATAACGGTTAATTTAAATTTATAAATTTTGTAAATTTACCGTTGGGAATTTAGTTTGCGAAATAAATGTAAACGGGTTCTCGTGATCTTTTTACGAATCAAAGTTCTGGATGATTTTTTGAGCATAAATTGTCGAAAAAGAAATAACGGTAAATTTATCCTTACCAGTTTAGGTTTTGCAAAAAAATATCATAAATAAAACATAGGCTAATTGAAATGAAACAAGAACAGATTATAACATACAAAACATATATTTTTGGGTATTTGAAGGTTTTTTTGAACATTAACGCTCAACACTTAGTTATTTCATTTTGTCTAGCTGCACTGATTGAAACTGTTTATTTGGTATTCATATCAATTATAAAATAACGGAATGTATCACATTAAAAATTTGACACTTTCAATCAATTTTAAGTTGAACAAAAGAAAATTCGAAATTGTGTACTGTTGTGTATTTTACCATATTAAGCGGTTAATTTTCCATTTTTATAATATGTAACGGTAAAAATACCGGTATTTCTTTTCCAATTTTTTTAGGTTATAATAAGGAATGTACCAGATATTTGCTATTTTTCGTAGCAAAATCACAGAAATTAACTTGCACTTTCACTTTTTTAATTTCAACTATAAATTTACCGTTATTTGATAATTTTCAATAATATTTTTTAATCAATTCTATTTTCAATGAACCAAATTTGTGTGGAACGGCAAATTTACCGTTATTTTCATTTAGAGATTTTACAAACTTTTAGTTAAAAAATGCATCGTTCTTTTGCTGAAAATCCATTTCGAAAAGTACAATTTTGACACTTAGTTTGCATTTTTTTAGATTAAAATTCTATTTGTTTTTATTTGACACATAAATGTTTCGGGAGTAAGTTTTCCCTTCTTCAGTGTCGATTATTTTCTTTTCTAATATAGAAAATAATTGACACTGAAAAAGGGATCAACTTACAATAAATAGAATTTTAATCTAAAAAAAAATACAAACTATGGGTCGAAATTGTACTTTTCGAAATAGATTTTCAGCAAAAGAACGATGCATTTTTTAACTAAAAGTTTGTAAAATTTCTAAATGAAAATAACGGTAAATTGGCCGTTCCAAACAAATTTGGTTCACTGAAAATAGAATTGATTAGAAAAATATTGTTGAAAATTGTCAAACAACAATAAATTTACAGTAGGAATTTAAAAAGTAAAAGTGCAATTTCTGTGATTTTGCAACGAAAAAATAGCAAATATCTGGTACGTTCCTTATTATAACCTAAAAAAATTTTGGAAAAGAAATAACGGTATTTTTACCGTTACATATTATAAAAATGGAAAATTTTAAAAACTGACCGGTTGTAACTGATGCTGACACCCATAACCGTATCGTATCTGAAACGATAACAGAAAAAAAATTGAGGATGCAAATCATCTAGTGATTTCGCATTAATTGGGGATGGTTGGTTGGCAATAGCTTTCAAAAATTTATATTTTCATTTGTGAACTACACTGCAGTAGAAATTTTTTTCTATACCACCTAAAATTTCGCTTCCAATCGCAATACGCAAAATGGCTAAAACCCACGCAACTATGCGGCAGTAAGAAGAGTGTGGGAAAATACAATTTTGTATTTGTTCCAATTTCAAGGTGGATCTCATTAAGTATTAATTCAGTAGGCAGATGGACCACTATAGGTCTTAAAAAGCCAATAAAAATTATTTCAACATGAATTTTTATGATCCAGCCACTTTTCAAGTTTGACGGGGGCTATAAAAATACACGCACCCAAACAAATTTTTGTCTGTTCTTGATCTGCTGTCGTTTTCATAGCGATCACCATCATCATCATCATCATCATCAGCAGCACCACTACAGCCCACCCATCGTCACCACTTTGCGTCTTCTTTCCACTGTTTTAAATTCGACAAAAATTAAAATGATAACAACATCTGTTGGTCGTTTTCATGCCTTCATCTTAATTTATGTTAAAATTTCTTAGTCAAAACATCATTGTTTTATATCATATAAACTCTTGAAAATTCGAAAAGCATTTTCCGATATAGATATGCGAATAAATTCCAATTCTGCCAAATGTGTCTCAACAAAATCGCGGGAATTGTGTTGAAATGCCGTCTTGTGCGATCGATTGCGAGAAGAAGTGGTAGCAATCAGCGTAACAAGGCTTACCGAAAAAAAATGGATTGGAATTAGCTCTTTAAAAATTTGCAAAACAAAAACAAACCGCACAACATGAGAAACACATCGGAAAAAATATAGAAAAAATTCTATGAATTGCAACCAAAATTTTTTAAACAATCTTAAATTGGATTGAATGAGCACGTTTCAGTGCAAAATAGCTATTTTCATAAATTGATCGATTTTGATTGCTTCAACTTCCTGCGTTTTTTCTATCAGCAGTAATAGCACCAATAGTGCCTAATTCTAATGGTCTTAAATTTTAATGCCGGAGGAGGCATAAAAAACGAATGCGAACATTTCATTTTGAATGAAAATAGAGAATTTTTTTTGTAAACTATGTTGTCATGGCTACTGTTCTCTGGGGCAGAGTTGCGTGTTGGAACTTAATTTGGAATTGAAGCGTCTCGCGAACCAAGATCAGAGATCGTGACAATTGCTTAAGAATAAAATTGTTCAATATCAAACACGCAAAGATCGTTTATTACTAGACAAACACTGGTAATGTGAGCACTTTTCCTACTATAGGAAGAAAAAATTAGCGGGAGATTATGACATTATAGTTAGTGGAAGTATGTTTTATGGTCCAAAGTGGCCAGACACATATAGGCGCTCTAGGCTAGGCTATAAATAGCATGAAACATGCTAATTTAGTGGTAATAGATCACTGAATAAGAGCACCAGGGCCAGCTGAGTGTGTTAGAATGGTCGTATGGTGTAGCTTTACTAATTACTGCTGGAGACACATATGCATTAACTGAGCGATCTTGAAAAACGGATATAACGAATATCAATGATTGTGTTACATGTTCTTAATGTTAGAGATCGCATTACTTTCTCTTAACAATTCACAATTGCGCTAAATCAACAATCTAATTGGTTTCATCGTTGCTGATTTTGAAGATCTTAAACTTCTGATCGATCGCAGTAAGACAGACAACGATTAAGAAAGCTGAGAAGGAAAAAAAATTGATATTCAGCGTGATTTTTAAGAATTTCTTTCTGTTGTGTTCAGTTGATATAAAAAAGAATCATTCCCTGCTGGCATACTAAATTCAATTAGCCAATTAACTACTAGTCCAATTTCGTGCTGATCGTGTCTTGGTGTGGCGGTATTTAGCTTTTTGATGTTTCACGATATAAACGTGCAGTATTATATTTGAATCGATTGGTTTGAACTGGAAGATCATCACCATCATCGCTCGTCGTGGTCATCATCATAGAAAAAAAAACTCGAAGAACACAGAAGATGTTCAATTTATCCATAGTGTGCGCGATGATCGGAAACAATGGTGTTGAGATACATAATATCCAATATTAGATACAATCAATCGAAAACGATAGATTCAACCATTCACAGTATTTAAGTGGTGTATGCCGAGAGGGGGTGTCTATGCTGTGTGATATCACGCAGTGTGAAAGAGGTTTCCAAAATAGGTGAATTTAACACGGTATGGGGACGTCTAGGAGAGTTAGAAAAATGAGTTGTAATTTTTTTAAAGGATGGTTTGTTTTTGGTTTATTTTCATGCTTTTCCTTACAGACAGTAAAAGCTGAGAGAGTGAATATCATGAGATTTATTTAAAAGCCAAAAAATCCATTTCATTATAAACTAAGTCCAATTCACAAGTGCCTAAATTTTTGACGAAAAATGATCATTACAAAAACCATATTTTTCAGATAGAAACTATAAAACGGAATCAAAATAGAATAAATTAATAATTACGTCAACAACTCGCCCTTGACCATAAACATATCTCACACATCGCATTTTTCTCAATTTATTATTCACATGTAGACATAGAAATTCGTACGAAAAATTTACTAGATCAAGAGAAATATTGCCGCTAGCGGTGATCGAACTAAATTTTAAATAATGCATGAATAAAATCAAAGAACAGTAAACTTGAATTAAAAGTTGAGCTATAAAGTTTTTTCTCAAGTACAATTTGACTATCTATCTGTAACAATTTTCACACGGTAAATATAATAAACAAGAAGTGATAATCCAATACTTTTAGAAGGATTAACAACAAAACGAACAACCGTATAGCTAAAAAATCACGTTTCTACGATACTATAACAGAACTTGCAAAGACATCCATAGGTATACATTAGAACTTGTATTCTTGAACGTTATTAGATCTTTTTTTAAAAATTTCACTTTTTAATAATACGAAAGAAATCCGGTCCAGATTGGCATTTTGTAGTTAAAAAAATTTTTCCCACGCATAAATAAAAATACAGACTGGATTTTAAGATGTCTTCCTAGAAAATAAAGGACAGTTTCTGATATTCTCTACACAACAGACTCAGCAGAGACGCCACCAAAACATTCTAAATAAGACAAGATCGTCAATTTCTAAACAAATTTTTCTTAAAAGCCACGATGGCCCATTAATAGTGACTGGCTGCCAAAACAAAATTTATTTTAGTTTTTTAATCTTATTTTTGCTGCGAAGGCTTCCATATGTAGAATTGAAACTTGTTCCAGCGAAATTTCCATACGAATAAGTGGAGATATGATTTTCGTGACTGTTGCAATCAGTTTAAAAGAGAAAAAGGAGCGAATTGATTTAGCGCTACTTTGAATTTGCGAGATAGTTTGCCATTTCGGTCAATGCAACTTGACGCTTGTCGTCATTTTCTTTTCGGTAAAAACGTCTTGAGAAAGTTGCAGTCAAGTATCCGAAAAATTATAATATGCATTCAATTTAGCCTAAGGCGAAATATTGTTTTGCTCATTCATTTTTTTCACAGCCAAAAATATCAGCAACAAAATAAATTTCATTTAAAGCCCAAATGCCGCGTCAAATCAAAAGACGAGAGTTGACAATCAACTTTCAAGATAGACCGATTATTTTTATCGATGCCAAAAATAAATATGAATTTTTACAACATTTAATTCAGAGCCATTGGACTCCATATTCGCGAGTCTATCATTAGACGCAGGAACCCATTTGGGTTTGAATCATCCAAAATTATTGCTTGTGGGTAGTAGTTCGTTGTATGTCGGTATTTTTTGTCTTGGGATTGTCTTGGGAAATAACTTGAAACCAATTATCATGTCAGGGGGTCCGAAAAGCAACAACATTTCAGTAACATCACAATCACCACACACTGACCAGCGTCAAAATCGTCTATTCCAGTCCGTATGGTCTCTAGCAATTCATAAGACAAGTAACTTTTTATCTTTAAGATGCTGCGCGAAGAGAGTCGCGTCTTGTATTTAATTTTTTTGACGAATAATAAATTACCTCATCATTTATTAAAATGTTAAATCAAACGTAATTGACGAACCGATGCAGAGATGAATGGGATATAATGTGTGGTCAATCACAACAGCAAATAGCAGAAGTAAATTATTTTTCTCGCGGTTGCAAGGCTGCACAAGATGGACAAATGCGCGGAAAAAGAAAAAAAACCTTTTTCATGTTGGAACACCTTCTGCTAAAAGGTGTATAATTTGATTGAATTTCATATAATATGCATAACATATTGCACTCGCAAAGATACAAGTTCAATCGGAGCTACATGCTGAATTCACGCTTGATTATCGCGCTTGAACTTACGGTTAATTAGCGTGAATATTTTTCCTTCATCTTGGGAATTAAGTACCAAAAGTTCGGGGGTTAAGCATGAGATAAGTAACAGCAACAACAACTTGAGAAGACTGTTAAATTAATGGAAATGGAAAAATTTGCATTTACCTTTCAATTTAAGCAAAATAAAAAATTACATGTTTTCGTTTGAATGATGACGATAGTGACTTGGCGTTTGAGAAATGATAAATCATTTGCTAGTTTTGTGTGTGAAGCATTTTTTTTCTGAAAAGTTCAATGCCGAAGTTATTGGAAATCGTTGATCTTGAAGTGTAATGTGAGAAGATATTAATTTTGCTGGTTAAATAAAGATTCATATGAAACCGTGACGGCCGATGTTATTTAATGGGAAGATAGAAAGCGAGGGTGGACAAAAGAGTTGGTTTGAAATGAATACGATGGATTGTGTAACATATCAAATGTTGACCTTTTGAATGCAAATTGATGCTTTGTATGCCATATAAGTAGGTAAGCGACAAACGGTTGATGCTTTAGTGCTAAGTATTTAATTTCAAATATTTCTGGCGCCAGGAAATGCAGCTATAGGTGGCCAAATTTCGTTTCTTTCACCATTTGAAACCGATTGAGGCTTAGGAATATTTTTAAGTGCGTTCAAGTTATCGAAGCCCCTCATTTGAAACTCCACATGACTATTTTAGGCAAACAATTTTTGAGGAGTCAAATCTTTACGGGAAGGACACATTTCAAGTCTCAGTAGACCACTATTTCTGAGCTTTTCACAAATTTTGATAATTATACGAATAATTTATATACTTACTGAGAAATTTCACTTTAACCGACAGATAGCGATTTTGATAATCTACGTCTACCAAAATAACATAACGGTAAATTTTGCTTAAGAAGGCGAAAAAGAAATTAAATGAAATGCATAATTAAGCCGAAGATTTTTAAGTTTAACGCTTATCAAATACACAGATTAAATGTTAGCAAAATTTGTCTATTTTGTCATTATAAATTGCAAACTAACGGTAAATTTACGGTTAGAAATCACAAAAAATTGCATCATTTCATCTAACAATAGATTTTGTGTTAGTAGCCAAATAAGAAATGTGTGGTTAAACCAAAGATTATTTCAAAAAGTTCAATAGTTATGGAGTACGCCAGAAGGAATTTTGGCATTAAATTTTATTATTAAAATTTTTTTTATTATTAAAATTTACAGAATAACGATACATTTGCCAGTATTAAACTAGAAAATTGCTAACCATAATATTCACGAAGCAATAAAATACTCAACTTCACAAAGAAGAATTTCATTGAAAATCTCACAAAAATTTTAATCTTAAAGACCGTAAATTCGATATTACATGAACTAAATATTTGATTCTCTGTTCAACGTTTAAATTACATCAGGACTGAATATAAGCTCTATAAAAAATATTGTCAAAAATAGGGAGACAAATACCCAAGAAAATCAAAAGGACACATGAAGGATTTCGAATCAAAAAACCAACCAAAAAATCACGCAGATGCAACGGTAAATTTACCGTGATACTTGGCTTTGATATTTAATCAAAATTATTATAACCGTAAATTTGCCATTTAAAAAGATTTTATCAAAAATTTAATCGAACCCTATCAAATTAAATCAAATTTTATGAAGAAAATTAAGTGGTGTGCAATCATGCCATAGAAAATTTTAGCCAGAATTTTTTGCAAATTGTAATAATTCAGATTATTGCAGGATAACGGTGAATTTTTTATCACAATTTTAAATAAAAAAACTTCAGAGACACATTCTACGTTGATCTCACTAAATCTTTAATTACATTTTTAAGCAAGTAAATTTTCCGTTAGAACCTAGATCGAAGAAAATTACGATTAGATCGTTTAATTTTTTTTAACCCGGGAAAGCCGCCGGACCTTGCTTTTCCAGATACAAGACACTAGGCCTGCGGATATAAAGCAGATAAAATCATTGACTACAAACAGTTTCTTATTTTAATTAAATAGAAACCGTACTAGGTACTATGTACAAATCAATAACCAAATTGTTATCGGATATAAGAAAAGTCAGGCATTTAGCAAAACCTTCATGAGAAAAACTACTCGTATCATTAAAGCTTCTAATTATAAAATAAAAAAAGCAAGATTATGGTTTTAAAAACACGAAATCAAATAATTGATTGTTAAAATTTAATAAAAGATGTATTTTTTCGAAATTTGAAGTCTTTAATTTTCATTGTGAACTGAAAATTAACTCAACGTAAATTAATGTTTAGAAGCTTAAATTGAACCGCAAAATAAACTTTTTAGTTTTGAAGACTTTAGATAGTAAAAAAGCTCAAAATCATCATCAAAGTGATTTGCAGAGTAAAAATAATGGTAATTCATCGCTAAAGTTATTTACCGAGTAAAAATAACGGTAAGAATACCGTTATACCGTTTTTCGCAACATTCAATTTACCATTATTTTGGTTATGAAATTTTCAGAAAATCTCTATTTTCAAATCAACAAAATGATTTTCGGAGTAGAAATAACGGTAAATATACCGTTGAACGCCATTTACCTTTCGGTGAATTTACCATTATTTCTGCTTGACGAATCTCAGTAAATTAGGTTTTAGCATAAAATTCGTATTTTATAAAAATAAATGGTATTTCGGTCAATTATTTGGTTTTGTTTATATCTCGGCAGGCCAATTCTCTTTTTTCTTGGAAAACTGTCGGGCCTTGCATTTTTAAGCCACTTAAAAAGGCGAGGCCAGACGGCTTTTCAAAAAATATAGTAAAGGTATTAGTTTAAGTTTGGAAAAAGCTTTACATTCATCGTTAGTTATTTACCGAGTAAAAATAACGGTAAAAATACCGTTATACCTTTTTTCGCAATACTCAATTTACCATTATTTTACCTTTGTAATTTTTTTCTAAATTAAGGTTTTCAGAAAGACAATATTTTCACAACATCAAAATGATTTTTAGAGTAGAAATAATGATAAGTAAACCGTTGAGTGCCATTTAGTTTTTTGTGAATTCACCATGATTTCTGCTTGACGAATCTTACTAAATTAGGTTTTAGCATAAAATTCGTGTTTTTTTGGACTAGAATAATAAAAAAATAAATGGTATTTCGGTCAATTGTTTGGTTTTGTTTATATCTCTTCTTCCTTGGAAAACCGTCGGGCCTTGGTTTATTTTTTTATCCTACGTGTTTCGACTCACTTGAGTTATCTTGTGTGAGACACTCAATATAATTCAAGCGAGTCGAAATGCATTTAATAACAAAATAGAGCAGGGTTTAACGTCTTTTAGAGAAAAAAAGGAATAGGACTTCGGATATAAACAAAATAAAATCTATCTATTTATTTTTGAACTAACCAATAGAGCAAGGCCCGAAGGCTTTCCGAAAAAAGTATGGATTACAATTGTAAATCTGAGTTAAAGATTTAATTTTTGATATAAAATAAAAATAAATGTGTTGAAAGTGGATCATTGGCCATTTAAAATTTATTTTCAATTTTAAATTTTATCAAATAGGAATCATGTATTCATTTTCATATATGATTCCTATTTAGTGAAATTTAAAATTGAAAATATGTAAATGAAACACTGAATTTATTAAAAATATGAATCTAATATTGATGAATTAACGACGATCTAAGAAAGAAATTCGCTAGTAAAGCAAAAAGAAGTATCAACTAATATGAAAGAAAATATCGCAGCTAGTAGAAAAAGTGATTTACAAGTATGCCAACATTTTAAGATTATCTTGAAATAATGCATCCTCGATTGTAAGGTGTTCTTGGATGGTTTTTCTTGACGTTCTAGTATCGAACTTAACTTTAAAACTTACGTAAATGTTCACAAAATTTTGAACCGTATTTAAAGGCCGTATGAAAATTGTTTAAACTTAACTGATCCAAACAACCATCAGCCAAATTAAAGAACTTACACCCGTCAACTTTAAGCGCCCATACGCAAAAGCGAAAGTGCACATGCTCATAAAGTTTACGAATGATCTGATTTATAGTGACACTTTGACCCCTAAACTTTGAAAAGGTTAAAGCCTATTATAATTTTCTCCCATATAGCAATAAACACTTAACTTACTCCCTTTTCCCCTTCTTTTATTTCCTTTCCAACTTCCTATAATTTCATTCCTACAAAACAACCATCAAGATGTAAAGAAGTGAAAAATCCTAAACGTAAACCACAAGATGAACTTCTAAGTGACTGACAGAGATTACCCCTTTCCCTTTACAACTGAAGAGTAAAAAATAGAACCATCATTGTCACTACCTTGCAAAGGAGCAGCCAAGTTACACTACTTTGCCTCTGTGCTACGAAGTTATTGCTTAAATATTTTTGGTTGGTTGAATTTGAATACTAGCTGAAAAAAATTCTTGATGAGCAGCTCAGCGCACAGTTCTTTTTCTTGAAAACCAACAATGTTCAATGTGCTTTAGCGAGACATAAAATATATAATTGCTTGAGATTTCATTTTCCATAAAAAACGAGTAAGTCAAGAAGTATGGGAGAGCACACATACCACAATACGTAAATAGGAGGAATATGAGAACGAAAAAAAAAGAATCCGGAATACTTAATTTTTGTTAATTAATGGGTTTTTATCGTCAAGGTAAGAAGTACCAAAAAACTAGTCAAGTCATACAAACGAAATGAAATAAGTGTTGAGATGTTACTTACACTTTAGTTTTGGATGGTTTACTTTGGTGAATAACAAGAGGATCTTTTTTCAACAGAATATGAAAATGAAATGGTAAGAAAGCTATTTTTAAGGCTGGATGATAGAAATAATTGTTTAATTATTTTCCAATACGTTAGTCTACATTAGGGTTGCTGCAAAATGATCGACGTTCTTTGGAAAGCAACAAGTTTTTTATTGATCAGAAATCGTGGCTTCCATATTTCAGTTCAAAAGGCCCGCCATTTTGAAATTCTAAGACCATTTATCACGGAGATTTCCAAATTTTCGTGAGGTCGTCCGAGGAATGTGTAATAGCCACAAGGAGAAGTGGATTAATTCATTAAACTCTTTGATAAAGTTTTGTATTAAATAATTTTAAGACAAATGTATTTCAATAAGGCATTTTAGGAAATTTTTGACAATTTGTCTTGTTTATATTGCATTGTATTTTCTACCACTTCTTTACAATTCACCTGAAAGGAACTTTCCATTACTCTTCTCAAATTACCATCATTTAACAAAAGCTCCATATAGCCTTGACTAAGATAAAGTTTAATTTTATTGTTGTTCTGAGCAATCAGATTATAATTTCTGACCAAGATAACACGATCTTAATAAACGTTCTTTTTTCAGCTACTGCACTATAATAGATTTAATTGCTCCGATAAAACCAACCTTGATGGATATCATCTCTACATTTAAAGTATCTAACAGAGAAGATAATTTTTTGGTAGGTACAATGGAGAATAGCAAGGGGTAGGACATGAAACTGGAACATAATTTAAGTATAATTCTTAACTGCAATCTACGTAGCCAACTTCAGGGTAATTTGATTTAGGAGGACAGTAATGTATGTCGGGAAGGGAATGCATCTTAAGTGCATTATGCATTTATAGAAGAGATAAGATCTTAATTAGGCTTTGAATTGAGGTTGGAGTTTTTGAAGGTATACTGGTTGTTTTTTACTCCCAAGATTAGTGACATTTATCAGAGTGCAAATTAATGCAATGACCTTCTGCATACAGTATTCAGTATTGGAAAGTGAAGTATATTTTGAAAACAACATTATAATCAAAACGATGCCATACTACTATATTCAAAAAAAAAACGTTTAATTATTAAAAACATAAAACAAATAACCCTCCACGAGCCCCAAGTTCCGCTCCGAGTGTCCCAGTTACTCAAGACGAATGAAAAATCAATTGTTAGACACTCTAAACATTTTTGAAATGAACATATTCTAGTTAATTCAAATTTTTCAAAGAATATGCATACAGAAAATTACGGTAAAATTTATAATTTCAGAAGTTTCTTGAAAAAATTTATCCTAAAAAAACAATTGTAGGAAAAAAATTCTACAAAAAGAAAGAAAATTGTTAGTAGATAATTTTAAATTGAAAGATAACTATAAATTTCCCCTTTTTTAATTAGAAGAATTAAATCCAAAGTGTTTTACGCTAAACACGATAAAAATTGAAAATATTAATTACAATGGTAAGTCTAATTTACTTCAAAATTCACATAAGGGCGTAAAATTTTCAAAAGAAAATGAAAAAATATCAGCAAATTCACTGTTTCAGGGTTTTTCGTCAAACAAAAAGTCGAAAAAACAACTAGTATAGAAAGGTGAACATTTTTCGAAAAAATTTAAAAACAAAATGAATATTTTGATATTAATTTTTTAAATTGAATCGCGGTAGTTTTACCATTGCTGCTTTTTTTTCAAATTACTTTTTAAGATAAAGAAAATTAATATTTTTTGTATGGTAAAGCACCGGGAATTTCAATTGAATTCAACTAAAAATACGAGTACTATTTTCCACTTTAATTTTTATTAATGAATATTAAATGTTATAAGTCCTTTACCGTTATTAGTCAGATTATGGAAATTGATATAACAAGATGATAACTAGAAGGATTTAACCGAAATTTTTCATTGAAAAAAAAACTAAACTTCTGAAAAATCCAAAAATGCAGATAGAAACAATCATGTTCTAAAGTTTTAACGAACTTCAAATTTGAAATGAAACATCGAAATATCTAATTTAAATTTAAGATTCCGGTGTGATTATTACATAACGGTAAAATACAAATTATAAGCGCAAGCACAAAAATTTTTCGAAATCTGATCCAGTTTGTGAAGGCTGCAAATTTATCTTTCGAGTTCAATTTCACAAGAATTGAAACATTTAATGTTTTGTTAAAAATTAAATATATTCCGTGTGATATAGTGGTTAGGATGCTAACCGCTATCGCAACAGTTCCCAAGTTCAAAGTTCGTTGGTGGCAACAAGTTTGAGCTTGTGGTACTTCTGTCGGACATTCAGCCTACGCAGCTGTGATGTGAGCTGATTGAAAAATCAGATATTAATCAATTGGTGAAGCGTGATATTGATCATATTACCTTCTTGCATACCGTTACGATCAAGAAATGAGATTCCCTAACAAATCCCACCGCAAGATTCAAATGGGACTAGTATGCGGTTATTATGAATTAGTATTTTATTATTACTTTTTTGTTGGAAGATTAAGCTTTTTTCTCCCTGAGTGTGGGGCGCCCAGATGCGGAAGACGGTTGGACTACCCATTAAATACCTCCCTTGTCAACCTGAGAACCTGGAACTTAGGGCTGAGCCTCGTTTTGATATGCCGTAGAGCACCTTCAAATTGGGGGATTCCTCCGCAGCGGGAGGAAGAGGGATTACTAGAAAACCAATCTCCCAGCACCCCTGGCTACTGTGAGCCCTTTTTATCTTTTAGAACTACTTGAAAATAATATGTTACATGAATCTATTTGTCTAACGGTCTAAGTTTCTCCCCGATCAGACTATCCAGGGAAAGCATTCCTGTTTCTTTTTAGGGGCCCCGTCTGAGCCTGTCCCATCTCTTAGTTATTATTATTAAGGTGTAATGAAGACTTAAATCAATATCAACGCAGAAAAACCTAAATGCAAAAAACATTGAAATGTTTGAACGAAGATTTCAATTTTAATTTTAGTACAACCAAAATATAACGGTAAATTTACGGGAAAAATAGATTTTAAAAATTTGATTTTTTTCAACATTGATTCTGAAATTTATAAGCACATTGCGAACTAATGAAGAAGGCGTATTAAAGATAAATTTACCGTTATAAACACAATTTACACAAAGTCAATGATCATTTATTGTATTTTTAAATGTGTGGAGCTAATATTTACAACGTAAACTATAGAATATTTAATTAAAATTTTAATTTGCAATCCAGGATACTTACATATTGGCACTGTATATCCAATAGACAATTATTGAATGAATTATTGTTTTTTTTTACTTATTTGTGATTAAAAATTGATGATAAAATGTTTGGACATAGAAATTTTAAGTTCTCGCTCCATAGATTATAACGGTAAATATGGAAGAGAAAATAGCTTATAATTATTTTCAATTGAAAAGTATGAAACATACGAGCAAAATATAAAAAAAAATTAAGTTAATTTTGAAGTATAATTAACATATGACGGTGAATTTACCGTTATAAATTATATATTCAAGCTCATTGAATAATTGATTGGTCTTTAATACTTTTAGTTGAAATTAAAAATGGATGATTATGAGTTAAATACAAATTCGAATTTATAATTTAGCAAATCTAAAAATTACCGTTATATATCCAAATCACAAGTACTGATAGAAGTTTTTTTGGTGTAATTATTTACGAATTAAACAAGCGTGTTAGATATAAACCTTGGAAATAAATAACGGTACATTCACCGTTATAAAGCAAATTTATTTAAAAAGATAATTTGATTTAAAGATTTATGATCTGTGGTTCATTCAAATATTATAGAGAGATGTGGAAGTAAAAATTGAAGTTTAAGTCAGATGATATTTTTTTAATCCATTAAAATGTTCGACTAGAAAACATGTAAAATTAGTTTCATTTGAGGGTTGTTACATTTTGTGTTTATTTTACGGAGTATTTCTGGAATTATGTCTATCTATGCAGCACATATATGTGTGTACGTATCTGCGGAGCAGATACATAACTGTGTATTTGCTAACAATAGTTAAGAATCAGCTCCACAAGTACATATCTGCGGAGCCAAAAAAAATAGAAACGGCTAAAGCACAAGGTAGACGCCCTGCGGGAACACCAAGGACCCGATGAGAAGATACAATAGAAGCTGACAGTAGATCCTTGTTGTGAGTAAACAACTGACCAGCGACTCTGAGGTAAGCATAGATTTTCATGCTACTGAAAAACGGGCGACATATCTGGAAGCCGTAACAATTTTCAGTGAGATCATAGACTCGGCGACGAGGACAAAAGTCAGTCTGAGAAAAGTTTGTGTTCTCCAATTGCTTCGCGAAAAAGCCGTGTTGGATAATGTCACCCAAACAAAAATTCAAACGAAAATCACAAATTATTTTTCAAAATAAATTTACAGCATTTAAAAAAATAATAAATCTTTTTGAAAATTCGCGAAAAAAAGTGTTTTAACTATAAAAACGTGACGCTCGCTAGCGTGAACAATTCGTTGACTTTAATGAGGCCGGATTTAATTAATTCAAGTTAGTATGAATTCACTGAATTTGCTTAAATTTATTATATACATATTTGCTTCGCAGATACATATACATATCTGTGAAGTAAGCACATATCTGTAAAATGAACTAATATCTACTAAATTGAGAGTACACTGTTTTACTCATATTTGAGATGAAATAAAGAGAAATATCAAAACTAAATCAGCAAATAATACAAAAAACAGTATTTCTATTTCAACTTGGGCAAAAAAAATTATAACGGTAAGTCTAGGGAAAAAGAATTTAAACTCATTTTCAGAAAAGTGTATAATGTTTGAAACAAAATTCAAAATTATTAAAGTAAAAAAGAAAAATTTGACATAATTGAAATCTAACGGTAAATTTACCGTTATAAATGCGATTTACGCAATTTCAATGAAAAATTATAGCATTTTTTAAATGTTTTTTTGGGACAATTTTAAAGTAAAAAGCAAGTTGGACTTTTTGGGTATCATTTGTTGGGTACTTCGAATATTCTGTGGACCTGCAAAGTAAACTCCTGTATGTGTTCTGGTTTGAGTTTTGGAAATTTTATTTCGAAGTGGTATGTTCTGGAAATCGGAACTCAATATCATGTCCCTTTTTATAAAGAATTGAGTAGGCCAATTCCGTATTATATAAACGTTTTTTCTTCCACTAAGCAGGTAATAATACTACACTATCAAATCAAAAACATAAGCATTTACAATTAAAACAACTACATACCCCTCAACTTCTCGACATTTACATACATAATTAAATTATTCATAAAAATGTTCCCACAGCAAAGCTATCAAAGTGCAAGATCTCATACTTTTGTGAAACTTCCACTCTTTATTTCAAAGTGCTTGGCATGAGTAAGTGTTGAGTCAAATGAAGCAAGAAATAAGTCCTAGGCAAGCTCTTAACGTCTCACCATTCGAGTATGCGAACAGCTCTTAAAGTCGTAACAAAATTTATTGTCGTTAAAACGTAAGCAAAGGCATTTTAAAGTAAATGCTTACTCGTTCTAATAGGACAAATCCCAAGCAGTAATTTAAAATTAAATGACTGTTATCTTTTATACTACTCTATACCAGCTATTGCCTTCATCTATACGATTAGTGTGCACTATGAAATTAAATACCATCCACCAGTTGTGTTCACATTGAAATAACAAGGAGATTTTTTTTTTTACTTTTTTCAAAATAAAATCACGGAGAGAAGTGGAAAAATATGCTGCAAAAAACGCCAACGTTTTTTTTTAACATGAAGCGATAAAATTGCATCTTTAATCCTCGTTTCATGGTCATGTTCACTCTCAATGACTGACTAACGAACGATTGTGGGTACCTAAATAGTATCTAGTTTTGCTTATTAATGCTTAATTGTTCATAATTTATTCCAAATTTGGCACTTTTGAATTAGCCATAGAAAAATATGGGAAGTCTTGTTTTTTGAAAAAATGATGGACAAGCGACGCTTGTAATTTATGTCCGTCCATCAATATGGGAAGAATTCATTGAGTATCATCCAAACTATAGGCGTCATAGTCAAATTATTACCTGAAATTTAATGAACACAATGGAAAATAAAAACTCAAAAACCACGACATCACTCTGAACCATACAATACCGGAAACCTTGTAGCTAGTTAGCCTATACACAATTCAAATTATGTCCAACTTTTTTTCCTTTCATCTTCTTCGCATTTTCGCAGCAGCTTTACACTCAATCTATCCTTGAACTACCACTGAAGCGATCAATGATGCAATAAATCAATGCTAACAAGTGCCTGTAACGTCCATCTATCAACTTTAAAATAATCTCTTGTTAAAAAGAATTTGCATTTTTGCGTTAAAAACCTTCGCGGCGTAGTATTAGTCACGAGAGTGTTGTAAACTCACATAAATGAAATGAAGATAGAAGAAAAATAGACAATCATTCAATTAGAGTGGTGATGAGGGGAGGTGGAGCGTGAAGAAGGGTTCTTCTAAAATAATAAAAAAAAAATATTTCCAGGAACAAATGATCTGATTCTTATGGGAGCTTTTTTGGTTTTCTCTTTATACTTTACGTTTTTGGAGGTTCGATTGGAACCTTTACATTTTTCTATTGATTTAGCTAGAACCATCAATCCTACTAATACCTACCGAGATTGAAAACGTTCTCGTTCCAAGAGTAATGTAAAAAAAAGTTCCTTCACGTTTATCGCAGAAAAATAAAGAAGTGATGAAAGCATCCAAAAGGAAGCGTAGACAGGAAGAATGGACAATACGATGCGCAACGACAAGACATATTTGAAAATTTCAAAACATTCATATTTAGTCTGTCTATTTAAAAGTTCCTTTTCAAGTTTTTTTCCGTACTCTTTTCAATTACCTGAGAATGAAGAAGTATAAACGAATGAAAAAACCATATCCACCTGAACAGAAACTCTACTGCACTTACAAATTCCCCCTCAAGGCTCAATGATGTGTAAATATTTCCTAACAATTAAGAATGAGTCTCGGCACCAGCTCCGATGACGGCGACAACAACAACAAAATCGACACGGAACAGAGTGAAACACAAAGGAACTTGGTCAACCAGCGCCTTCTTTCTCGTTCTGATGACTAAAACTAGAAGTAAGTAAAAACGTGTAAACTAATCGCATAAAACTATCCAAGACTGGAAAACACTAACAAAAGCCAAAACTAAAGACATACTCGTAGATCCCATCCCAACCAACTCACGACCATCTTAGCTTATTCATACGGTACGGCGGTGGCGGTGGATACGTTCATTCCTTGGTAGAGATCTTTTGCCATCCTATGGAGAAAAAAAAATGATCTTCCCAAGACGACGGGCGGATTTAGGTGCGCAGAGAGGAAAATACTAAAACAAAATTTTAAAAACAAAACAAAAATGGACAAACTTGAAAGCGATAGTCACACAATCTTAAAAGATTGCCTGCCCTCAAGAGTTTCCTCCGCGAATACTTCAAAACCGATCTCTTGGAGTGTGGTATCTCCCCATATACCACTTGAGCCGTAGTAGAGTTAAAGAGGGCCCCAGCGGGCCCCCTTGTGGTGTGTAATAAAAACCTGCTGCTGACGAATGTGCCGGGTTTTGAAGGCAAAAAAGCAGGGCCTCCTCTTGTATGTGCTTCACTCACGCGCACCCGGGATCGATGGATAGATAGACGAAGGCGGTGCGGTAAAGTGACGGAGGATGAAGGCAAAATCTTTGCATTAACAAGAAAAGAAGAATTCGCGAGGTCACTATTTAGCACTACAGCAGCCAGCAAAGACGGAGACAGGAATTGGTGGTAAGGAGACACAAGTACACGGCCGTGTCAGATGTTGAATTTCAGTTGAAAGGATTGTTAAATAGACTTGCAGACATGTTTGGCACAATAGGTCAGAACGCTGTTCGAATATCAATTAGGAGTGCCTTTGTTATTGACCGTGAGAAAAAATTGAATAGTGCACTGCGAAATGTGGCGTTCAGCACACGGAAGAACTTTTTATTAAAGCGTGTAGCCACTTTATATGTTGACCCCCAAGTCATGCGTTATTATCGTATCAAGTTTCTAAATGCCATCAAAAAAGATCCAATGCACTCTCATTTTACGTCAATAAATTAAAATCTCACACGGTCTAATCAAACAACGTAGTTTCAATTGATCAATACTCTACATCTTTCAATTGTCCCACCAATATATGTATATCGCACCCCAACAAAAACTTGAAATACCTCAAAACTGGCTCCCCTTTTGTTCGATCCCAGTCAAATCTTCATTCTACCTCAATCTATCTATCTCCGCTCGTTCATCTATACTTGCTAACTATTTTAAAGTTCTTCAACGAAAATTTTCTCAAGATGCAACCAACAAGCGCACATAGCACACACAATCTACAGCAACAGCAACATCTATAAAAAACAGCATCTTAAGGTCTAAGACATATTGAAAATGAGCGTGGAGAAGGTCCAAGATACATCGTCATCGTGGCTAACAGCGGAGCGCATTAGTCAACATCCCCCACAAAACAGCGCGGAGCATATGATCCTCTACCTACTTAGCTCGGCTAGCAAGTTCCTTAGTTAGGAGAGGTGCTGCCAGCTGCGAGCCAAAGCAAAAATCCCAAGACATGCCAAAAAGCAGCAACTTGAACTACGATCTAACACACAACGAGCAGAAAAAACGACAACAGATAAAAGATACAGTCGACCAGAGCTGAATGCAAAGCATACAACACAAAATCATGCTGTCGGTTCGTCTATCTTTCTGTTTAAGTACGTTAGGTATACGAGTATATCTAGGCAGCCGTCCGAATTGTGAAGAAGCAGCTCCACCGGCCCCAAGACGGCCAAGAGCAAGACGCGGACAGGCAGCAAGAAGCAAAAGACGAAAGCGAAGAAAAAAGGCACACACTACACCGAGAAGAGATTCTTTTTGTTGGTTCTTTTTTCTTTAATTTTATTATTTATTTTTATTTCTACATTGACCGGCAAATCGCATGCCGTGGGAAACAATTCGCCTCTTCGGTTTTTATTGACGAGATATATGCTATAGGCGTAGCTGTAGCGCGGCGGCCACGACGATGCCCCACATGGGGGCTAGACGGAGACCGCGTTAGCGTATATAAGACGAGCAAGTATGAGGAGCTCGGAAGATTTAATGGTGATGGAGGTAGCCGCGACTAACAGCAGAGGCAACAGCAGGTTTCAGGCTTAGCGCATTGAGCCTGGATTGCGTTGAGCTGCGGTGAGGAGACCTTAGGTTGTTTTTTGCCAGGCTTTTGCTTCGATTGCTTCTTGATCGACTTGATAGAGAGCTGTTGTTGTTGTTGTTGTTGTTAGTGTTCTTGTTGTTGCATTGGGGCCTCGCAGAAGCAGCTAGCCAGCGGAATCACATACTGTAAACTAGCAAGGCAAGGCTGCTGTCATCCAAGAGTTCCAGTTGTCGGGGGACAGAAAAGTTGCTTGAATTCTTCTCATGAATGTACACCAGTACAGTAAAGTCTCTTTGGCCAAGAAGCTGAGGAATCAGATGAAGAAGAAGCACGCAAATGACGATGACGCGTCCGCGGCAGATGACGAATAAAGTAGCATAAGTATATGCAGCATTCACAAGATATATCGGGAAGATTCAGGCACGTCGAGAATCGAGCGATTCAGGCAAGCATGGGACTTTGGTTGAGAGAAGAAGATTGCGATGTCCAAGACGCCGGTCGCGACTCTGCACTGCCTTCGCTAACATAAAATTAAAAATAATAGCGCATGCATAGAGATAAAAACACCTATATAGTTAATGAAACGCTCGAAAAACTCCATGCAAAGATAGAGCCACCAAGTGGAATTGAAAGTTGACGCGCGAGGTAACTATAAGATACTTAGATACAATCGCCTCATTCTAACTGCGGCTCACCACCGAGCGCTAAGTCAAGGAGGAAGGTGGATTGATGCATGGATTGTATCGTAGATTGGATCGGTAGGTATGGAATTGGTTTGAGAGGCAGTCAGCCAAGTGGAATTCCAATGGATATGCGCGTATCTATCTCAACACCAACCGATGAACGAATCCAGCTATCAACCCGAAATCCCAAAGCCCAGTCAACAAACATTCCGATAAAAATAGTTATATATCGTTTAAGATGAAGACTTCTTTTTCCCTCCTCTCCTCCTTTCCTCACATTCGCAGCAATAGCAAGCTAAGCTTGAATTTAATTACGCTAGATATTTAAGGTGGATGAATGGCGATGATGGTTTTCATAAGGTCAAATTAGAGAGAAGGTGGTCGCGGTAGGGTAATAGATACCGAGGCACACCATGGCAATGTCTTTATTTTTATTTTTCAACTTTTCACATGAACAACAGTGAATTTAATGTAAATTTTTAAGCATTTATATAGGCAATAAGTGAGATGAGTTGATTTTTTTCGGAATAGTTTTATGCAAGCATTTCCCGGAAATTGTTCTAGTTTAATAGTCAACACAAAACAGTAATTATTAGGTTTCATGACCATCGTCCAAAAAAATTATACTGGGTAAGTGAGCACTGCGCGCACGTTAATGAGATGGTTTAATTGTGAAGCAATTGCTGGAATTCTCAGACTATTGACCCAGAATGAGGAAGGCAAGTGCCTGATTATTTATTTTTTCGTTTAGCAACCTTAATTGGGAGTACGAAGAAGGCTTTGGAAAAAAAATTATTAGGTAGATTGTTGGTTTGAAAATAAGAAATTAAAACTTATCATAGTGGAATTCCATTAAAAAGATTAAGTAAAACCATAATGATCATTTGTTTGTGAGTCGAAAAGTGATTTCGCGTAGAAAGCTGAGTTTTACGATACACATTATCAAGTTATAAAGTTTGTATCGAGTTTTGACTGCATTGGCCTTTCAATTAGCTAGATGTACCTTTATAGGGAACATACTAATATTGTGGCTCGGATTTAAAGCAGCCGAATGACTTACGAGTGTATATCAAAGCACAAACTAAGGTAACTATGGATAGGCAAATGTCTGCGCCTGAAAAAAGATTGTATAACCAACTTTGAAATAGGGACAATGCTTTGTTTTTTGAAAATTCCTAGTTGTAAGTTCGAATTTCGCACATTATTAGACAATATAACGATAATTTATCGTTATACTATGTAAGATAAACTTATTAATAAATTATTAATTTTCATTCGAGTAAATTTAAGCAAAAACTTCCAAAACTGGTAAAAAAAATTTAAGAGTCAATCTAAGTTACCGTTATAACCCCTGTATACAAGAATTGATTTTTTTTAAATTGCGGAAAAAGCTTAAATGTTGATTTCCTGAGCTGTAGAAATTCACTATTTTGTTTATAGCTTTAAAATTTCTAGTCCAAAGTTGAAATTTCGCATGAAATTGAGATATTTTTTGCTACAATACAACGGTAAAAAATTTGTTTAACGTTAATTTCGGGAGCTATTTAAATACACTTTTTTGTTTATTGCTTTAAAACTTTCGAGTGCAAATTTGGAATTCCGCATGCAAATCAGATATTTTTCACCATAATATAACGGTAAATAAACCGTTATAATAAAAATAAAATAAAAATAAACAAGTAATTGGAATTTTCCAATTGAAAAGCGCTGAATGTTAAAATTTAACTATCCAAATCCTAATATTTCAAAGTTTTTGCTAATCTTTAAATTGATCATTTCACCCTTCAATTTAATGTAAATCTATATGATAATTTTTGGCTCTACAGTGAGCTTTCATTGCTTTGTGCGGGTATTGATCTCGTCTTTCGGATGGCTCCGATAGCTTGAAAATAACTTATGAAAATCTTTTGTGGCTACATGATTGACTTGCTTATTTTAATAATTTTATCTGAAAAATTATTAGAGAAAAGTATTAGACTGCTTCTTCTGATGGCTCGATGAGAATTAGCAGACACTAACATTTTTCTTCTGTAATAATTTTTTTTTTGTATAATCATTAAATTTGAATCACTTATTTTGCTTATTCGATACTCGAAGGCCTATTATCTTTTTCTTGAAAAACTATCGGGCCTCGCAGACACATTTTGATACAGAAGATGACTCAAAGGACTCGAAACGCGTCTACCCACTCAAAAAGAAGGCCGGAGGGCGGTTCGAGAAAAAAAATTATATTTTATGCTTATCATAGGCAAAAAAAGTAGGTTTTAACCATTTTCAAAAAAGTATGCACGATTTAAACAGAATTAAAAAATATTTATTTTAGGCAAAAAATAACGGTAAATATGGGGGGTTAGGAGGTGGACAGATATTTAAACTACTTTCGGAAAATTATGAAAGATTTTAATAAAATTAAAACTTTTTACAATAAAACATCAAATGCATGAAAATTGAACAAGAAGTATGAAGAAAGTGTAATTAAAACATAACGGTAAATTAACCGTTACTAACGCGATGTACACAAATTCTACGATTAATTATTAGAATTTTTATATTTTTAGCCGGAGTATCCAAAATTGCCTTGTATACTGCGTTTACCAATAAATTCGGCTTAAACGGGGCAATTTTAGATATTCCGTCCAAAAATATGAAAAAAACAATAATTAATCACTGAACATGTGTACATCGCGTTTGTAATGGCAAATTTACCGTTATTTCTTAAATAATGGTAAATTTACCGTTAAGTCTTAATTAAACTCTCTTTATACTTCATGTTCAATGTTTATGCATTTCATGTTTTATTGTAAAAATTATTAATTTTATTTTAAACTTGCATAATTTTCCGAAAATGCTAAAAAAAACTCTTTGTCCTCCATATTTACCGTTAATTTAGCTGCTTTTGGTTGCTTCAGACAGCTAAATGAATTCTTTAGAGGAAAGACTAAACGAATTTATTTCGGAACAACCGTTAAAATCATTTTCGAAGTAACGGTAGAATGTGTAGCATCGATCGAAGCAGAAAACAGTACCGTAGTGAACTGACAAACTAGGTCGGACAACCGCGCTGGTGGGAGGACTGGTAATTCTGTAGACCAAGGCTCGAATTGGGCTGTCACGGGTTATATTGCCTATAGTAATTTCGGAAAAACAATAAAATAATATTCAATGTAATGATGATTTTTTTTCTGTAAAGCCATTTAATACGTAATTCAAAGAATCAAATTTACTAGAGGTATGGCACACCGAATTTATTTCCGTGGAACGTCAAAAATTATTTCCTGAGTAATGGTAAAATTTACTTCGAAACAGTGATGAAATTTTTTAAATAATCGTTTAATAAGTAATTAAAAAAATTAAAAATAACACTAATCAAACGAATTAGTTTCGTATGAACGGTAAAATTACTTCAAAGTAGCGGCAAACAATTTTGTGCATAACGGTAATTTTTTTGAAAACCAATTTATTAGTAGAAGAATCTAGTTGTTCAGAGGAAATACTGAGTTTACTTCATAGTATCGTTAAAACATTTTCGGAACAACGGTAAAATACACATTTAAAGGATTTTCGGAAGAACGGCAATATTTTTTGGATGACCATTTGATAATTAATTAAAAAAGTGAACACGATTGAGTAAGCAAATTTACGATTTCTGGACAACGATAAAATTGTTTTGGAAAACCAATAAATATGTGATTTAAAATGTTAAAACAACCAAGTAAAAAAATTTAGCTTGACAGAACAGTAAAATTATTTTCGGAATAACGGTAAAATTATTTTCGGAATAACGGTAAAATTATTTTCGGAATAATAGAGAAATTGTTTTGGAGAAACATTGAATAAGTGATAAATGATTCATTAGAAGAAAAAATAGTCGGATCTATTTCAGATGAACGGTTAAAATTTTCATTGGAGTAACAGTAAAATTATTATCTTAATAACGGTAAAGTAATATTCGGAACAACGGTAATTTTTTTTTTTTTTTTTGAAAAATGAATCAAAAATGAATCAAAATGAAACTGAAATCGTCAATTTTCTCAGACTATACTCAATTTGAATAAGATTAAAGGAATTCGTGCAAATGGGATGGCTGTAAGCAGTTACTGATGAGGGAACCTTAAGCGTTGATTCAAATACTACATATCATATTTATCAGAGCATTGATTAATTGTGGGATTAACTGATTAAAAAGTATTTATAGGTAGATTATCTAAATCACAATGAGGCAACTATCGAAATCACTAATGAAATTACGGTACAATTCCCCAGCATTTAATAACCGGGTTTCAAAACTTAGAAAATTTATATGGTCATAAGGTCAAACAAACAATAAAGTAGCAGTTTTTGGAAGTAATTTTGCGCTTTTTTTAAGAATGACAGTAAAAATTCCGCCCTAATCATTAAAGGGGAATAAAGTATGGTTCGCGTCTATGTGCTGCTTTTTTAGCGTAAGATGTATCTTGTAGAATATTTTGTCACTGAACTATATCCTTAGTTCCCTAAGCCGTCTAAACTTTTCACATTCTACAAAAAAATGTACGAGAATTATTTATATCATTATTTTTTTCCGCTAATGAATGCTATGTGCCAAAAATATCAGTTTGTGGTTGTCTAAAAATTTCAAACCCAACAGCAACAAAAAACACATACAGACATTCAGACATCTTTCAACCGAACCAACCAAGGCAAAATAATCAGGCGAAGAAGTTACAAGTATCCACTAAATTAAATAACTGCGGGAGACCTCCTCATTCTTTGCTCCTAAAAAAAAGGAAAGAAAAAACATACCTATATAGAAGTAACAATCAAATACAGTAACAAGACCATCTAACAAATTAAAGGGAATTTGAGAAGTGAAGTGATAGAAAAGGTAAGAGTAAAATTGCTGAAATAACAAAAAAAATATTTTTAAAGAAAAATACGGTTTTTTTTTGTTTTGGGGGGGAATCGGGATCGAAGAATTTTTTCAGACGTGTGATGTTACTAACATCCTATCACCTCCTTAGATTGGTATTAAAAAAAATTTGTTGAATGTTCTTTGGTTGTCTCAGAGTGATTGAGGTATCTCAAAAAGGAGTCGAAAAGTTTATCAATCTCTTTTGGGAATAAAAGCTATAAAAGATGAAATTAATTTGAAAATGGGGTACCACAAAAATCTGTTCCAGAAAATTTAACGAACATTTTATTGTGAAATTTGTTCACGGTTCTTTCAAACTTGCGTTGGAGGAAAGTATTCATTGAAATGCAATATTGCAGTGTAACTTTTACACGCGAATTTTCTTGAAAATTGTGCAGCCCTATGCAGGTTTGTTGAAGGCGGGACATTTTTCTGATAAAAAGTTCATTGAACCTGATGCAAAAGAAAATATGTAAGGGAAAATTCTGATTTTATTTGTAAAGGATGTGTAGTTTTGAACGCGTTGGATTTTCAAGTTGATTTGAGCCAAATGAGCGACCAGTGAGTGTAATAATAGATCTAGAGGTAGCCCAAAGAATAGCTAGTCCGAAATACGAGTAATGTGTCAAACGTTTTCAGACTGGGTTTTCAGGTTGACAGATGAAATATTTGTTGAGTCGTGGGAGTCCCACTGTCAGGACGGAAATAGCCTTCACCTTCCTGCCACAAAAAAGAAAATTGTTAAGATTTTTCCTGGAATGTTTAGTGCCTGATAAAATCCTGCCTGTGATGAGAATTAATTTAAGGCTCATCATCAAATTCTTCTAAGATAGGGTCAAATCAGAAATTGAACTTCCGAAAAGGAATCGAAAGGCTAAAAGAAGGGAAGGAAATCTTCTATCCTTCTTGTAAGGTAAGACTTAAAATGTGCATGATCGCATTATTTTCGGGACTAAATGATTAATTTAACCTTCAGATCGATTTCAAGAAGCATAAATCTAGTAGTAATCTCTCCTTAACAGCAAAATGGAAGGGTTTAACTAAAGTTAACAAAGAAAGGATCAAATCAGACTCCATACAGGCACTTCACTTCATCTAAGTCCAACCACTTAACGAGCTCCCAACTGATGAAGAACCAGACTCTGAAGATTCAAAAAAGAAGAAGAAAATGAAGACTGACTCACACAGTGATGATTAGATAATGATGGAAATTCCATGATCTTAAGCCCATACAATGTAACATTAACATCTTCATGTGCGCCCATTCGTACTCTCTACGATCAGTAGTGAGCAAAACTATTTGGCTAATTACGGGGCCTAAGAGGAAGATCTATAATGAAAATTTGTAGCTACTAGTAATACAACTACTCATACTTCCACTTCTAATGGCATTCCGCATGTGAGCTATCATTTATTATTTTGCTTTACCATTTTCTTCTTCTTCTTCAAATTTGAATCATGGCAATGCGCAGACAATTTGCCGAAGAATAAAAGAAAATTTAGATAAAATTGTTATTATCTTTTCTTATTTTCGAGACTCAAAAAAGTAAAATTTTTGAAATTAGAGGCAAAATCAACAGATGAAATTGCTTAGTCGTGAATTCCGCAAAGGGAGTCAGAGTTCGGCGATGTACTGACGTTAAAGTAATCTTAAAAGTAGGTAAATTAATAGATAGATGATAGCTTTTGAGATGATTTCTTGAATTTTAAACAGAAATGGGCTCGATCAAGCTAATTTTGGGTTACGATGATGCAAAGGAGAGATAATGATAAATTGAACCTGAAAACAAATATATAATTTAATTTAGGGTTTTTTTTTTTTAAATTTGAAGACGAAATATCGGGCTTGAGGCATCTTGTGCGCCCCCCTTCTTTAAGCTTGTACAATGGTATTAATAAAGCCAATCTGATGGAAAGCCAGCATGAATTTAAAAAAAGAAATTTTTCGGAAATTCTCGTATCTTTTACGGGTAATTGGATATCGAGAGGTTTGGGCTGAAATCGAACCACCGATCACAAGGCAGAAACGCTTCCGTTATGCTATGGGACACTAAACTAAATGATCGATGTAAGGAAAATTTGAATGGTCGATTGTCATGGCAATTAAGTAATACTTGCCTTACTTTCTGAGTATAATTTACACAATTTGCTAATACATTTGACTTGATTTCACGTCTTCTTATCTGTCTAGTTTATGTATGATTTTACCTAAAGTTAGAAGATTATCATCCTTCTAATGAAAAAAATCGCAAGTGAACTGAATGGGTTTTACTACAGAATGAATACTTTTGATCTGACATAATAGTTACATGGCATAAATAAAAAACGCACGCAGAAATTCGTCTATCATATTCAGAATTAACAATTATAATTCAAGTTTTGAAGTAATTTAAGCTAAATTTTAAAATTTGGTGAACCTGAATATGCTGTCTAAATCAGCAGACCCCTCAAAACAGTGTCCTCAAGTGCAATTTACTCGTATTTTCAACGTCATAGGAAACCCTGCCATTAAACTTTTCTTCAAAATCAGGATACCGTTTTTTCATCTGAATTCATCCCATCAACACCCCCAAATATGAGTCACTTTACAACCCAACCTCTATCAACTTCAGAAAAAAATCCCTCAACAAGCTCGTGCACCACACTGTGTGGTTCAATTCTCTTTTTTTACCTCATACTAAACCAGATAGTCACAAGCTAACATTTTCCCACGAAATCGTTCACAAACTCACAAAACCCCTCGCTACAAAAAAATAAGAAAAAAATATTCAAAATAATAAAAAATCCTTCCTGTTAGCGAGCCGCCAATTTCACTAACCAATCAAGTTCGTTCGCATCATAAAACCTGCATTTAATCCTGCTTTTATCTACTAAATCAATCGAATTGTATCAAATTAAACGTGCCAGTGTCATAACATCATATTTTTACATATTTCTTTTACTTTATTTTTCGTTTCAATCATTTTATCGCATTTTATGACGATTTATAGAAGAAAAGAAGAAAAACATAAGAGAAAAAATGTTTGCGTGTAAAAATTGTCTATACGTCAAGTTATTTTATATGTAAATCCGGTGACGTATTGAATTTTTTTGTTTGAAAACTTGTTTGTTCAATGAGAAGATACATAAAAAATAGTTTCTAATTTTAACTAATTAGGTGAAAAAGGACATGATTGTTGATTTTTGTTATGGGATTAGTGTTTTTTTTTTTTCAAATTTTATATGCGGTGCAAATTATGATAAAGATTAGTTTATAAATATTAAAATTTTTTAGACCCAAAATATGCTTTATATTATTTAAATGAATTGATAAGAAATCGAGAAACATTTCTGAGATATGGCTTAAAGATTCCCTCGTAATTAAGGATTAATCTGACGAGTTTTTGCTTGTCTACTTAAAAACAGATATTTTTCAAATTTTTTCATGTATCATACCATGCATGGAATCCTCTGCGTTATTTAGCTAAATTTCAGTGAAGAAAGATAGTAAATATGTTAAGCAAAAGAGGAAAGTCGCACGCTTAGAACTTATTGATAAAATCTTTTTCGTTTTAATTTATGCTTGAATATTCACTTTAAAATTTTTTTAAATAATTTATGCATGAAAAGTTTCATAAAATTATTCTACAGATAAAACCAAATTGAGTTATTGTAGACAGTTTTCGGAAAATGATAGGACTCATACAAATGTGTGAAACAACAATTAAAAATTATCACATTTGCGGGTTCGATTCCAGCTCCTGGGTAAGCATGAATTTGAGCAAATAAATTTTGTACTGAATTTAAATCAATGAACATTTATCCAGAGTTAAATAGATTATAAAATGGTAGGGTGAAAATGAGTGTGAAGCAGGGGAAGTAGAAGATGCGTATTAAAATCGGTAAGACACATTCATAATAAAATTAAGGTTGCTTTTTTCCAATACTACGATTGGACATATATTTGAGTATTTACAGCAAAGTCTACTTTTACTTTAGCACTACAGTCCCTTCCAGGCCTTCGCTTGGAGATTAGAGATAGTTAGATAGAGTCAGTAGCCGGTTTTGGCAAACCCAAATATACCCTAAAATTTGTATAGTATTCACTCGATTATTGTGTAGTTTTAACAGATTTTTTTTTTCGATCTATGTCAAACGCTATTGTAAAGACGAATTCAACATTCACTACTGACGATTTTAGGTCTGTATTAATATAACGGTACCTGCGGTCTTTGAATACAATCCACAACGTTGAAATTCAAAAGAACAAAACTAGAACTATTGAAGTTTTCATGCAAATCAAATCTAAAATGACACTAAATTTTGCGCATACTATCACCCCGCAACTGTCAGAAACAAAAGTCAAGATTGTCTAACTCATCCTGCCCAAAGCAAAACTAACTTTGCGTTATAATTTTCTATCCCCCTCCCCTGGAGTGCATATCAAATTGCAACTACTCACTAAGGCGGCTAATTCTGTAAAATTCATTCTAATTTTCTCAATGATACTAACCTTAATTTGATCAGATTTACTTAGTTTCACCACCGTCCTGGATCCATACGTTTCCTATAAGCCCCAAAAGAGAATTTATACGTATTGGATGAAATCCACACAATCAAATACCCCCTCGCATTATTACAAACTGTGATAAATCACTCTACCTGATGCCGCGCGATAGATGAAGAGAAAAAAAAATCAAAGACATATAAACCGCGGAACTATCATGTACTTCTAATACCCAGATGTGATCGGTCTCGACTATGTACTATGTGATGTGTTTTAAATTGCAAGTAAAATCGTCTCATCCATAACAAATTGTAGAAAATTCGAATCAATCTTATGGATATACCCTGCTGTTATAAAAGCCGGGTCAGAAATACACAAATACGAGTAGTACATCACACATAACATTACTTGATCACTTTGATGTTATTTTGTTCGGAGGAGTTAGGAAATACGTTTTAGAAGCGTGACGAGTACATTTAAAAAGAAGTAACTCAACAAAATCTGCAAGTAACAATTGGAGGTTCTTAAGCTAGGCGGGAAGGTACGGAGTAGAAATTCATCAGTTTTAATTACGAAGAGACATAATTTGGTTTAGGTGAACTTTAATTATAGCGAAATGGAAAAGTTTTATGGTTTGATTTGTACTCATCAAAACTTTGTGAAAATTCAGCCAGAAGTCAGCGAAACTGATATTTCGTTACCATAATAAAATTCATGGCCCGCGCAAGGCGCAAACCAAGACCAAAACCATGCTCACAAATCGGATGAGATGTAGATACTTTTAAGCCAAACGTATTTGCTGGAAATCGGGGTCAAGCACGGCCAAATTTACGACAAACTTGGTCTAAGGTCCTAGCCCAATTTATGATCGAATGGGCTAAACAAGGTCCAGAATGGGACCGAAACAGGGCCTAAATAAAACCCAAGCAGGGTACAGACAAGGCCCAACTACAGCCAAACAAAGCTCAAACCGAAACAAAAAAGCCCCAAATAATAACTACTTCATATGAGAAAAAATCATAAATAAAAAGTGGGTGAAATAGGAATATTTTCAAGGTCTAAAAGGTTCCTATCAGCACCTTTTTGCAGACAATATAGCCTAAATTGGGCTTGAATTGGTGCCAATCAAAGCCCAATTTAGGACAAAGTCGATATAAAAATGACCTAAAAAGGCCCAAATAAGAACTTAATTGCGATCAAATCAGCCTAAACTGGGCCTGATTATTAAACAAGCTTCAATAAATTTAGGAGTGTAACTAGCTTATGTATCTGCGTAGCAGATACGAAGAAAATACTCAAATACTTCAAGAAAATTCACCTATACCCCAAAAATGGTCGTGTGCGCTTCATATACGAGTATGTTAGTACTTTGCAGGACAGCAAATTCATCCGCAAAACAGATATGAAGATTTCTAAATAAATTCCAAGAAAATCGAGCCATATTCCACAAACTGATTGTGTTAAGTATCTGCGCAGCAGATACTACATACTGCAAAAACTACAATTTCGAAGACATATTTTGATAAGTCTCTTCAAGCCCTTTAATTTTCCACTCACAATACCTATCTTGATTGAAATTTTTTTGAAAGGTTTTCTTCGTATATCCCTCTTGAAAACCTTGATATATTTTTATACCAAACTTTTTCATGGAAATCCTTTTTGATGTACCTATCAAGGTCTTTGGAGCTACTATAGTTTTGGAGAAAAATTGCTGCCGCACAGACGAACCGATGGGCAGACAAGTCCAAACAGTAATTTAAGGAGCCATACCGGTAATTTTAATTTCTTTCATGTTTCTAGGCATTATTTTGAAGGCAAAGCATACCGGGTTTTATCGTACTTCATTATTTTGCCCGAAGAACATAACGGTACTTTTGGAACCAAAAAAATTTTACAGCATCTGAATCATAATGGTATTTTAAAAAGCAATACGGTAATTCAAATTTTTGTTCTATTTTAAGAATTTTTTATTTTGCTGGAAGAACATAACGCTCGTTTTCATACCATATTTTTCCAGAAAGCAAAATGATACTTTCCATGTTTTAGTATACTGCTGCAAAAGCATAACGGTACTTTTCTTAATAATGAAGTGTTATTGCGTCTGGTGCGCAACGAAATTCCCGCTGTTTATCAATAGGTAGCTCCAACAGGAAAATCTAGTTAATTTTGACGTATCCAAAATGTCACGGACCAAGCTTAGATATATGGTAAACAAACTGTTTTGACACATTAGTGATTTTGTGATGAAGTGTGAAAATGTCTGATTTTGTACAAAAACATTTGCGGGAAGTGTTGATTTCCTCCTTCCATTCGAAGAAAACTGCGGCTAAGACGTACCGAGAGCTCCCAAAAGACTCTGTCGCTTCAAAGACGGTGATTTCGATGTTGACGACCGTCCAGGTAAAGGAAGGCCAAAAACTTATGAAGACGCTGAATCAGAGGCATTTTCGGATGAGGATCCGTGTCAAACGCAAGAAGAGCTTACTTCAGCATTACAAGTTGGACGCGAAGCCAAGCGCCATGCGATTGTGTGCGTTGGGAGTGATTCAAAAGCAAGATAGCAAGGACACAATACGAGCAGAGGCGAAACAAGTGATTCTATAGCATGACAACGCTCGGCCTCACGTTGCCAAACCCGTCAATACCCGCCTGAAAATGCTTAAATGAGAAGTCCTACCCCATCCGCAATATTCCCTAAATATCGCGCCATCCGATTATCATTTGTTCAGTTCGATGGCGCATGATCTGGCTGATCAGCAGTTCCGTTCTTATGAAGACATGGAAAAATTGCTTGATTCGTGGGTAGCCTCAAAAGATGAACACTTTTACTGTTACGGTATTCGAGGTCTGGCAGAAAGATGGGAAAAAGTTGTAGCTAGTGAGTAATTTTTTGAAAGTTTTAGAAAATCTAGCTAGACTTCCGGTGAATGGTTGTGGTATCATTCGTTAGTATTTAGGAAGCTAAATTTGTAAAAATGCACTTGAAAGGCAAAGAAAAACTTACCAATTTTTTATGAAATATCGAAGATTGCTGGAATCTCAGCTGAAAGGTGGTTCACAATTTTACCATTTTCTTTAAAAGTAGGCAATTTTTGTGGAACTTTTGCTGAAAAAGAAATTATGCTCACATCAGCACTCAGAATTGTGGAACAGAGCTGAGCAATTAACGGTAAAATTGCACTTAGATGACTACTCATTTCCATTAATTCAGTAAATATGATTAGCCGATATACTAGTATGGCTGCAGTCAGCGCTCTATATCCTGAGACAGGGTCGGTCAATCGGCTTTTAAGCATGCGTGGAAATGTATGAAGCTCTAAAAGTTTCACAGAAGAGTCTCATTTTTCTTTAGATGGTTTAAACTTCTTTTGGTAGAAATTGCAATAAATTGAAGTTAAATGATTAAAAATGTTTCAAAATACTTTGATGGACTGTGGGTTTGTGGCCTTTGCTTTTTTGGGTTAAAAAAAAAAGAATGCTGAAGTGATCACCCGGGTAAAAGTTCGACACTTTAACCGTTATGTGCTCTGCAAAGTCCAGTGAGTTCTTCAGACTCAGTAAGAGAGCTACAACAATGTTTAGACTAGATCAATATAAAAAAGTTATGCGGGAATCAGTATCAAATCTCAGACGTGCCATTCGGACTATGTGCTTTGAAGATGGGTCTTATGTGAGCCTCAAAATTACCTTAAAAAACAACTTCAATATTCGAAACCTTTGCATTTAATCTTATGAGATGCCTTCATTTGTTGGCAACACTGCTCTCCGTGTCGGCCTACATGTATGTAATATACACCCGATTTGAGTATTTTCGCTTTGATAGACAATCCAAACTCAAGAATAAGATATCGGGACATACACTTCAAATGCAATATGTGAAATGAGTCACCTATTACTTTACCTCATATATTTTTAAGGGTTTGTTAAAAAAAATTGGTATGCCTTAATAAATTCGTATCTATCTGTCCGTTTGTGCACTCGTGCGTCACAACTAGTTTTCGCAGGAACTACATAAGCTAGAATCATCAAACATTGTAGGAACCTCAGAAATATTGATCAGATGTAAGTTTTTTAGTAGAATGAAATACAAAGGATTCTATATTAGAAATGTCCTTAGGAATTTATTCAATAGAAATAAGCAAGAAATATTTATTTTCTTTTTCAGTTTTAATATATAGTACTTTTCTTCGCAGTTTCGTACCAGCCGGAATGAGCTGCTGTTCATCGAGCTCAATTATTACTTTATTATCTTTCACTTAGGACGCCAGTACTAGCTAAGCAAAATAAATACTTTTCTTGTTTGGAGATCGATTTAGGCTTTCATCGGTGTTCTAAAAAATTGCCGAGACGTTAGTGATGTGAAAACAAAATGGTGTCCTCTTTAAGTAGTATGAGGTAATTTACTAAATGGGCTGATAAGTCCCGTGATTTTCCAATAGGTGGCGAAACTGGAAAATGAACATGACCCACATCGAGATGCTCATCCGTCACTAGTTTGTGTATGAACTTTCAGGACATTTTGTGAATTCATTTATAAGCTACAGTCGTTAGAGTAACGCTACTTCGGCCTTCGTAAAAAAAATGGAAAAGCTGGGATATCGCATCTTGAAATCCACAACTGCTCCTTTGAGGACAACAGTTTAACGATGGTTTAATGAACTTAAAATGGCCATACAAGCTGAAGATGCACCTCATAGACTGCGAGTGCGGAACACTGTAATGCAAGTGCATCGAATCGTTTTGAGTGATTGTAAAGTGAAGTCGCGCGAGTTAGCGCATCTCAAAAGAACGGGAGGGATACATTAGGCGCGATATTTTGAAGATGAAAAAATGATCGTCAGCAGCAGCGCGTTGATGATTCAACGACCGGTTGGCGTTGTTGCAGCATAATCAAGCGGACTGTTTTCAACGTTTTGTGATAATGAATGAAACGCGAGTCAATTACCACACGTCTGAATCCAATAAGCAGTCTACAGAGTGGGTGAAAAGCACCCAAAAGTCCAACACTTGGCGAGGAAGTTGATGGTCTCCGTTGTTTTAGGATTCACATGGAATAATCTTCATCGATTATCTGCAGAAGGGAAGAATATTCACAGGAGAGTATTATGCAGCTTTATTGGACAAGCTTAATGACGACTTAAAGAAAAAAACGGCCTTATATGGCGAAGAAAAAAGTTATGTACCATCAAGATAACGCACCGTCACACAGGTCCTTGAAAGCGATGGCCAAATTGAACCAATTACGGTTCAAATTGGTTGCTCCCCCACCGTAATCTCCAGACACGGCCCCTAGCAATTATTGTCTGTTCCCAACACTTAAGCGAGAATGAGATTCAAATAGAATGAGGTAGTCATTGCGAATACCGAGGCTTATTTCGAAGGTTTGGACGTTTCGTACTACAGAAGGGGCATCAAAAAGCTGGAAAATCGCTGTACCAAGTGTGTCGCCGTCGAAGTTATATTGAGCAATAAATATGTATAGTTCTGCCCAAAAAAACGATAGCTTTCATTGAAAATTTCAGGACTTATCAGCCCATGTACGAGGGTCATTTGAAAGGTTCAAACGCGGTCGAACAAGCATCTTTGACGATGAACGTTCTGGACGCCCAAAAACTGTTTCAACGGAAGATATCGTCAGTTTAGTGCGACAAGCGTGATGGAAGATCGCCGATTAACTATTAAGAAAATTACTGAGCTTTGTGGGAAATCAACTGAACAAGTGCATAAGATTTTACATGGCGATTTATGCATGAGAAAATTATCCGCACGATGGGTGCGCGTACGGATGGATATATCGCGCTATCTCATCAGCTGTTCCAAAAGAATCCTACCTGGATCCATCACCTTACTTCGGAGACTAAACAACAGTCAATGCAGTGGATTGTGGTATGGGAGCCAGCTCCGAAGAAGGCGAAGGTCGTTCTTTCTGCCGGAAAAGTGATGGCGACCGTTTTTTTCTGGGCGGGTAAAAATATGGGTCAAATACCGAGGTTAAAGAGGCCGTACACCTGCATTTTTCAGGTTTACCTAGAGAATTTTTTTCTGATGGCCTGAAGGGTTGGGAAAAGCGTTTGACGAAATGTATTGACTTGCGTGGAGACTGAGTCGAGAAAAAATTTTGTTTGGGTTGAATTATGTGTTTTTCTTTCAAAGATCGGAAGCTTTTCAAATCACCCTCGTAGTATATCCTTTTTCCTCAATCTATGGACATCATTTACATGCCTATAAGCTGTTCATTGAATTTGGTATGATTATGTATGAATCGTTACAAACCTAATTTTCATAGGTTGAATATTCTATCCTTCTAGTAGATGGTTAGCATTGGTGTTGGTCAAGTCAACCCAATCCACGACGGCCAATAGTCTCAGAAAGGTAGATTCAAGATGCAACCTCGGCCAAATTGTAATATAATCTACACTTGATGCGCGCAGCTCATGTTCCGTTATACTTACGGACCAAGACGTCGTCATCGTCTTCTAGCTTTGCTTTCTCTGCGTTTACAACTCTTCACAACTCATTCCGCATTGTAAATAAATATATGCGATATTATACACACCTAATAACAATTTGCATATAGCATGCATTATCATATGATATATATGCATAAGTTTATTTTTTTTCTTCTTCAGTTCATTCGTCTGATGAAAATTTGTTTTTTTTTTTCTTTTTGATTCATTTTCTTACTTGCTGCTCTTTCGAGTAACAGATATACATGACTTTGACTGGTTGTCGAAAAAGTAATAACATGCTACGTTAAAACGGGTCTTGTAAAAGATATTGTGCATTTTGACTACATTTTAATAACAGCAAAAATTTAATTTCTGTCTTATTGGACCACACTCATAACGAGGCGCGCAGAGGACGAGGGAGTGATCGCGCTTTCAATCGCGGGGGGCTTCGCAATGAAGTGTCTGTCCGGGAGCGCAGCAATACGATATTTTTTCACTTAACCGTTTTTTCGTTGCTGTCTGCAAAAAAACGGTTTTTTAGTTTTATTTAATTCGCTATTTCTGTTTCGTCAGCGCGAATTTCCGTGGGAATTTCAATTACTGATGGTGACCAGAAAAATTTGTATAGACGTAAATATAATCATTATATAGCAGAGTAGACATAATATATGTACGTTTACGAAGATGTGTCATCGTATAAAGAGACTATGACTATACTCGTGAATTTGCTAACATCGCAAACTTTTCAGCCCCTTATCGGGACGTTCGCACATCTTAAGGTTGGTTGTACGTAGATATTTTCTTCTTAAAGTTTTGCGTACAGAGATGAGGAGCTAGTAGATTTATATACGGAAGATTGGGAGCGAGTGAGGGTCAGAAAAGGGTATATATTGAATTTGATGACTGGTCACATACGAGTGCACGAGGTGGAGGATGGTAGAATAATAAAAAAAACAGGAAGAACTGTCGTAGCTGTCCATCGATTTCAGACTTCTTGTTTCACGTCATCAACATCTTATTCGCGATGGATGATGACCAATAAGAAATTAAATTTTCTTATGCAAAAATAAGATAATAACAGCAAAACTAGCAAAAGTACGTACGTAAGTACGTATAGAGAGTTATCCATGCGATGAAGAGACGACGTAGGTATGTAAGACGAAACTAAGACGATGTTGAAGGTGATATTTAACATAGACAAATATACCTGCGGTGTACAGCAACATCGTCGGACTGAGGCACATCATATGTGTAATGAAGAAAAGAGCAATTGAAAAAGATTTTTATGGTTGAATATCTTATGGAATGCTACGTGTAGATTTCGTTGTGCGCTCACTACTGAGGCATTCACTCATTGGGGGATATATCATGGTAAAGTGCAGCTATAAAAATTAGTGTGGGAATAGATTAAGGAAGTTGTGTTGTCCGCGACCACCGCCGCCAATGAATTATCAAGTGAGAATGAATGACCTCCTCGGTAATGCGGTAATGTCAATGCGATTTCGATTATGCGGTTTTTTTCTTAATTCTCTATTGCCGAGGTCTTTTCTCAGTCATTGGAATGTTGCGATATAAGATGCAAAGAGGAAAAGGTGTGGTGTCATCATCGACGATGGATATTTTGATAATTGCAGATACTTCAAGTGAAGAGAGAAGATAATTGATACTTTTTGAGACAAGCAAATTTGAATAGGATAGATTAGCAATTAGTTGCATTTGATGTAAGAGGGAAGCAATTTTAAAAATTCATCATTTTTCAATGACTTTGCATTTAATTAACATTAGTTCGGGCAAGACGAACTTTCACAAGGTATTTCCCCAGGTAGATTGGTCTTTATTCTAAATCAACGGAAAAATCACAGTTGTCCGACTAATGTATTCTCTCAACAGAAAAAACAAAACCCATCCAAACTGAAATTGAGATCGTAGCAGAAAACCGTAAGGAATGGTTAACACTTGCCATCATCGAAGCCTACAAACCTGTAACAAACACTTAACCTGATAAGATTATCTCCTTAAAAATTAAATCAGAATGAAAAAATAGCGAAATCAGTCATACAAGCTCTTCAAATTTCATAAAACTTCATCTATCATCTCCGTTAAAACTTGTTGACCCACATTTAAGTGTCTCATCAGTACTCAAGTAACATCAGACAGAAACATACGACATCGAATCAATTTCTTTTCCACGCGAGATGATACAGATGACAATTTCTTCTTTTCTTATTTTATTTTCTCTAGTGTTGCTGTTCCATCATGTCAATTTGCTTCCAGTTCAACGTAAAATTACCATAAACCGGCCATTCACCGACCGACTAATCCCATCTCACCCAAAAAGTTCCAACAGATAGTTTTTGACGACTCCGATACAAAGTATAGGTATAATAAATATATAAGGAACGTCTAATATGCTACACATTTTTTGTTCCCTATGATTTTTTTCTACAATATCATCATGACTGAGTCTTGACCATTTTATTGATGTAGAGTAAGTATGTCGCCAATATGTTCATATCACCGCCCCAAATCCAGGCAAATTGACCCATTGGGTCAATAGCATTCACACGTTCGAATCTATTGTGACACATGTTTATCTAAAATTTATTCGTTTCATGCTATTCCTTCTGCAGAAGCTTTTCAAAACCAATTACCCAAACATATAAGAGTATGTAACACACACTACACATTTAATATCCACATATAATTTTGAGTCGCGGAAGATTGTTAGCTGTTATCTAGTTTTAGCGAATATAGTGAATGAAATATTCTTTTTATTTATTTGATATATTATCGTTACACTAATGAATAGAGAGATAAGTTAATACGCACTTTAGCTAGCATTCTGACTATAAAAGTAGAACCCCATTATCAACAAAACCCACTCATATTCTGTCTTCTATCCGCGCACGAACGTAACAAACCACAAAATATCAGAGAAAAAAAAATCACAATAAAAATAAACATCTACGCGAATTAGTGGAATGATATAAAAATGAAATATTTTGATGGTATAATTATCAGAATTAACCATTTATCCATTTAGTTAAGGTAGTTTGACTGGCCTGGCGCTGATTATGGTATGGATGTTTCCTTTTCTCATCATATATGCTCGCGCTATAAGTATGGCCGCGTAATATTGGCCAATAATTTATATAGGAGTGATAGTTAGTAGTTAGAGAATTTTTAATGGAATCTCCTTGGACTATAGTAATGTACGTGGTTTAATCGGTATTAAAGAGAAGAGGAAACAAGCTTATGGGATTTACCGCACGTGATTAGTTTTTGCGGTTTTATGAGAAGTCATTTAGAGATTATCGTGCGAAGGTATGTTTGACTGGATATAGTGATTGAGCTCTTAGACGTTTGGGATTATATTTAACTTTCAAAACGGGGCTCGAAAAAAATTTTAAGGCTTCATATCATTGCTAAATCGGTTGGCTAAGTAGGTAGTGAATGCAAAATTGCAGTCATTATTTTAGAAGGTCTTTAAGTTTCAGATGAATGGAATTTATGTTCTTTCTTTTAACAAAATTAAAAGAATATCGCAGCCTAGACTTTGTAGTTTCCCTGAGCTAATTTGACGAACAGAAAGGTCGCAATTTCTAGACTAAAGATTTCTTTGCACAAAGCCCTAAAAACAAAGGCCCTATCCTTGAACTACATTACTAAGAATTCAGATTGCTAACTGCAATGCCTACTCTTGCTTTGTTACTAGATATAATCATAGGTATACAGAACATATTATGAGATCTCATAAGCGAAACAAATCATCTTGGGTTATCAAAAATTGGATGAGCTTCAATAAATTAAGGAGAGGGGAGAGATATGTACCTGCGAAGCAGATAGAAGAAGAAGTCTCAAACACTTTCAGGAAATTCAATTAGTTGTTCCGCGATAATGAGCGTTCCACGCATCTTCGCTGCAGATATGTGAGTACTTTGCACACAGCATATGTATCTGTTCCACAGATACATGGAAGAATTCTCCATAAATTTGATGAAAATCCAACTAAATTTCACATTGTGGTTGTGGTACGTATCTACGCTGTAGATATGTACTTTAGGACCTAGCAGACAGCATAGGTATTTGCGGGTATACGAGAAAGAATTCCTGGAAAGTTTTAAGAAAATCCAACCCTACCTCGTTGAAAGATTGTGTTATCTGCTATGCAGATGCGCTCCTACTTAGCAAGATAAATTTGTGAAAACTTTTTTGCAAGGGCAAAGACGTATACACGTAATCTTCAATGTGAATAAGTTTCTGCGTAGCAGATATTTATCTACATCACATATCTGCGTAGCAGGCTCAGATAAGCAAACATCGATGAACATTATAATTATAACCTTTAAAAGGATTCAGGAAACTTGCGCATTGTTTGGCAGAATGGTCATTAGCTCATTTTTTTAAATAGAAGTATACATACTTGTAGTATGAAGTATAAAAATTAATGAATATATTAGCTAAAAAAATTGTTGGCTTATAGTCCGTCCGAAGAATCACTCGAACTAAATCTCGTTGACGCCAACGAAACTCGAACCAGAGACCTTCGGCTTACGGGCTTAGTGCTCTAACCGCTACACCAGGCGGACTAATATAAGGGTACTTTGAGATGCTGTGATATTTTCAAACAGGTTTCATTCTTAAGTACTTTTAATTTCTGTCATATGCTTGTAATGGTACTTTTGATACCAATAAAGTTTTACTACATTTGACTGCTCTGATAAATAATAACGGTACTTTAAGTTTCCGGCATATTTTCAGACTTTTTAAATTTGTTGAATACACATAACGGTAATTTTCATACTTTGATATTTTGCCTGAATAACACACCGAAGCTTTTGGTACTGATCTACGAGTAAGTTGAAGCAATTTTTTAAAGAAAGACAACGGGACTTTTCAAATTCTGTCGCAATTTCAGACATGCTCATAATGATAACAATAAACATAACAATAAAATTCTACATCTGAATCATGACAGTATTTATACAAAATGGCTTTTTCTAAAAAATCGAAACAAAACAAAAATGTTTAAAGATATCGACTTGAAAATGGGCTTCCATTTTCATTAAGATTTAATGATAACATTTTTGCAAAAAAAAAAAATTGAAAATAAAATTGTGAATCGCCACAGCAGTGCCGAAAGAAAAAAAACAAATTCAGCCTGGTAAATTCAGGCTTTCGTATTGGGTCATATAACATAACGGTACTTTCGATGCCCGTCAAATTTTCTTAGAAAAAATACTAACCTAAATTTTCAAAAGTGCTTTAGCATTCCCCGGAAGAACATAACGGTACTTTTCAGGCTTTGGTATTGGGTCATATACCATAACGGTACTTTTGATGCCCGTCAAATTGTAACCTTGGAAGACAAAAATTGATTACGTGAATGAAGGGAATTTTATATTTTACTTTTTTTTCACATGAATGTCAAAAATGATTCCTATACCTAAAATATGATGGACTTTTTTATTCCTTATGACATTTTAGCAAAATGTATGTTCCAAATCAATCATATGATGCCACGACAAAATTTCGATATAAGTAAACGATACTCAACACTTTAAATTTCCTGCATACTCGTAGAATCAAGAAGATTTCTGTAGAATTTAGGAGACGTACGTTGACGTTTTCGGTGTAATTTTAATAAATTATAAATCTATGTATATCTTTTTTAAATCGTCTGTACTGAAATTGTGAAACGGTTTTCATGAAGACTTCAGTAAGAATAAAAAGTTCAGAAGTAAGGCTTTTGTGTTGCCTACTACTTTACTGAAATATGAAAAGTCAATTGCATCTGAATATATTTTATGCTAACACTAGATGTACTAGAGACAAATTCAATGAATTTGAGATATTTTTTATATAACGTGTGTTTAACTAGTGAAAAAACTAAGTTATTGGGTTGATCGATAATTAATGACGTTTTGTTTTTCATGTTTTTCAATGTAAATTTACTAATATTAACAACAAACATTAATCAATGATATATTAATCATTTCGTTGGTTGACCTTTTGCCATCTTTCGGTAAGTTGAAAACTTAAACGTTCGAAGAGGCTTTGGTTTTCAGAAGCGAAGAGCTGGTCCAACTCAATTTTGACAGCCTGATCGAAATTCAAATGGGAGCGAAACAAATGATAGTCCGAGGATGCTAAGTCAGGGCTATAGGGTGGATGTAGCATCAGCTCCCAATTGAGCTCCATTAATTTTTGACAGGTTATCAAAGAGGTGTGGGGGCGTGGCGTTATTATGATAGAACATCACGCCTTTGCGATTGGACAGTTCAGGGCGTTTTTCTTTGATTTCTTCATTCAATTTCGATAGGTGGCAACAGTAGACATTCGAACCAATAGTTTAGTTGCGTGGAAGCAGCTCAAAGTAGACTTTACCCTTTTAATCCAACCACACAGAAAGCTTAATCTACTGTTGGTGAATATTGGCTTCGTTTTGCAAACGATTATCTGACTCAAATGATGAAATACCGTTAGCCACCACCAGCTCAACGAAGGGAATTGATTTTAGGGCTCTTTCACGACGATCTCCTGTGAAGGAGCGAAAGTGGAAAAAAATTATCGTATGGAACCACCTGGTGAGTTCACCGATTGTGGCAAGATACCGGATCATATTATTCAAACAGAGTTGATTACAGCTACACAGCTCTTTCACTTGTTTTGGACAAATGATTTATTTGAAACTGTTTGCTTTCAAACCAATTTTTATACCACTCAAAAGGGAATTCGCTTTAAACATACAACACCAGAAAAGATCGAAGTTTCTCTGGCAATAAATTTGGTAAAGGGCGTGAAAAAGCTGCCTAGTTACAAAGATTACTGGTCTTCTGCTCCTGATGTACATGATGAATATATAAGCTCTTCGATGACATTAAACAGATTTGGATGGCTTTTTACCAATTTTCAGTTGAATGATAATCTTCTCATGCCAAAAAGGAACGATGTTGGCTATGATAAGTTGTATAAAGTTCGCCCTCTCCTAGACAAACTGAAGAGCAGTTTCAAGAAAAATTACAAAAACGACAGAAGAAGTGGCTATTGACGAGAGTATGGTCAAATTTAAGGGTAGAAGCTATCTCAAACAATACATGCAAAAAAGACCTGTCAAACAAGGCTATAAAATTTGGATGATTTGTGCCGAGTCGGGATAGTGTCTGGACTTCCACATATATACCGGCAAACAAGGTGATAGTGTAGAAACTGACTTAGGAGGGAAAATTGTTAGACAGTTTAGTGAAAATTTGAAGTTTAAAAATCACAAACTGTTTTTCGACAACTATTTCAACAGTTATCCTCTACAGATCGACTTACTCGAAGACAAAATATTGGCTTCTGGTACAGTCAATCAAAAGCGCAAGTTCTTAGCTAAACTTAAAGAAGACAAAAGCCTGAGAGGAGGAGAACACGATTATCGAATCAGTGATACGGGCATGGGAGTTTTAAAATAGAAAGACAAAAGGTCAGTTTTTATACTATCCAATTATATCAACCCAAGAAATTCGTTTTCTCGCACCATATCAAGCAAGGAAGTGAAGATCGAGTTCCAGTAGCTCAACTAGTAGTTCTGCGCCATCTTAAAAAATTTTCTGTCCTATTGAAACACCATAAACCGACAGTGCCTACAGAGTTACGCTTGGAAAGCAATATGCATCAGCCTGTGCTAAACACGTCGCGAAGATGTGCACATTGTAGTACCAAGAAAAGTTCAGCACGTACTGTCTGCATCAAAAAAGGTAAAACATGCTTGAAAGGCTTTCATAGAATGTAAGATGTCTAATTTCTGATAAGAAATCCTGTATTTTCAAATTTTATGAATTAGGTATTTAAGAGGAACGTCACGGTGGTTAGTAACCTAACCACATTTCTTAATATCCTTAGATGGTAGATTTTTTATATAGTTATATTATAGTTTTTACGTTTTATAGACTCTAGTAAAAACGTATATAACAAATTTTAATTTGAATCTTTCACCATATGAATTTGTGAAATTCGCGCTTGTAATGGATGGATGCGAAATCACACTGGAAAACAGTGACAATGTACGATATACCAGGTATTATCAAAATTGCTATACCTCTAGACTTTTAAGCAAGCGAATATTCAGGCTAGTTTTTTCAGAACTTGCATTTATTCATACAATTGGAATCTATTCCAAGAAATTCACTTAGCATCATCTTTTGTAAAGGACAGACCAGATACTGAAACTGACGAAAACAATCCAAACCCTGAAACTCGAGAAAAGAATCCTGCAACTGGGAATGAAATACCATCGCATCTATCACAAGAATTTGACCTTTCAGAAGCAGACGGACCAAACTTAGATGACAAAGAAGACGATCCTGAACGTATCGATGAACTATGTCATGTTCGACTACACAACCGCCTGTTTTTCCCCTGAAAATGTTCGGCTCCCCGAAGGATAACAAGATGTTCCAGAACCAAATAGTGGACCATTTGCACAGACACGCCTGAAAGAAGGCAAAGCAGGCAAAGGAAATTTTTACTTACACAGAAGTTTGGTAGACAGACCTACGCTCATATCAGAAGGGTTTTGTGCCCAACTTCTTTGAAATGCAGTCACCAGCAACGAATAAAGTCAAGAAATATGTTAAAGAGATGAACACGTTTATCGTTTCTCTATTTTTAACGGTCACCATTTTGTTGCAAAATGACTAAAATCATTTAAAGCATGGATTCCCAAAAATATTTATGTTATTGATCTTCTTTGAAAATTTTGAGAAGATCAAATCAAAATGCAGGGACAGATTCGATAGGAAGTCCATAAAATACCAAAATCATGAGTTATTGTTTTTGCAATCCGAGAAATTTCAAATGGCTATAACTTTCGTGTATATCATTCGATTTTCATCAAACTTACAAAGTTTAAGGACCTTTTGTAAGACTACTTAAATATCGAATTTCGTTGAGTTTAAGGGTACACCTACGATATTATTGGAGAAAATGTGAAATTCGAAGATCATACTATTATTGACAAAGTTCAGCGAATTTTGACTTCTAAGGTACTATTTGTTGTTGTTGTGCTCAAAAACACCTGTCTCCATGATTTTTTTTTCAGATTTTTTAGAAAGAGTATTTTGTCTGGTTTGTGTGAACAGATTTTCTGAAAGTAGGGGAAGCGAGAAATGGATCAAATCCCAAGGAAAATGTGAGTTCTGGTGACAGTTGCCATTTATTTCTCATAATTGTGATGAGTCTGACAAGAATCTCAGCATTTTACATTTAAGTTATTTAACTAGGGAACAGTACATACTAAATTTCTTATTGTTTTCGATGCTGTATGTTGATACTTACGCTAATGCATATTTTTATTGGAGAATATATTTTCAGTTTTTGTTTCACGTTATTGGATATGACATTTATTAATACTTGTTTTGTATTTTGACAGTCACTATGATAGACTGATTCTTATATTAAGACTAGGGTAATAATTGTAGATGCTAATGTTTCCTGTTGTTTACGTCTTTGTTAAAATTTTTTTTTTACAAGACATACTAGTTTCGCGAACTGTCTGTCCGTCCGTCACAGGAAGTTTCCTCAGAAACTGTATATGGTAGAAAACTCAAACTTTGTGAAAAGTTCAGAAGTGGTGGTCCTTCAAAAGTTTGGGTCTTACCAAATATTTCAAAATGTTTTAAGATGGTCCCCCCTTATAACCAAGTGGACCTTAATAAAAAAAATTTTTAGAATCTGAATTTAAGAAGTTCTAGTGGAAAGCACAATGTACCAAAATTTTGTGAATTTTTGAACTAGTCACTATCAACTCTAAGCACTGTCACAACTGCCCCTGTGTTGTGGTCGGTTATGACATTTTTTCCTTATTTTCGAATTTGCTCCTTTCGAGACAAAGTTTTAGTATTTATATGTAGATAAATGTACACTTTACGATAGAAAATGCTAACTTGCATTCGAAAGAAATTTCGGGCGACTAAGCAAAATTGGGACAACCGTAGCCAGTCTACCCTACGCAAACTAAAATATCTTTTGAAAATTGAGATAGAAGATAGAGATAGTAGATAGCCAAACCTAGCCCTTAAACTTCGCACTCCTACTTCAGTAAGCTGTTGCTAAAAAGGGTAAATAAGAATTATCAAAAATTAATACCAGATCGAGGAATTGAATTGGGTTGTAGCACTGTTTTATTGAAGTGTTACGACTGGACCGATATGGCTGAAATTTTACATTCCGGAGTTCTTTTTGATTACAGAACCGATAAGGTGAGGAAAAATGAAATTTAGACATTTATCAATGCATTAACATATTTTAGTTTTCATGCCACCGATGAAAAGCTCCACATTCGTCCATCAGTCGACAAGTAAAATATTTATTCAATAATATTTTGGTAAAGTGTCGGCTGTAAATCTATAAATTTTATAAAATATTTATACAACACAGGCCGAATGGTGCTGAAATATTTCACCCGAGGATGGCAAGTATCTTCGTTGGAGCCGTGTTTTATCGAATGATGACCGGTGGACCGAATGGACTGAAATTTCTTATTCTGGAGCATTTTTTGATTACAAAACCGATGAGGTGAGGAAAAATTAGATTTAAGTATTTTTTTCAATTAAATTTAATGTTTTTAGTTTTGACATGACAGATAAGACGCACTACATTCTGTCGCCACTTCACAGCTCCCAAATTTATTTCCTTTAGATGGGTGTCCTTTCAAAGGAACGAAAGGTGTCTTTCTAAAAAATAGACGGATGCATTTGTAAAGAAGAATAGTTAACATCGAATATCTCTTCACCTTGAATATTTGCCATTTAAACTATTTCAGCGCCATCGGGCTTATGTTAGTATAGATGAGGGGAAATTCGATGTAAGCTATTCTACTTTAGAAGGGCACCCATCTACTTTGTAGCAGGGCAACAGTCTATTTTGTAGGACACCCTTCTTAAGGAAATAATTTGATAGCTGTAAACTGAGGAAAGAATGTGGTGCTTTTTATCGGTAATGCAAAATTAAAATATATTAAATTTAATTGAAAAACTGCTTAAATCTAATCTTTTCTCACCTCATCGGTTTTGTAATCAAAAAGAGCCCCGGAGTATAAAATTCCAGTCCAATCCGTCCAGCGGTAACAGTTCGATAAAACAGTGCCACAACCTTGAATTCATTGACGTATTTAACACCGAAAAATTTTCAGTTTTGGGAGATAAACGATTTTTTAACTACATCCCGATCAGTTTGTGTCGTTGATATTTGGAATTTTTAGAGGTTTTAACCAATTATCATCCACTAGAGTATTTTTATAGCAATTGTTATGAAATGGTTTACGGTTCAGCATGGCTCCACATTCGAGTTTCAACCAACTCTAGAAGATGGTAGAATGCGCCACCGAATCAAATGTCAACCACGTGCTCCAAATATTGTTTCCAAGGGGAATTGCAATAAACGGTTCTCGCTAGTGCAATGTCCTGCCTTATGCCAATTATCCCGTTGAGTTAAATTCAATGCCACGCGCTAGAAAGTGATGCAAATCGCAAAGACAAGTTTCTGACCCAATTTCCCTCTTCAATCCTCTGCTCCAACTATGAATTACCAATAATAATTATACTCTAAATTTTGGTTCTCCCAATTCGCGATTTTTGCAATATTTCTACTTTTTCTGTAATTTTTAACACTCATTTTAACTCACCTGACTAACGGATATCACAAAAATTAAAATCCATGCCAAAAGGCTAAAGTTAATCCAATTCATGGTGTTTGTGGTGCTGAAACTGCTGATTGCCATTATTTAGACTTGCTGTTGCTATTGTTGTTTTTAAATGGGTATATCTGGTTATTATTTATGACTTTTGGGTTATGATTTTTTCTGTACGATTTGCCGTATTGGTTATTTTCGATTTTAACGACGACAACGACAGCGGAGAGTAGATTAAGTGTGAAATTTATTCAAACGCGCGATCGTGTAAATGCTTTATCATAATAGAAAATATGAGTTTTATTTCTATGTTTCATCACTTCGAGTTTATCTTGGAAAATTTGATCGGTAACGAATTCCGTTTTCGTTGATGATTTTTATACAACAAAAGCAAAAATATTAAGTTTTATACCAACGGAGAAAAACAACGAAATTGATGAAATCTCAATCTCGAAATTTGGGGGAGATCAATTAAAGAAAGAAAAAAAACTCAAAATTAACGAAAAAGTCGACTTGATTTTTTAGCTCAGGGCACCGTTTTTTGCGTTCAGAATTTATTTTCGATTATTTCGAGGATTGTTCAACATTTCAGAGTTTGCTTGCGGCATTTTTGATCGAAATTGTTATCGCACTTGCAGGTGACGCACACAGGACACTTGAATTGCGAGCGAAAGCGTCCTCACGGCCCGCCCGCGTAACACGAATATCCTTTTTCGCAGGCCGTTGTTTCTTCACCTTTGAACAATCGTCACCGCTACAACACTTGCACCGAATTAACGTTATCCGCTATGTGCACATTTTTAGTAGTTTTTACACTTTGCACAGACTTCCCTTTCATAGATCCTTTTTTTGCGCGTACAACTGCACTTCAGTAAAAATCCGTTATATTACTCAACCGAACACACTTTCAATACGTCCCTTGTTGACCCTAAGACCATTTTGCATGGGGTGGCAAAAGGGACTGGGAGAGTTGATCGTACCGCGAACAGGGTCGGACTTGGCGGATTAGTGACAAATACTGAGCCACACTATAATGAAATTTCTTACTACGCGCACAAGGACCAACTCCTTTTCACTTTTTCAAAAAAAAATTTCTATCAACTTCAACTTCCGCTCACTCTACTGACTATCGTCACTTCCATAGTACCAACAGTGTAGCAAGTCCACGAATGTCCTTATTTAATCCTTTTTGGGTCGGTAGCACTTTGCCGGTTGTTGTTCGTTTAATCAATCGACGAAGATAATAATCCTTGCGCGGCGGCGACTTGTCAACACTCCTCACAAATATATATTCTTCCGCGTGACAAAAATTATCACTCGCGTAAATATGTCCCGGAAAATCGTTTCCACGCCGAATTCGTGGATAATCGCCAAACGTACTGTCACGCGTATCTCGAGCGTACGACGGAACACATCAGCGACTTAGCGGAGGGCACAACAGAAAAGTGCAAAATGCACACTAGAGATGCAATTTCTTCTTGGATTCGTGTCTAAGACGTCGCTGACGGCCAGCAACCCAACATCCACCACGCACACTTGAAAACTAGTCGGACGCGAAGAAGTTAAGCGACCGCAAGGCTGCCGTTTCCTTCGCTGCGAATGGTGGATGGAGGAGGATAGACGATAAGATAGAGCGAGCGCGAACTAGTGGAGGTAAAGAAAAACACGTTTCTCCATGGCAAGAGAATGCTAGCGGCAGATGTTTCCGATGTTTCCTTCCCCGACTGGATGCCGGTTTTTCAGCTGAGGATATTTATCTCGTTCTGTTTCACGTGCCGTTGCCTGTTATCTCTTGTAAGGAGAGGAGAATTTTGTGTTCGCGTGGAAATGAAATGGTGGGATTGAAAAGGCTCTCCGGAAAATAAAGCTTTTCGTATTGACCGTATTTGGCGCTAGTGTAGTTGTGACTGCTCGCCAGTGACGGATGCTTGATGAATGCGATGCTTGTCGTTCTAATTCGAGCCGCGTTGTATATGCAAAAACAATAGACGGTCGCGATAATGCCGTGCCGGCTGTTGGTTGATGGTGGCTGATTGGGTTCTTGAGAGCAAGAAGTTGCCGCAAGCGTTACGTTTTGCGCTAATAAAGTTAAGATAGAATCATTTGATGAACTCAATCCGCTTTTTGGGCTGCTTTATATCACTGCGTTATAGACAATCATTTACTGGTTAAGGTAGGTCAATTTGTTTTAACGTATTTAAATAAATACTCCCCAAATAACAAATAATTGGTTCCCAGATTGAACTTAAGCATAAGTCAGCTGGGAAATTGTAGTACACTTCTGTAAATATAAAAATAAACAAAATTCGGATAAGTTTGAGGAAATAAATTTATTGGCTTCTGTTTAGGGGTTTGTACTAAAATACAAAACCCTATTGAAATCACAACCTGTGTCCGTCTGTCCGTCCGCCTGTATGCGACAGCGCTTGTTCCCCGAAACTGTAGAAGCTACAGCTATGAAATTTTGTGGAAAGGTCAGAAGTGGTGACTTCTTGAAACTTTTGGGGAGTAAACATTTTTCAGAGTTTTAAGGGGGTCTCCCCATATAGGGAGGTGACCCTCCAAAAAAATTTTCACCATTGGTAGTCAAGTAGGGTGTCATTGAAAATGTATTAATGACAGGCTTACCAGACGTCCCGGATTTCCGGGACATGTCCCGGATTCGGGCTTCCGTCCCGGAGTTCCGGATTTTTTTCAAAAATCATCAAATTGTCCCGGATTCCGAAAAACCTGATATTTTTCTAAAGAAAAAAATTTTTTTTGTAAACTAGAAACGTGCTGCAATACTACGACATCTGTTGTGATTTCATTCAATTCAAATGCGTGTGACAGTGAAAGCCTCGATTTGTTTCAAATATTAGCGCGCGCAAAATTCATTAAGGTACGTACAATATTATTACATATGTTTTCATCATCGACATATAGAAATGGACTACTATTGTGCTACTGCCAGAGCATATCTACTAAATAGCAGCTGCAATTAGAACAAATTTTATTTCGTACGGTACTTATAGAGTAGAGAGAATTAGACTAAAAGTGCATATGTATGGTAAACAAAAACTTGAATTTGCAAGCAATTGAACCAACACATGGTAAACTTTAATCCATCTTTTATACGTTTATTTGCCTCTCTTTTAATTTTGACAGCTCCTCGATTGCAGGTGCTAGTTAGTATATATGGTCTGCTACTGCGCATCCATCCCGCAATGAAGAGAGGGCGATATCCCATAGGCGAATTCTCATTGGTTTGACAGGAGCGTATATATGCATCTCTCCTTCTCTTTCCACAAACGTGATTGTCGCGCAGCCCACGCTAGCAGTGGATTTATACATGTCGATGGTTGTCAGCTGTCGAGCTGTCATTTTAACGTCCTTTCACAGAAGTATTTAATTATTAGCATTGTTCTCTTGACACGTCAACGCATGTGAAATACAAATATACATTTGTATTTTTTTAACATGCCGAAACGAAAAAGTACGATCAGCGACGAGCTTGCAAAGAAATTTACTTGCTTCAGTAAAGTGTCATCAGACAATACAAGAGCCCATTGCAATTTGTGTGTCACGAGTATTTCGATTGCTAGTGGTGGTTTGTGCCAGTTTTTTTTAACAATTCTACATCTTTATTTTTTACTTTTAAATTCTATTTTTTTAATTATCTGTTTTTAGAGATGAAAAAAAAGGATTGTCTTTCCGTGACTTTTTTGTTTGATAAAGCTACTTTTGCAATATGAAAAAAATTTATGGTTGACTTATACGACCTTAATATTTTGATTTATGAGGGCGACATACTAATTTTATTTCGGTGTTAAGGCGCCAAGTTACGGGTCTAGGACGTACATTACATGTTTTAAGAAATCGAGCTTTCGTTTAAGACAAAAATTAAAAAAATGATTTTTTTGATCTGGTGCACGGGATTTCCCCCTTAACTCGAAAAATCATGAAGTTCGGAAAATAAAACTGTAATGAATATTGTTTTTTTTTTTTGTTTTGAATAGGGGCCAACGATTTAGAGAATCATGTCAAAAGTGATAAACACCGCAAGTCTATCCAAGCAGTATCCACGTCAAAATCGATGTCTAATTTTCTTATACCAAAATTCACTCCATTGGATAAGAAAATATACGCTGCTGAAGGAGCTCTAGCATACCATACTGGGAGGCACTAAAAGAAAACATAATGAAGAAAACTCCGTAGATGGAGGGTGCAAGCTGCAAATAATAGCAGATAATCAACAAATGGCCAAATTGCAGAAAGAAAATGATGAACTAAGGCAAGAGATACAGTCTCTCAAGGATCTTTTCAAGCAAGGGATGAAGCCTCAAAAGACGCAGCCACAAAATCAATGGCAACAGGTAACAAAGCCAAAGAAAAGTGCAAAGCAAGTAAATCCAGAGGAAGTTCTAAGTGCTGGTGGCACCAACGAGAGCCGAAATTATTTTGCAGCGCTGGAGGGATTAACCGAAGATATGGAAATCGAAGAAAACATCAGAGGTAATTTTAATCAAGATAATGACGTTAATTTCATCCAATATTTAAAGAACAAAAATAAGGGGAAAAAACTAGCCCGCAGTTCTGCTGGTTCCTCTGAAAAAGCTTCCAACAAGACAGAAAAAGTTCCGCCAATCAACGTGTTCGGACAAACCGGGAAAGATATGGTTCGGCTATTGGCAGCCGAAAATAAACTGGCAAATTTCGAAATCAAAAGAGTTAATGCCGAAAAATTAACTATAAGGACGAAATCACTGGTTGATTTCAAGTCAGCCAACGATGCGCTGATTTCTGGGGAGGTTCCACACTTCACCTATACCCCAAAAAGTGAAAAGAATCAGACCTTCTTGTTGAAGGGTTTGGACAGCGGAGAGGATACGGTCGGTCTTCTTCAGGTGCTCAAGGAGGCTGCACCAGATATTGATTTTGTTTCAGTCAAAGCCTTTGCGACAAGAAGGTCGACCATAGAAAGGAAGAATTTACCACTTTACCTGGTACAAATTGCAAATAAGAGCAGTCCAAGTGCCCTTCAACAAATAAGGTACTTGAATTTCAGAGTGGTGAGGTGGGAACGCCTTCAGAAAAGAGAAGTCAACCAGTGCTACCGGTGTCCAAGATTTGGACATTCGGCTGCCAATTGTGCCATGCACTATCGTTGCGTTAAATGCAAAGACGTTCATGCTCCCGGTGAGTGCAAATTGGCTCAGACGGAGCCTAAAGAAAAATTATACTGCGTTAACTGCGGTGTTTTTGGTCACCCAGCATCATATCGAGGATGCTCCCGATATCAAGATGCAAAAGTTAAATTTGCTCCAAAGCAAACACAAGTACACCGTAATATCATACCTTCCAACTTCGTCAAGCCCGGAGTATCATTTGCACTCGCCGCTAGAGGACCAGCAGAAAATGCTGAAAATAATGTAAATAATGTAAGTGGCAATAATGAGCTGCTTCTCAAAATTTACCAGCAACTTAATTCTTTATCGGAGAGAATTGACAAACAAGATTCAAAAATTAACTTTGCTTTTCAGCGTTTAGGTCTTTCAAATGCCTAATAATAACTTGTCATCCAGTCATATTCCCATGGATAGGCTTCGCCTCATATCGATCATCGTCAACTCTATCGTTGCTATACATCGACGTGATTATCTCCTTGAATTTGTTGTTAAGCAAAAGCCTGACATCATACTTCTCACTGAAACCCACCTCAATTCATGGCATTCCATGGAATTTAAAGATTTTGCATTCGTAAGAAACGATAGGGTAATAGGTGATTGGGGAGGTGGCACCGGGATATTGGTTAGAAGACCCTATTGTTTCCAAAATATTGAAAAAGTCGAATTCAAAAACTTTGAATTTCTTGAAGTGTCCGTCATCAAAATTTCACTGCCAGGTGGGGATAACCTCTTCGTTATCTCTGCCTATGCAACTGGTCAAAATGTTCTCAAGTTCAAGGAGGAACTCAATTCCTTGTTTGAAATACTCGAATTGAACAGGCTGCATAATTATTATATTTTTGCCGGTGACCTGAATGCCAAGCATACATCATGGCTAAACGCCACCAATAATCCAAGAGGTGTATTCCTGAAATCATGGATAACAGAGAACCAAATTGAATACAGGTGCAACCTATATGGGTCGGAGTTCCCAACATACCCTCGGACAAATTCATATTTGGACCTCTGCATTGCTGACGCAAGACTTGAATTCAGCTTTAATAGTCCTCAACGGAAACTGCAGGTGCTTCCTCACGATAGCGACCATAACGCAATCGTAATGGAAATCAATCATCAAAGGGATGATTTCTTCCTCATTCCAGTTCAACATGAAAATCATCGGTTGAATTTCAAAAAAACAGACTGGGGAAAGTTTCAAAAGAAGTTTAATCGGGAGTACCAGAAGCAATGTCCTCCTTCTGATGATGGCAACGCTTGCTCAATGGTTCCTAATAACAGAAATCTAACTGACGATGAAATAGATCTCTATTTGTCGAAGTTAGAGAAGCTGACGTTGGAAACGATTGAGAAAGTAGTTCCCAAGATTAAACATCGAAACAATATGGAAGGATATGAAACACCAACCATCGCAAGGTTGAAAAGATTGAAAAGACTTCTTCCCACACACGTCAACAATATTTATCGACGATTTTTGGACTACAACCATCCCTCGTTGTCTTTGTTGAAATTACACCTGAAGAATGTCCGGAACTTAATCCGTTCATACTTCAGGAGTGAGGTCAGCAATCAATGGGCGGAAAAACTGAGGGGTATTAGCCCACAGGACCCAGATGGCGTTTTCGCGAAAGTGAATAGCTTATTCCGCAGGAAGTCTCGAGTGAAGGTATCGAATCTTGAAGTCACTAGTGATGAGATAAATCTTCTCGATAGAGCTGGTATCGAAATTGATAGTACGACTCCGGATAGAAATGGAAACAGGATTATATGTGATGGATTGCAGAAACTTGCCCTGATTGGAACACATTTAGAATTGGTTCATCTGCCAAACCCAGAGAGAAGGAATGAAATATTTTCGGAGGTCGCTGAAGCAAAAGTTTCCGACTTCAAATCAAGCCTGAACGGCCAATCAATTCTTCATTTCGATGAAACATTAACATCTGACCTCATACCGAGCTTGAATCTTATTGATTATTTTGTCAGCTATGAAGACTTGTGTTTCATATTTCGCAGAATAAACAACAAGAAATCATGTGGTACTGACGGTATTCCAAATATAGTTCTCCGACATTTGCCTGAGGTTGCTATTAGGAATTATTGCATATTGTTCAACAACATGTTGAACAATTCATATTTCCCAAATGAGTGGAAAAAGGCTAAGGTATTTCCGATCTTGAAGAAAGGAAAAGAATCTTCATGCCCTAAAAGCTATCGCCCAATCAGCTTGCTGCCTAACATCAGCAAGGTGTTTGAAGTGATACTCAACAGAGCATTAAACGCCCACATTGAGAAATATGAGTTGATGCCGAATTGCCAATTTGGTTTTCGTGCCAGGCATTCGACCACACATGCAATAACGAAAGTAACCTCAGACATCTGTTGGAAACTAAACAACAAAGAATGTGTTGGAGCATGTCTCATTGATATGGAGAAAGCCTTCGATACGGTGTGGTTAGATGGACTAGTTCTTAAACTTCTTCAGGACAGGTTCCCCAGACACCTTGTCGCCATGATGTGTAATATGTTATACGGGAAATCGTTTGTTGTAACTGATGGAAATCTGACAACAATGCGCGAATTCAAGGTCTTGAATGGTCTACAGCAGGGAACAGTTACTGCGCCCCTGCTTTTCTCAATATTCATTCGCAAGTTATTGAACAGCTTTGATTTTAATGTCTCGCCAACGCGATCATTGGTAGCGTTTGCTGATGATCTGATCATCTATACGGCAGGCCGAAAAGCTACAATAGTTCAGAGCAATCTTCAAAAAATGTTTAATGATGTGCAGCTCTACACCGACAATTGGCGAATGAAAATCAATGCGCAGAAGTGCGAAACAATCTTGTTTCGGACAACGCTGCAGGCGGCCAGTCAAGACCTGAAACGTAATTGGAAGGATTTCCACATTATGGCTGGTGAGGGTAGTTCAGAACGGGTTCCCCATAAATCCTGTGTTCGATACCTCGGTGTTCATCTCGATCAGTATCTGTACTACACTGAACATGTCAAAATCATGCTCAGTAAGGCACTAAAAGTAGTCATGGCCCTTCGGCGACTCTTTCATTCCAGATACATTGATCAAAAGGTCAAAGTTATTTGTTACAAGACCCTGGTTAGACCAGTTTTGACATACGGATGCCAGATCTGGTACAACCAGAGTGCTAGTACAATGGAAAGATTAAGAGTTTTCGAAAGGAAATGTCTTCGTGCGTGTACTTGTTTGTACAGAAAGCCTGAGACGGATTGGAAGCACTATATATCGAATAGAACAATTTATCAAACCGCTCAAGTGACAAGAGTCGATACCTTCATATTGAAACTTCTTCGGAATCATATCGCAAGATCTGTGACTGTGAGTGAAAACCCTTGGATTTCACAGCCGTTCCACCCTACAGACGGGTATATTGTGACTTGCCTCACTACTGGCTTCGTTCCTCCAGTAGCATTCGTGTTTTTAGACATGAATCGATATATTTTTGATTCTGATGGCGTCCCAATCATATATCACATATACCGACGGGCCACCGATAAGAAGATAAAATATCCTCCGAATCTGAGTTCATGAGACCAACAATTCCAATGGAGATACTCATTTGCTAGATTCGTTGAGGCTGGTCGAGCTGAGATGGAGCAATCTAGGTATTGGTGGCTGAATGACAATGTCTAAATTATTCGTGTTTATTTTCTGTTTTTGTGCTTTTTCTCGTCACTTAGTTTTTTAGATTCATCTCATTATTGCTACATCTAGTGTTGTTGTTTATTTGTATTATAATTTAGGTATAGGTTTCAATATAAGGTAACGTTTTTTTTGTTTTTTTTTTTTTGATTGGACTTATTTAGAATTAGGGTGTAACATATTAGGTATAGGATATAAGTTCATTGTTGTGTTAGTAATATAAGTAATTTTTGAATAATGCTGGTTGGTTTTTTCTCCTTTTTCCAATTGAATCAAAAAATATGAAATAATCTTAATTAATTTAAATTTGCAAGTGTATTTTTTTCATTAAATGTGTTTAACTGATAACGTATAAATTTAGAGAGCCATTTGGGCCATTAAGTTTTTTATAGTTTTATTGTTTGGAATTTGCTTTATGTTCTTTTAAAAATTTATATATATTAAATAAAGCGCTTTTGACTTTGACTTTGACTTTGACTTTCTCTAGAAAGTTCCCTTCATCGGTATAAGCACGGATGGCAGTAATCATGGGCCTCATAAACTATTTCCTATAGTCGTCCAATACTTTGATTATACGAAGAATGGAATTCAAGTCAAAATGCTAGATCTGCAAGAGACAACAAATGAAAAAGCAGCCACTATTGTGACCCTTCTTGAAGATACACTTCGCCAGCTCAAGATTGAAAAGAAATCGACGGCTTTTTCTGCTGAGAATACCAACTCGAATTTTGTGGGTCTGCATCGGAGAGGAGAAAATAATATCCATGCTCTTTTGAAGGAGAACATCAATTCCAATGTCTTCGGAGTTGGATGTTCGGTGCATATTCTGTAATGTGACGCCTACGCCCAGGAATCGAAGTGATTCCGATCCCGAACCCTTGTAACCTGCCAGATGGATATGTCCTCGAAGTGCCAGCGGACTTCATCTGTTGTGCGGATATCGTTGTGCAGAAAATATTTTTTTTTCTGTCCAAATATTTAGATCCGTGGATATAAATATTCGAAATATAGAATTAATCCAACCCCGGCACATTTCGAGACATAGCCATCTGGAAATGCCCCTCCACCGTGGCCATCGAGAAAACTATGCCACTGGCGACATCTGGAGAAGCACATTTCCGCCATATGAAGTGCCATTCCACGCACAGATGTTTTGTCCGATGTGACAACCAGGGATTTGACAGCCACATGGAGGTGATGGCAGTCAGTATACTCTGATTTGGACAGATGTCAGTGAATTTGGCGCCTCTTGTAGGACGTGAAAGTCGAGAAGGTGTATGAAAAGAACGGGTCACGGTAATTGCCGCTGTTGTACGGACATTGGTTAATCGTTTGGCTAAGTAACAGCAATAAGAAAGTGAGTGATGCAATTTTTCGTCAATTAAAAGTTTAAGAGTTAACCTCTCTCTCTAGGTTAGTGTTGTGTCTAAAAGCAAAGGCCGCTCTTGATTGGGAATAAAGAGTTCCTCGCCCCATGAATTGGATGCGCCGAAAAACACCGACTGGCGAAATTCGTTGCGGCGAGTGTAACAAGGTATTTACAAAGATTTGCTATTTAACACAACACTATAAAACATTCCACAAGGGCGAGCAACCATTCCATTGTAACCGATGTGGCAAACGTTTTTCCAACGAAGTCACTTTCGACACGCACTATGCGAAGCACAGTGCAGCACAAAAACCCCATCAATTTCAATTTTGTCCGAAACAATTCCATCATAAAACTGATCTGAGAAGACATATCGATTCGCATACAGGCAGAAAAGCTTACGTGTGCGAAACCTGTTCAAAAGGCTTCACCAGACGCGATCATTTGCGCAAGCGGGGTGATACGCACAAACCAAAACCTCCAAAACCGTTGAAAATTCGAACGGTCAAAGTGGAGAGCTAGGAATTGTTTATTTAGATTAATTTCAATTGTTGAAAGCTCATACTGAAAAGTAAGACAAGTACCCCATTGCACATACACTTCTTTGCTTTAAGGGGACCGTTCTCGGAAATGAAAGTAAACACTCAGATCTGCAAACACATATTCACAGATGAGAGCAATGAAAGTAAATATTATCTCCTACCCTTGCCAGATAGTTCAGAGTGCAATCGGTTATTGGCAGCTAAGGCAATTAACTTTAGATTACTAATGTTTCTTCTAGCTAAGTAATAAGCTAAGTAGAGAATTAAAAATGAGAATAATAATTAGATGATCTATAAATATATTTTTAAGGATTTTATTTAAACAAAAGAAGAAAAAGATTGACAAAATTCTATTTACATTTATTATTAGATTTATAAAATTTTAATATATCTGCTAGATATTTGTTTCGTACCATTGGAGGATAATTAATAGCTTGTCAAACTCAAGTTAATGATTTGTTGCACTATCTATGGGATACGTAGATGAACCAAAATAAATATTAATAATAACGATGAGATGTGCTATTGTTCGGAAAAAATTTATTTGATGCAATATTTATTTTCTGCCACGAAAAAGTTTAAATAATGTTGATGATTACTTTTTACTAAATGATTGACGGCCCTTTTTCGAAAATTAAACTTTCTCGCTGTTTCCTTTCTCATTGAAGCTTCCTTAACATCCTTCAAAATCATCCACGATAAATGCTCCTTCCAAATGTAACTTGAACGATTATTCTAAAAAAATCCTAAATAATTGGTAGTTCCTTCCAAAAACAGTTCCAATAATAATTAATATTGTATTTCTAATACAAGTCCACTAAACCATTCTAAGTTTTACTTAAACCAAGATCAAAATGACTTGTAGATTTTCAAAATAACTAAGGTGCGATACAACAACTATATATCAAACAGATAGAACATCCATGAATCAAGAAATAATTATAAATAAATGAGTATTGTTAAGCTACAAAGCTAAATATCTACTAAATAGTATTTTAAATTAAGCGTAAAAAAAAAAGAACAAGAAATGAAACAATACAAATATTATGTTTTGTTCAAAATTTTTACATTATTAAAAATGAATTGCTAATTGTAAACAAGACTTTCCTTTTCAGTGGTTCTTTCTGTTTCAGCGGGAGGGTGAGTGCATGGTAAGTATGTCGTCGCGAGGGTAGGGTTTCGACAAATCCGCTGAAGTCGGTTTCGCGTCGCGCGCGGTACGCGGTACCTTTGCTTGTTTCGCCATTTCTTTAGAGTAGTTTTCTTCGGTTTAAGTTCGAGTAGTATATTTTTCGGTACCGCGTCGGTGAATCGGTAACGCGCCTATGAGATTTTGTAGCGTTTTTGATTGGAGATCTGTGGATAGATCCCATCCAGAACTAACGTAATGTAGGTTTCTCGTTCTGGATGAGTAATTGTTGACGCGTTTGGAAAACGGGCATGTCCAGGTGACTGAAATATTGTAATTGAGCGTAACTCATTCGGAGACCCGCGACCGAAATCCTCTCCGAACTAGCTGGCCGACAAGCAGTCACCGCGTGAATGGGTTACGGTGCACGGATTGGTTGACCTGTTGGTACCATCCGTTGGCACTACTCAGACTTAACGTCTAGAACCGATGAGAGGTCGGTTCCGCGTTCGAGCTGAAGGTAGAAAATCATTACAAATGGCGCCCAACGTGGGGCCCTAAAACATCCTAAGGGGGAAAGAACTTCGCGTCTTCTGACGAGTTGGTCCTTTACGGAGGATGTAAGGTACTTTGGTACTCGAGTCCCACTATCAGGAGCAGTGGAGTTGTGTGATACACACTAGAAGTCGCTTCACGTGAGTTGTAGCTTCCGCTCTCCTTTGTTTGATTTTTTTTTTCTCGCGACAGAATCCTTCCGATGTGTTGTCCCAGGTTAACCCCTGTAAGGACCTTCTATTTTCTTGATGGAACTGCCAGTCTGATGGGTTTACCTATCAGCATGGACTCTCAAGAAAATAGAAGGCTACCTTGCCTTTATGTCGCGGAAGGATTCTAACTATTTCTTATGCGTGTTAGACGAGTGGTATCGGTTCAACGTTCGGTGGCGTATGCTGGAGTTGCGAAGCCCGGAATGCTTCCACGCGTCGGGAATTTTGACCGCGTACTAAAATCGTTACGGTAGCTCTACCACTTGTCTCGTCGAGTCACTTTAACGTAGTTTAGAGACGGTTTTTTTTGTAATGTATGTGGGTTTAGGGGATAAATTTCGTAAATCGACCGAAAGCATCCTTTCTTCGACAGATTACCACGCACTCTCTTTTCCCGTTGAAGGAGTCGACCACTGAAAAGGAAAGTATACTTTAAATACATTTTTTTTCCCCTCTATCATTAGCTCGCCACTATCGGCCACTAAGTTAGTCTTAAGTTTTTATATTATAGTGTTACATTTCTTTTCTTTCACAGTAACACGTACAACCACCAAAACCAGTAAAAATGGCAACGAAGCGGACACCAGAAAAGCGGTGGACCCGGTCCAAAACGGTCCAACCCGCGAACTGTGGAATCTGTTTCGAGGACGTAGTGGAGGGCGTACACAGCGTGCGATTGGATTGTGGACATCTATTCCATCGTGCCTGTGTACAACAGCTCCTCCTCACGTCAGAGAGTTGCCCATTATGTCGGCGACCCATCGAGCGGACCGCCCTAGACGTCCCCATCGGAACGCCCCTACCAACGCGTGGAGCAGTGGCGAAAGGAGCTCCAGAAGCCGAAACGTCACAACCACTCTTAGACCTGCAAGGAGCAGTAGGCGGTGAAGTTCCGGCTGCAAGTGTCGTGTCCGAGGTGACAACCATGCCTTCCGCCCACTCCATTGACACCCTCGTGGCGTTGATGAGGGACATGTCGGAGAGGATTGGCAACCTGGAGGGAAAGATCCAGAATCTCCCGTTGAGCCAACCACCCAGCCGCGTGAGAACTCCGCTTGGCTGGGAGCCAAATCCCAGTGTGGCGATGCCCCCCTCCCGACAATCCGAGCAATGGGTCCCACCTCCAAGGAGCTCGGGAATGGATCCCAGAGCTCCCGAATACAGACCGCGACACAGTACCGGACCTCCGTTGGTACCTCCAGCCCCCGAGGCAGTTCAGTACCACAGGTCAATCGAGGATGTGATTCCCCCCGGGAACGCATTGGCACCTTTTCGAGACCCGACACCTCGTATCATGGAGAGTTGGCGCCTGAACTTTACAGGGTTCAACGATATGATATCGGCGGACCGGTTCCTTTTCCGGATTCAGGCGTTGGTATCCAGCACCCTGGGAGGTGATTCCTCCGCCTTCCTCCGGCATGCACATCTTTTGTTCAGCGGCGACGCTGCCGACTGGTACTGGAGCTTTAAAGAGTCAACGCCACGTCCTACTTGGCACTCTTTCAGTGCAGCCTTCCGCAATCGATTTGAGGATGGCTTCACTGAGAGAGAGCTAAGAGAGCAAATAAAGAAACGGAAACAAGGCGCTCACGAACCGTTCGACCAGTACTACACCAGTATAGTGAGATTGAGCACTCGCCTGCGAAATACCATGCCCGAGGACGAATTGGTAGAAATTATCAGAGAGAATATGCGCTGGGATCTCCAGAACAGCCTTCTGCATTTTCCCATCAACACCATACAGGGATTGCGCCTCCATGCCCGCAGACAAGAACACTTGGATGAGCGGCGTGGTACCTTCCGTCCACAACCTCGCATAACGGGACCAAATCCCCGAAATCATCACACCGCGGAGTTGATGGCAGCGGACCACCTGCTTGCGGATCCAGTACCAGTACCGAGGAGCGGAGCACCACCGGAGCTTGAGGACCCAGCATTGATTGATCGACCCTCCCTTGAAGCAATTACAAGCCCGACGGTATGTTGGAACTGCCGACAACCGGGACATCGGTTCTACGCATGTCCAGCGGAGCCAACGCTTTTCTGCTACCGATGCGGGAAGGCCGACACATACGCACCGGACTGTGCAAATTGCAAAGGGCGAAAAAACTTGCCACCGAGTGCCGCGACCACCCGTCGGCACTCCTAGACCCCGGACGAACCAATCCAGACCCCATCACCAGCTATGACCCAGCTCCCAACATGACTCCAACTCTGCTGACTCGCACCGCTAAACACAGTTCTCCCGAAGTTCCACAACCGACGCCGTCCTTCGCCGAGGCCAATGCGCAGGGAAATGATAGCGAGACGAAGGTTCCTTGGCATGTAAAACCTTTTCATGTCAGGTTGCGGAATTATTTGGCTACTCGACAGCGCATCTTCCATGAGGAATTGGCCACAAATGTCCCACCGCGAAGCAAGCGAGCCACGCGTCGGATGCGGAGCTTCTGGAGAAAAGTCAGGCAGTCGAGGAAAGTGTTGAAGGAAATATACTTAGACGAATTATTGAGGGATGATGTTCGGCCATATGCGTCAGTACACCTCCTGCAAAAACGAGTATCAGGCTTAGTCGATACGGGAGCCAGTGTGAATTGCATCTCTGCCGAGTTTGCAGGGGAGGTACTGGCAAAGCACGCGGACCAAATCCGTCATTTCACCTCCTGGTTAAGCACGGCGGACGGAACTCGTCACTCTGTAGTGGGAAAAATTATGACGGATGTCACCTTTAAAGGGGTAACTAAACCTATGGAATTTTTCATCATACCTCAGTTAACCCAGAATCTTTATTTAGGAGTGGATTTCGTTCGAAAATTTAACTTGGCCCCGGCACTATTTTCCGGTTCGACCCTGGAGTCCGTCACCACCGTTCCTGACCAATCTCAACCCACTAACTTATTACGGCATACACTGGATGTAACTCAGTAACTGCGTCTTGACTCGGCTATATCGGCTTTTCCATCGCACGAGAAAGAAGGTCTCGGGCGGACTGCCCTGGTGTTCCACACTATAGATGTGGGGGATGCTAAACCCATAAAACAGAGACATTTCGCCATATCTCCGGCGAAGGAAAAATCGTTGTATGCCGAAGTGGATCGAATGTTAGCATTAGGCGTAATCGAAGAATCACAGAGCGCGTGGGCTTCCCCAGTCACCTTAGTTGTCAAGCCGAACAAGGTCCGGTTATGCTTAGATGCCAGACGCTTGAACGCCGTCACAGTCAAGGACGCATATCCTCTACCGTTGATCGAAGGCATTTTGAGTCGGTTGCCTAAAGCCCATTTCATCACGAGCTTAGACCTCAAGGACGCCTTCTGGCAAATTCCTTTAGACCCCGGTTCAAAGGAGAAAACAGCCTTCACAGTCCCAGGCCGGCCCCTATATCAATTCGTGACCATGCCATTCGGATTGTGTAATGCCCCCCAAACAATGACGCGCCTTATGGATAAGGTAATACCACCTCACTTGCGGCACCAAGTTTTCGTTTACTTGGACGATTTGTTGCTTATAACCGAGACCTTCGATGAACACATCGACCTGCTTCAGGAGGTGGCTCTACACATCCGGAGGGCAAGATTAACCATCAACATAAGGAAGAGCCAGTTCGTGATGACGGAGGTGAAATATTTAGGTCACATCATTGGGCATGGCCATATCAAGACCGATCCGGAAAAGACTCAAGCGATTGACGTTTTTCCATTACCCAAGACCACCAAACAATTACGCCGATTCTTAGGCTTATGCGGATGGTACCAGCGTTTTGTACGTGACTATGCCACCATTACCACTCCTTTGACCGACATGCTGCGTAAGGGACGTAAATTCGTCTGGGAAGAGCCCAGCTTGCGAGCCTTTGAAGAGCTAAAGAAGAGTCTGACTACAGCCCCCGTACTGCACAGCCCGGACTTTGACCAACCGTTCTCAATCCATTGTGACGCGAGTCAACATGGGGTGGGAGCAGTCTTAGTCCAGGTTGCACAAGACGGCGAGGAGAGACCTATAGCCTTCATGTCTCACAAGCTGAACCCAGCCCAGCGAAATTACACGGTCTCCGAGCAGGAATGTCTAGCTGCGGTGTTGGCAGTGAAACGCTTCCGAGCCTATGTGGAGGGACACACCTTTGAAATCGTTACGGATCACGCTTCTCTGAAATGGCTAATGAGCCAGACTGATCTCAACGGCAGATTGGCCAGGTGGGCACTGAAACTACAGGCATTTGACTTCACAATTCGCCACCGAAAAGGAAGCCAGCATGTAGTCCCCGACACCCTATCCAGAATGTTTGCCCCTGAAGGAGCCGAGTTGGTCCAAGAGGACGACAGCCCCCAATTGATCGATTTGGACCATCCTGCCTTCAAGTCAGCCAGCTACACCCAACTGATTCACACGATCCAGAATCAACAGCCCCAGCTTCCTGAACTGCGGTTGACGGATGGATTTATTTACAAACGGATGGGACACGCATCCGGAGACCCCATACAAGAAGAAGAACAGTGGAAGTTGTGGGTGCCCGAAGAATTAACCACTGATCTTATCAGACGGGCCCATGACCACCCATCAAGTGCGCACGGCGGATACGGTCGTACACTTAGGCGGTTGAAAACCTGTTTCTTTTGGCCTAAGATGGCACAACAGATAAAAGCGTACGTAGCCTCCTGTGAGCTATGCAAGTGCACTAAAGCGCCCAACACCATTCTTCGGCCACCCATGGGTAAGGTTGAGGTCCCCGAACGCGTGTTCCAGCGCTTGTACATTGATCTTATCGGTCCTTACCCTCGATCTGCTTCTGGTCACACGGGAGCTGTCGTGGTCCTGGACCAGCTCTCCAAATTCCCTATCATAGAACCACTACGTAACATGCACACTGGACCAATAATCAGCTTTTTGGAGAACCGAGTCTTTCACATGTTTGGAGTTCCGGAGAAACTTGTCTCCGACAATGGGGTCCAGTTCACCTCCAGCAAGTTCCGAGACCTAATGTCCAAATACGGCATCATCCACCAACGAACTGCCGTCTATTCACCACAAGCCAACGCATCCGAACGACTGAATCGTACGCTCATAGCGGCCATTCGCGCCTATGTCCACCCGAATCAGAGGGACTGGGATCGCAAATTGTCCGCCATCACTAGTGCGCTGCGCTCGTCGTACCACGCCACGACCGGCATTTCGCCGTATTTTGCAGTGTTCGGCCAGTACATGATCGGTCATGGGAGCGCTTACCGGCTATTGCGGCAGCTGAAATCGCTAGAGGACCCAATCGTGGTTCTAGAACCGCACGAAAAGCTCCAACTTCTGCGAGATCAACTGCGGGAGAAGATTGAAGAAAGTAGACGGATGGGAGAGGAGCGGTACAACTTGCGATCTCATCCTTCTGGCTTTAAGGCCGGCGACGAAATATATCGTCGAAACTTCCGACAGAGCGATGCCACCCGCCATTACAATGCCAAACTAGACAAGAAATTCGTGAAGTTTCGAGTCATACAAGTCATAAGCCCCACCCGATACCTCATCGCGGACATGACTGGTAAGACCCTGGGAATTTACCACGCAAAAGACCTTAGACGATGAAGTGCAACTAATTCCCACGAGAAACCTTGGCTTATCCCAAATCTCTGCCTAGACGAAGGCCTCCGAATAACACCTGACTTCCTACTATATAGTCACTGTCGAGTCTTCACGAACAGGGTTGTAGCCTATCCTTCGAAACCGATCTTCGACCCGCCACGTCCCTAACCAAGACCTTTTACAAAGGAGACGGGATCGTAATTACTTCGATTTTGGGGGGGGGGAATGTGTAATGTGACGCCTACGCCCAGGAATCGAAGTGATTCCGATCCCGAACCCTTGTAACCTGCCAGATGGATATGTCCTCGAAGTGCCAGCGGACTTCATCTGTTGTGCGGATATCGTTGTGCAGAAAATATTTTTTTTTCTGTCCAAATATTTAGATCCGTGGATATAAATATTCGAAATATAGAATTAATCCAACCCCGGCACATTTCGAGACATAGCCATCTGGAAATGCCCCTCCACCGTGGCCATCGAGAAAACTATGCCACTGGCGACATCTGGAGAAGCACATTTCCGCCATATGAAGTGCCATTCCACGCACAGATGTTTTGTCCGATGTGACAACCAGGGATTTGACAGCCACATGGAGGTGATGGCAGTCAGTATACTCTGATTTGGACAGATGTCAGTGAATTTGGCGCCTCTTGTAGGACGTGAAAGTCGAGAAGGTGTATGAAAAGAACGGGTCACGGTAATTGCCGCTGTTGTACGGACATTGGTTAATCGTTTGGCTAAGTAACAGCAATAAGAAAGTGAGTGATGCAATTTTTCGTCAATTAAAAGTTTAAGAGTTAACCTCTCTCTCTAGGTTAGTGTTGTGTCTAAAAGTAAAGGCCGCTCTTGATTGGGAATAAAGAGTTCCTCGCCCCATGAATTGGATGCGCCGAAAAACACCGACTGGCGAAATTCGTTGCGACGAGTGTAACAAGGTATTTACAAAGATTTGCTATTTAACACAACACTATAAAACATTCCACAAGGGCGAGCAACCATTCCATTGTAATCGATGTGGCAAACGTTTTTCCAACGAAGTCACTTTCGACACGCACTATGCGAAGCACAGTGCAGCACAAAAACCCCATCAATTTCAATTTTGTCCGAAACAATTCCATCATAAAACTGATCTGAGAAGACATATCGATTCGCATACAGGCAGAAAAGCTTACGTGTGCGAAACCTGTTCAAAAGGCTTCACCAGACGCGATCATTTGCGCAAGCGGGGTGATACGCACAAACCAAAACCTCCAAAACCGTTGAAAATTCGAACGGTCAAAGTGGAGAGCTAGGAATTGTTTATTTAGATTAATTTCAATTGTTGAAAGCTCATACTGAAAAGTAAGACAAGTACCCCATTGCACATACACTTCTTTGCTTTAAGGGGACCGTTCTCGGAAATGAAAGTAAACACTCAGATCTGCAAACACATATTCACAGATGAGAGCAATGAAAGTAAATATTATCTCCTACCCTTGCCAGATAGTTCAGAGTGCAATCGGTTATTGGCAGCTAAGGCAATTAACTTTAGATTACTAATGTTTCTTCTAGCTAAGTAATAAGCTAAGTAGAGAATTAAAAATGAGAATAATAATTAGATGATCTATAAATATATTTTTAAGGATTTTATTTAAACAAAAGAAGAAAAAGATTGACAAAATTCTATTTACATTTATTATTAGATTTATAAAATTTTAATATATCTGCTAGATATTTGTTTCGTACCATTGGAGGATAATTAATAGCTTGTCAAACTCAAGTTAATGATTTGTTGCACTATCTATGGGATACGTAGATGAACCAAAATAAATATTAATAATAACGATGAGATGTGCTATTGTTCGGAAAAAATTTATTTGATGCAATATTTATTTTCTGCCACGAAAAAGTTTAAATAATGTTGATGATTACTTTTTACTAAATGATTGACGGCCCTTTTTCGAAAATTAAACTTTCTCGCTGTTTCCTTTCTCATTGAAGCTTCCTTAACATCCTTCAAAATCATCCACGATAAATGCTCCTTCCAAATGTAACTTGAACGATTATTCTAAAAAAATCCTAAATAATTGGTAGTTCCTTCCAAAAACAGTTCCAATAATAATTAATATTGTATTTCTAATACAAGTCCACTAAACCATTCTAAGTTTTACTTAAACCAAGATCAAAATGACTTGTAGATTTTCAAAATAACTAAGGTGCGATACAACAACTATATATCAAACAGATAGAACATCCATGAATCAAGAAATAATTATAAATAAATGAGTATTGTTAAGCTACAAAGCTAAATATCTACTAAATAGTATTTTAAATTAAGCGTAAAAAAAAAAGAACAAGAAATGAAACAATACAAATATTATGTTTTGTTCAAAATTTTTACATTATTAAAAATGAATTGCTAATTGTAAACAAGACTTTCCTTTTCAGTGGTTCTTTCTGTTTCAGCAGGAGGGTGAGTGCATGGTAAGTATGTCGTCGCGAGGGTAGGGTTTCGACAAATCCGCTGAAGTCGGTTTCGCGTCGCGCGCGGTACGCGGTACCTTTGCTTGTTTCGCCATTTCTTTAGAGTAGTTTTCTTCGGTTTAAGTTCGAGTAGTATATTTTTCGGTACCGCGTCGGTGAATCGGTAACGCGCCTATGAGATTTTGTAGCGTTTTTGATTGGAGATCTGTGGATAGATCCCATCCAGAACTAACGTAATGTAGGTTTCTCGTTCTGGATGAGTAATTGTTGACGCGTTTGGAAAACGGGCATGTCCAGGTGACTGAAATATTGTAATTGAGCGTAACTCATTCGGAGACCCGCGACCGAAATCCTCTCCGAACTAGCTGGCCGACAAGCAGTCACCGCGTGAATGGGTTACGGTGCACGGATTGGTTGACCTGTTGGTACCATCCGTTGGCACTACTCAGACTTAACGTCTAGAACCGATGAGAGGTCGGTTCCGCGTTCGAGCTGAAGGTAGAAAATCATTACAATTCTTCACAAAAGCGTTCAACATGGTCTTGGAAGATTTGTGTTATTTGATATAGACACTTTGGCCTTCAAAATTTATCAGTATTTTTCTATTTATACTGTTCGCACAGAAGAGTTGAAAGAGTTTTGCGAATTTGTTGAAGTGTCTTTCAGAGAGATTTTGTATCACAGCAAGACCCGGTGGCTGAGTTTACTGCCAGTTGTACATCGTATTCTACAAATGTTCCCTGCTTTGAAGGCTTATTTTCTATCTCAAGAAAAACCGCCAGCAGTTCTTGAAGCGTTTTTCAGACATGATTTCGCAGAATGCTATCTTTTATTTGTTCATTCATTAATGTCAGTTTTCGACGGTAATGTGAAGAAGTCACAAAAAAAGGATATCAGCGTCATTGAAATTTTGAGCATCGTGGATGATTTAGCTCAAGCGTTGAGGGATCGAATTGAAGCGAAATTTCTTCCACTTGGCGTCAAGTCAATTCTTTCGAAATTGCGCTCAGAAAAAAAGGACAGAGAATGTGACGATTTCACAGCAAGAATTTTGATGGTTTATGTGGAGGCGGAAGAGTATCTGTTGAAATGGACGGCCTCTCTTGCTGAATTTCGAGTATTTAATTTTTTTTGCATTCATTACATTTTTGTTGAACAGTTATAAAACATTTTCCAAATCATTCCAGATATTCAAGTGCATGGATTTTCAACGCGATATTCCATTCACCTTCGATTGCATTGAGAAGTCCGTGCTGTATTTGCTAGAGAAAGGAGTGGTTTTTGATGAATCAAACCTTTTTGACCAGGCTATGAATCTTGTGAGATACATTCAAAAGAAGCAGGAAAATAACGACCTTTATTTCAGAGAATCTTGCAACGACAAGATGTGCCAATTCTTTCACGCAAACGATTCAAAGAGCGATGCTTTTTCTGAAATTTTGAAAATAGCTGAATTTTTTTTTTTCTCCATTCCCGGACACAATGCCAATTGCGAAAGAATTTTTTCGTTGATAAAATCCCAATGGACTGATGATCGCAACCGACTCTTGGTGAAAACAATTCGCGACATCTTGATGATTATATTCAATTTTACCGAGATGGACTGCAAACAATTTTACAAATATCTTCTTCAGCCCGAAAATTCAAAAATCATTCATAACATTCGTGACTCTAATAAATATTGTTAATCAACCTGACTCATGAATGGCTATTTAAATTAGTCAATAAATTAGATTGATTAAAATGTGCAAAAATAAATGAACAAACTTGTTGCTACAATAAAGTCTTTTTTCTTTCGACCCCTGCCTCATTTCAAATAATATAATAATCTGAGATCATAAGCTTCTAGATCTCTTACACATACAAGTTCCCCAACACACTAATATATGTACATCAGGGTCTACAGTATCTACGTATAATTCAGATATATGCTTTTCCTCTTATGTAAGCAATTTTAATCAATAACGATGACACGATGAAACAAGATGTAGACCTTTTTTTTAGCTCTTTTAAAAGTGTCCCGGGTTTTGAACCGACCAATCTGGTAACCCTGATTAATGAGCACGGTTGCCAGATAGGGCTATTTTCCGCCTTTTAGGCGTTACTTTCATTTGGCGGGTTGGCGGCTTTTTAGGCTACTGAAATTATTTATTAAAGTATTTACTCACACAATTCATCATCATGTATTTATCACAAAATTATTAGCCACAAAAAAATGAATTTTGTTCGAAATTCTGCTGCAATGTGGCAAATCACTTTGCCAAGCTCTTTTATATAAAACTAAATTCATTGATCTTGTTTGTTATGATTTGGGATGGATCGTAGTAGTCTTTGCGTATGGACGTCTTTTAAATCGCTGATGTCAAAAGTTTTCAAAATTTAAATTAATTTTTTAAAAATAAATATATTGTCGAAATAATCGACTCAGGAAATTTCTATCGAATATTTTTACTTCGATTGGTAACGAAAAACAAATTACCAAAGAAAACTTCGCCGCTGGTATGGAGGAAACTGGCGATAATTACCAAAAGAAAACATAACGAAGAAAACTCCGCAGATGGAGGGTGCAAGCTGCAAATAATAGCGGACAATCAACAAATGGCTAAATTGCAAAAAGAAAATGATGAACTAAGACAAGAGATAGAGTCCCTCAAGGGTCTCTTCAAGAAAGGGATGAAGCCTCAAAAGACGCAGCCGCAAAATCAATGGCAACAGGTAACAAAGCCGAAGGAAAGTACAAAGCAAGCAATTCCAGAAGAAGTTCTAAGTGCTGGTGGCACCAACGAGAGCCAAAACTATTTTGCAGCGCTGGAGGGATTAACCGAAGATATGGAAATTGAGGAAAACATCGGAGGTAATTTTAATCAAGATAATGAATTAAATTTTATTCAATATTTAAAGAACAAAAATAAGGAGAAAAAACCAGCCCGCAGTTCTGCTGGTTCCTCTGAAACAGCTTCCATCAAGACAGAAAAAGCTCCGCCAATCAACGTGTTCGGACAAACCGGGAAAGATATGGTTCGGCTATTGGCAGCCGAAAATAAGCTGGCCAATTTCGAAATCAAAAGAGTTAATGCCGAAAAATTAACTATAAGAACGAAATCACTGGTTGATTTCAAGTCAGCCAAAGATGCGCTGGTTCCACACTTCACCTATACCCCAAAAAGAGAAAAGAATCAGACCTTCCTGTTGAAGGGTTTGGACAGCGGAGAGGATACGGTCGATCTTCTTCAGGTGCTCAAGGAAGCTGCACCAGATATTGATTTTGTTTCAGTCAAAGCCTTTGCGACAAGAAGGTCGACCATAGAAAGGAAGAATTTACCACTTAACCTGGTACAAATTGCAAATAAGAGCAGTCCAAGTGCCCTTCAACAAATAAGGTACTTGAATTTCAGAGTGGTGAGGTGGGAACGCCTCCAGAAAAGAGAAGTCAACCAGTGTTACCGGTGTCCAAGATTTGGACATTCGGCTGCCAATTGTGCCATGCACTATCGTTGCGTTAAATGCAAAGACGTTCATGCTCCCGGTGAGTGCAAATTGGCTCAGACGGAGCCTAAAGAAAAATTGTACTGCGTTAACTGCGGTGTTTTTGGTCATCCAGCATCATATCGAGGATGCTCCCGATATCAAGATGCAAAAGTTAAATTTGCTCCAAAGCAAACACAAGTACACCGTAATATCATAACTTCCAACTTCGTCAAGCCCGGAGTATCATTTGCACTCGCCGCTAGAGGACCAGCAGAAAATGCTGGAAATAATGTAAATAATGTAAGTGGCAATAATGAGCTGTTTCTCAAAATTTACCAGCAACATAATTCTTTATCGGAGAGAATCGACAAACAAGATTCAAAAATTAACTTTGCTTTTCAGCGTTTAGGTCTTTCAAATGCCTAATAACAACTTGTCATCCAGTCATATTCCCATGGATAGGCTTCGCCTCATATCGATCAAGGTCAACTCTATCAATCTTTCTTGTTCTTTCTCGGCTGTTTTCACCTATCTTTAACGAAACTAAATAAAAGAAAATCTTCCGTTTTATTAGGTGAATATTAAATTTTTTAATGAATTGCATACGCGCGTTTCGAAAGGAACGTCCTTTCTTCTTCAGTGCTTTTCTACAAGTGTTTTTTATAAGCAATCAGCAATCAGTACAGTCCTTTTTTTATACATCTAAGTTTTTTCCCTACAGGTAACAATTTTTCCGTGCTAAATGGTCTATTAAGGGGTTTAACAATTAAAGGTAATTATCCTAGCTATAAATCTTCCAAATTTAAACAAGTGATCCTTAAAGAGGATTAAGTGGATAAAGAATTACAGGTAATTAGCAAGTTAACAAAATGATCCTTCAGGAGGGTTAAGAGAAATAAAGTTAATTAGCATAATTAGGAACTTAACAATTTTTAAGTGGCTTATTGATTAATTATAGAAAATAAAGATGACTGGCAGTTACCTACGTCTACATTCATTCTTTTTTCCTGTGGTTTGTTGTAAATATACCAGCATTTTATAAAATCAAACGCGTGCTGAAAAATAAAGGCATCAAAATTGTGGGTACAAGCAGGACAACACAACTTAAAGCAATTCCCGGAAGCGCCAAAGATCCAAAGAACGTCTGGGAGAAGAATGGGATATATAGGATAACATGCACGGATTGCGGAAAAACTTATATTGGACAAACAAAGCGACTAGTAGGGATCAGGGTTGAGGAACATATCAGCGAAGTCGTAAGCGCTCGAAAAAGAAATAAAGCACTTTCAGAGACGAAATCAACGGTGGTGAGGCACGCAATGGAGGAAAACCACGAAATAACGAAGGACAACGTCGAAGTGTTGAAGGAGGTGTCAAAACAGCGGAAGCTCGACGCATATGAAAGCTGGTATATGTAATGATTTACAACTTTTCAAGTTCGAACGCGGAACCGACCTCTCATCGGTTCTAGACGTTAAGTCTGAGTTGTGCCAACGGATGGTACCAACAGGTCAACCACTCCGTGCACCGTAACCCATTCACGCGGTGGCTGCTTGTCGGCCAGCTAGTTCGGAGAGGATTTCGGTCGCGGGTCTCCGAATGGGTTACGCTCAATTACAATATTTTCAGCCACCTGAACATGCCCGTTTTCAAAACGCGTTATCAAACAAAAACCATACGGAGAAGAAACCTATTCTACGTTACTCCGTATTTCTTCATTAACTAGTCAAGAATACAAAATCTAAATTTTATTTCGCGTTCCCGAATTTCCGACGCGGTACCGAAAAGTATGCTACTCTAACTCAACCCGACGAAAACTACTCTAAATAAACGACAAAACAACAAAGGTACCGCGTACCGCGCGCGACGCGAAACCGACCTCAGCGGATTTGTCGAAACCCTACCCTCGCGACGGCATACCTACCCTGCACTCACTTTCCCGCTGAAACAAGAAGAACCACTGAAAAGGAAAGTCTTTGATTAATTAGCAATTCATAGTTATTTTATTTTCATTATATTATTTTAATTGAAAAATATATGAATTCATTAAAGTACATTACCCTAGTTGGCTACAATTTTATAAGTACGTGCTTTATTTACTTTTTTTTTTGGATTCTTATTCATTTACAATTTGTTCTCTCTGACAGTTAGCAAATTAAGTGTATGTAACTTCAAAGATATGAAGTTTAAAGTTTTGCTTTTTCTTGTTTCTATTTTGACTTATCGAAAGTATTTATTTTGTAATCTAAAATTTAAAGTCTTATGCGTTTTAATTGTTTCTTAAAATGTTTTATGTTTTGCTTTTAAGTACAGTTGTAGGTTCTATAGTTCAGGTATTTATAACGGTGGTTAACAATATATATGTATTTAGTTGTAATTCTATATTTACCTGATTATATTTTCTTCTTAAAATTATGCTCGTTTTTATTATAGACTTTAAATGATGTTTTATTTTTAGATCTAACAGACATAAATTCCTTTGATTGTCCAGGAGCTTAAGGGTTTATGCATATTTATTTGTTAAACATATTTTCATTTTTACTAGTAGAGCACGAGGTTTTAAAGAAAATTTAGCGAAATTTAAAAGCTCCTTTTATAAAAATATTCATATATCATTGCTAGTTAAATTATCATGTAGAACTTAACTTTTTACAATGTATTTATATTTTTTATTATCGATTTAATTTGCAGTGCCTGATATATTGAATTATAACTTTTCCCGTATTCAGTTGATTTGCAGAGCTCAAAATATGTACTTTATAATTCATACTGAATTGACTTAGAGCTACATTTTCTTTTACAAATTTGTATCCTTGTTATCGAGACGAATTTCATTGTATTCAAAAATATCTGCGTATATAGTATTTTCGGGTGAGTAGCATAGCTCGATGATATTTATTTTTACGATGTTACTACTCTACCTTGCTCTAATTGTGTCTATAACTACTTCTGGCAATTCAGTTTCTATTTCTTTAGATTAAAAGCATCCTTTTTTAACATAAATTATCTTTGAAACTACAAAAAAAAACAAAACTGGATCAATAACTATACATTATCGATGGTATATTACTCCCTTGTTTTTATTATAGTTTTGACACTATTTGTTATAGACACTACAATTATCAATTCTACATATAAATGGACTAATAGTCCAGTGATTGCACACACAAGAAATACATAAAAAAAAATGCCAACAAATAAGACAAACCAACAATGAAACCACAACTTCCCCTAATCAAACCAATGTAAATTGAATCAAATGGTACATTAGTCATTAGTTGAAAATGATCTTCACTCCCGTGACATTTAAGGTTTAGCTTTAGTTGATTGGTCTAATTAGTAGCACGATCATCTTTAATACCTCAATCCTCATCCTCAACACCTTTACTACTACAAAAATACTAATATTCATTAACCCTGAACCTTCTGACTCTCTTTGACTTTGACACTCCAGTATCTATTTCAATTAGTCCAATTACCATCTGAATTTTAATCTTAAAATTTTATATTCCAAACAATCTGTGATGGGAGCTTCTCCTACATTAATTGTTCACATTTTATATTAGACATTTAGGATAAACTTTTTTCAGCTATAAATGTTATTTCCTTGTAACATTGACCAAAAGCCGTCCTTCTGCTTCCGAGTTATCTACTCGATTGGTATATAAATCTTTCCAATCTACGGAAATATAACTCGTACAATAACTATGGTTAGGTTTCTACTACTTATGATTTTCAACCTGCCTCATCTTAGTGGACGGATTCACGTCTTGGGCAGGATATCAATTTGTATAAATAGATGATCTTGTGGGTCGATTTTCCATGATCAAATATAGGCAATATAATATATGAATGCAACGAATAACTCAACATTCGTTAGAGATTTCACAAGATTCCATTTCTATCAACCAACATTAATACTCAATTAGGTTGTTTCATAAACTTGACTAACCGGATGAATAACAATGATCAGCCGCACTGAAATACTCGTTCAAAAGCACCGCTTCTAATAACCTAAACATACCTGACAGCTGTTTGTAGTTTGCATTTGCCTCCATGTTTCCCAATTTCTCAACAATTTTCGGTATTCGATCGACATCGTTCGAATGATTGTTTACAATGGTTGCGGTGGTAGGGGAGGAACTACTACTCTTTGGGGATGAAAGTGGTATCTCTTTTTCTGTTAATAAGAAAATTATTATACAGCAAATGAAAAACAATGCAATTACTCATTACCCACTGTTAGCTCCTATTTTCCGTCTTTTGTTTGAAGGTTAAGATTGTGGGAGGACACCGTAAAACACATCACTTCTTTCCCGCGTTTTCTCTCCCTCGTGGCGTCGGACTGTCAATCTGACAACCTCCGACAAAACAGAGGTGCGGAATGGAACGCCACATGGCGGCAATGTGCCTTTTTATTTGTCGCCAGTGGCATAGTGTTTTGATGGCAACGGTGGAGGGGGGCATTCCCAGATGGATATGTCTCGAAATGTGTCGGGGTTTTGATTGATATTATGTTTCAAATATTTATATCCACAGATCTAAATATTTGGAAAGAAAAAAAATATTTTCTGTGCAACGATATCCGCACGAAAGATGAAGTCCGCTTGCACCTCGAGGTCATACCCATCTGGCCGAGTGCAAGGGTTCGGGATCGGAATTACTTCGATTCCCGGGTGTAGGCATCACATTACATATATTTACAACGAACCACAGAAAAAAAGAATGAATGTAGACGTAGGTAACTGCCAGTCATCTTTATTTTCTTTAATTAATCAATAAGCCACTTAATAATTGTTAAGTTCCTAACTATGCTAATTAACTTTATTTCTCTTAACCCTCCTAAAGGATCGTTTTGTTAACTTGCTAATTACCTGTAATTCTTTATCCGCTTAATCCTCTTTAAGGATCACTTGTTTAAATTTGGAAGATTTATAGCTAGGGTAATTACCTTTAATTGTTAAACCCCTTAATAGACCATTTAGCACGGAAAATTGTTACCTGTAGGGAAAAAACTTAGATGTATAAAAAAAGGACTGTAGATTGCTTATAAAAAACACTTGTAGAAAAGCACTGAAGAAGAAAGGACGTTCCTTTCGAAACGCGCGTATGCAATTCATTAAAAAATTTAATATTCACCTAATAAAACGGAAGATTTTCTTTTATTTAGCAAGGAATTTATGTGGTATAAGGAATTCATTGTACCCCAAATCAAAAGAAAAAGCTTCTAACTTAGTTTTGACCAAGTGTATTTGTCACACCTTACATTTGGCTGCTTTAGCGATGAAATTGATTTTTTATTGCATGAGATATATAATTAGTTTAATAATAGTCCACTTAGAAGAGCCAAGTATTCACGCGTATTCAATATAATTAACTTAAACGAAAACTCCAAACGACATAATATTGTTCAATTATCTGGTAAACGGTGGCTTGCAAGATATAAGTGCGTTCAAATTATTTTAGAGCAGTATTCAGAACTGCAATTATTCCTTAATACATTAGATGATGAGTGCTACACTTCGCGCTTATTACGTGAAGAGTACAATAAAAAAAGCAACAAGGCTTTGCTTTTATTAATTTTTCCAATTTGAGAAAAATTGCAACATCTTTACTTATATTTTCAAAAAGATAAACTTAACATGACCATAGTATATGATGAAGTTGTAATTTTCATAATTTTTCTCGCAATTAAAATTTTGAAAGAAATTGTAATTGAAGAAATCAAGGCTGATATTTATAAGGTTCAAGCGATTTTAAACGAAGCAAATTGTCTTCTTCATATAAACTTTGTAAATCTGGGAGAGCAGTGTCAAAGTGAACTAAATAATATGAAGGAAATTGATGAATTAAATTTAAGAAACATGTGCATATCACTTCTAAAAACTTTATTGGCTGAATTAATAAGACGACTTCCAGAGCATCTGAATCTATTTGTGGTAATACTGATAACACAAATGAATGTCTAAATATAGCATTAGGAAATATAAATACGAATATGTATGCAAGCCTACTCGTAGCATAAAGAAAAAAAAAAGAAAGCGACAGCCAGATAGAGAATAAGAAAGGATGTGGACAGGACACAGTCTTCTGGTATCGGTCATATCGTGTGTTGACGAAAAATTGTGTGCGCAATAAAATAAACATTCGAAAGTGAATATCGTTTTTCTGTTTTTAATTTAAAACTGCTGCTTACAACATCAGAAGTGGGATCGTGTCCTGCAGCAATCGATCGATAACGTAATCACTACTAGTGCGTATTAATTGTGAGAAAACGAGTGATCAAAAGAGAAGATAAAACAAAGACAGAAAAAGCAACAGATTGAACGAATGAAAAGTGCAATAAACAATAAAAAGAAAGTAATCAACAGAAAAACAACAACAGTAAAAAGTGAGTGATCGAGAAAAAAGAACGGAAACAATGTCTGGTTCGGATAAATTGAAGAAGTTGACTGCGGCGTGATTAAAGTCGTGCTTGGAGAAAGCAGGACAGAAGAGATAGGAAATAAGAGTGAGGAAGTGAGGAAGACAGAGATAGGGCAATTCATGATGAAATGACGAGCGAGGTGGGTGGTGGTGCAGTCGGCGAAGTAGTAAATTCATCGGAAAGTGAGTACGGTACAAGCGACGAGAAGGCGTTTGAGGAAACGACAATGACAAGCATGAATGAGTGGACACGCCGTACAAAAGGAGGTAGTGACCTTGAGATATAAGAGGGGACCTTGATGGAACGCGAATTAGAACTGATGAAACGAGAGCTCCGCGCCTCGTCTTCCACGCTTTCACGCTCCTCCTTAAACTCTTTATGCCATCGCAACACCTGGGCATGACTAAGAGCACTATCACCATGCACTTTTACAATTTTAGCGTACGTTTCCGAAGCTGTTTCACCCAATCTGGCGCAAAATTTTATCCTGACGCATTGCTCTTGATTTCTTTTCTCCATTTTCGTGCCAAGCACTACAAACACACGTCTACTAAACATGACACAGCAGGCAAATTAAACAATCCAGAGCAATGGTAAATATATCAATGAAGAGGAGAAGGATGCCGGGGAAGAGAAAGGGAATTTCAAGGTCGCACCTCGTATGTAGTTGGTCTTCAAGATCGTCAAAACTGAATAAAATATTTTATTTGCGAGCTGTATTTCATCGTATTTACGGTATTCGATTCCGGAATGAGGAACAAAGCTAATTGTCTCAACGTGTTTAAACGTTAAACAACGAGAAAATATTGTGGATCTATGGCGATATCTAGAAGATGTAATGATTTTCCGTCTACATTGTGTGAACGAAGTCGGAACCGACCTCTCATCGGTTTTAGACACGAAGGCTGAGCCGTGCCAACGAATGGTACCAACCGCTCAACGAGTCCATGCACCCGTAATCCATTTGGCGGTGGCTGCTTGTCGGCCAGCTAGATCGGAGAGGATTTCGGTCGCTGGTCTTAAAATAGATTACGCCCAATTACGTTTTTCAGCCACCATTACATGCCCGTTTCAAACGCGTCGAAAACACAAACATACGGAAAAGAAACCTACTTTACTTGATTCCTTCCTTTCAGTCAATTACAAAAATCTAATTTCAATTTCGCATTCCCGAATTTTACCGACGCGGTACCGAAAAATACACTACGTTGACTCAATCCCGAAGAACTCTACTCTAAGACAAAGGCAAGACAAACTAAGGTACCGCGTACCGCATGCGACGCGAAACCGGCCATCCGCGGATTTTTAAAACCCTACCTTCGCGACGGCATACTTACCATGCACTCTCTTCCCGCTGGAAAAAAAGAAGCGCAGGCTGGAAAGAAAAGTCTAGTTTAAAATGATCAATTCATTTTAATATTTTCTTTTTCAAGATTTCCAATTTATTAGTTTTTGATATAAAGTCTAATTTTTAATTTTTCACTATGTCGTGCAGTGCAGTGAAGTGCATTGACTTAAACAATAAAACCCCAATGGTCCTCTGCTTTGGGTTTTGCGAACTCTCCTACCATTCGGCTTGCGTCAACCTTAAAGGCCCAGCAGCCGACTTAATAAATAAAACGGGTAATGGAATTCACTGGTATTGTGATTCCTGTAGGAGATATTCTCTGTCTGCGTATGTCTCCAGTCTTCAATTAGCTGGGAAGACTATCAAATCTCTAGTGGATGAATTGAATCGTCTCCAATTTAAATGTTCAAGTGCATGCTTGGAGATTGAGACCCTTTTGAAATTTACTGAGGATGCGTCACCTAAAACTTTGGCATCAGTGACTATGACCGATCTTAATAATCAAGCGCAACTTTTATCGCCGACCATACAGCCCGAATGTAATAGCGGTATAAATACTCCTGTACAAAGGCCTTTCATCGTTAGTAGGAGTAAAGCTTTGGCGAAGTTATCATCTTTTAAAACACCGTATCGTGCATCTGGATCAAGTTCGAGTCCAACGCGTCCAATATCTCCTGTGGCTTCAGCAGCACCTCTACATATTGATGGTAATGAGTCACCTTTGATATTTCCAAGCTCTCCAGGACCTAGCCGCGGGGCGATCCCAAAAACTAAAGGTAAACCTTCAATTATACTTCCATCTTTATCTGGCATCGACACATCGGCTGCTGCTTCCCTGAATTCGCATGACGAAATCCCTGCTCTTGACGTTGTAGCTCCTCCAAAGGAGATTTTCATTTCGCGTCTAAGTTACCAGACATCTGCCGACTACTTAAAAAACTATGTTCTCAAAAAATTTGGTCCGTCTGTTAAAGTCATCAGCTGCCATAAACTCACAAAGGACAATCTGGAGGATAGAGTGGTAGCTTCTTTCAAACTTACAGTACCTGCAACTTGTGACACTATTTTGAATCCTGAAGCTTGGCCACCCGGAGTACTTGTAAAACCATTCAGCTCACGAAGAAGGAAGTCCTTTCGTGCACCGGGTAAACTGCAGTCTGCGAACGAGTGTAAACTTTTTTGACCCTAACTTAATTTCTAACGTATCGATTTACTACCAAAATGTTAGAGGATTAAGGAACAAGCTGGATAAGCTCTTTTTATCGCTTCAACTTTGTGAGGACTCGATTATTTGTCTTACAGAAACCTGGTTGAATGATAACATACTAAATTCGGAAATCCCACTTGATTTTGATATTTATCGTTGTGACCGTGATTTGACTTCTACAAATAAACAAGATGGTGGTGGTGTCCTAGTAGCTGTTAATAATACCATACGCAGCTCTCCCTGTACTGACTTCTGTTTTTCGCGTATAGTGGATTGTGTCATTGTCAAGATCTCCCTTCCTAATAATACATCTTTATTAGTTTCCTCTGTTTATATACCTAGTAACTCTCCTTTATATGTTTATGAGACATTCTTTGACGAGTTTTCCAAATATGTTTTCTTACGTCACCCACAATCTTTAATATTAGTCTGCGGTGACTTTAATTTGGGAGTAGTTCAATGGACGGAGTGCCCTCCTTACTATGTATCATCGACTGATGCATCTTCTCTATCTCTTTCTTCGTTTCTCTCACTCTGTTCTTTCTCGCAATTTAATAATATCCCTAATACTAACGGCCGGCTACTCGATCTTGTGCTGTCTAATATTCCAATTCACTGTCTGTCTGTTTCCCTAGCATTAGAACCCCTTGTCCGCATCGATAGCCACCACCCGCCGTTATCGATTGACCTCTCGGTTGTGCTTTTGAAACATCGTACATTTATACCTGCTTCTAAATTCAACTTCTTCAGAGCGAATTACGAATCTATTACCTGCTCACTAATATCCGTTGATTGGCAGGTATTTTTCGGAAATTTGCCGTGTGAGGCAGCTCTAAGAAAATTTTATAATTATCTGTTTGATTTGATCAAGCATTTTACACCATTACAAACTCCACGCAAAGCAAAGCAGAAACCTTGGGTCACTAAGCAAGTACTTTGTGCCTTGAAAGTCAAAACTAAAGCTCACCGTTGCTTTAAACTTTGTGGTTCTACTGAATCCAGGGACCGTTTTTGTGTCTTACGTGCTGCAGCGAAACAAGTTATCAAGAATGCTATGAAAAATTACTTCAGCAGTTTGGAGTGTTCGCTTATGTCAAATAACACTAAGCCCTTTTACATTAGATCGTTCAAGTCCTCTTCTTCTTTTCCTCCCTCTGTCCACTGGAACAATATTAGAAGCTCTTCTCCTCAAGACATTTCAAACTTGTTCTCCAAATTCTTTTCGTCTACTTTTACTCCTCCTTCATACGTTTCCTACCCAGTAAATACATTTATGCCCCATTCCATTGACATTTCTTTACTCTGCACAGATTATATTGAAGTTGAAACCCTCATCAATTCCCTTAATCCTAATATATCCCCAGGTCCTGATGGCTTGCCGAATATATTTGTCAAGTCATTAGCGTCATCGCTTTGCATTCCCCTGGCTTTCCTCTTTAACCTTCGTTTGCGTACTGGTGCGTTCCCGGCTTGCTGGAAAAGAGCAAATGTTGTTCCTATTCTTAAAAGTGGTGATCCTACTTCTGTGTCCAATTATCGTCCTATATCCCTAATCTCCTGTTTTCCGAAATTAATTGAGCGTCTTGTGCATAACCGGCTTTCAGTTTTATTGGCACCTATCTTGTCAAAGGAACAACATGGCTTTCTTAAGTGTCGCTCTACAACCTCCAACCTAATTGAATTTACTGACTACATCGCGAAGGCCCTGGACAATCGTTTGCAGGTTGATGTGATCTTCACTGATTTCTCTAAGGCTTTTGACACTGTCAACCATCAACTACTCTGTCACAAACTTAAAGCCTTTGGCGTGGCTGGCCCTCTTTTATCATGGATGGATTCATATCTGTCTTCTCGCACTTGTTGTGTTAGTTACTGTGGAGCAACCTCGATACCATTTCATCCAACGTCCGGCATTCCCCAAGGTTCCATTCTAGGCCCTCTCCTCTTCCTATTATTTATAAATGACCTTCCATCAGTCATTGCTTCTAATTGTCTATTGTATGCAGACGATTTCAAAGTCTTTTGAGCTATCAGATCGATACAAGATTGTCAATATCTTCAGATGGATCTGATTGCTCTTAATAATTGGTGTTCGACTAACTACCTTTGTCTAAATGTTGCTAAATGCCATAAAATGACGTTTAATCTAAAGCAATCTCCCATTTTCTTTACCTATACGTTAAATGATATCCCACTGGCTGCTGTATGCTCTGCTACAGACCTTGGTGTTATTTTTGATCTTCAGATGGATCTGATTGCTCTTAATAATTGGTGTTCGACTAACTACCTTTGTCTAAATGTTGCTAAATGCCATAAAATGACGTTTAATCTAAAGCAATCTCCCATTTTCTTTACCTATACGTTAAATGATATCCCACTGGCTGCTGTATGCTCTGCTACAGACCTTGGTGTTATTTTTGATCCTTGCCTCAATTTTGATGCTCACATCTTAAATGTGACTGCCAGGGCATCAAAAATAATGGGGCTTATTTTTAGGCACACATACAAGTTCACCAACATATCCACTTCTATCCGCTTGTTTACTTGTCTTGTCCGTCCTATCCTAGAATATTGTTCTGTAGTTTGGTCCCCCCGATACTCCTACCTCACGAACTCGTTAGAGAATGTACAGCGTAAATTTAGTCGAGTTTTGTTCTACAAACTCAAACTCCCATATCAATCCTATGAATGCCGCTTATCCTTTTTATGTCTTCCGACTTTGTTGTCCCGTCGCATCTACTTGGATCAGTGTTTTCTGTATCAACTATGTTACAATCAAATCTCTCCAATATTATATGCTGACTTACACTTCCGTCAATCAACGCGTCCTTCTCGATTAAACACTTTGTTCGAGGTGCCCTTTGCCCGTACGAATTTATACTTTCATTCTCCAGTTGTGCGAATGTTAAGGAAACATAATAAACTTGAGCTTGGTCCTTTTTCTGATTCCTATTTTGCATTCAAAATAAGACTAAGAAACCTCGTCCTTACAACTCATTTTGAATAGTTCGACTTGTTGTTTTTTCTTTTCTTTTTTAGGGTTTTGTACTAAAATACAAAACCCTATTGCAATCACGACCTGTGTCCGTCTGTCCGTCCGTCCGTCCGTCTGTATGTCACAGCACTTTTTCTCCGAAACTATAGAGGCTACAGCCATGAAACTTTGTGGAAAGGTCAGAAGTGGTGACCTCTTGAAAGTTCAAGGGTGAAAAAAATTTTCGAAGGGGTTTAAGGGGGGTCTCCCCATATACGGAGTTGGCCCCTCAAAAAAAAATGTTCACCAATGGTAGTCGAGTAGGGTGTCATTGGAAAGGTCTCAACGAGATCTTTTGAAAACAGGTCTTAAAATTGCCTTATGAGTACCGAGGGGGGCAGGGGAAGGGGAAATGTACGAACTTTTCGCGTACCCCCCCCCCCCCCTCGCGATTGGACACCTTCCATCCGAAAAACCTGAAAAAAATCATGAATGTAGGCCTTAATGAGTACAACAACAACAAATACATGAGAAGTCGAAATTCACTCAACTTTGTTAGTAATAGTATGATTTATCGATTTTGTGTTTTCTTGAATAAAATCTAAATTGTATCCTTAAATTCAATAAAATTCAGCGTGCAGAAATTTTCATAAAGATCAAATGGTATTTAACGAAGTTATAGCGATTTGAATTTTCCTGTATTACTATGGAACAATATGCGCTGTATTAATATGGAAACATATGGCTATGGAACCATATGCGCTTTTTACCGTCTTAGACACTACAGCTTTGCTAGGATTTGCATGAAAATTTCAGGAATGATGGGTATCATGAATATCTTTGAGAATCGAGAAACAGATTACTGTTTATAAGATTGATCTTTTCTGCAAGTTTCATAAAGATCGAATGGTATTTAACGAAGTTATAGCGATTTGAATTTTCCTGTATTACTATGGAACAATGTGCCCTGTAGTACTATGGAAACATATGGCTATGGAGCCATATGCGCTTTTTACCGACTTAGACACTACAGCTTTGCTAGGATTTGCATGAAAGTTTCAGGAATGATAGATATCATGAGGATGACTACATACAATAGAAACAAGTCAAAGAGGCAGGAAAGAGCTCCTAGCAAAAGGGCTTTGTAACCATTCTAGGATTCGAAAAAATAGGCCATGAATCGATGCTTACAGTACAGAGGAGTGGCCCCTGAAAAAATTTCATGAAAGATAGCCGATATGAGTATCAAATGAAAGTTCTCTATGAGAGCTTTTTAAAACAGTTTTTAAACTGAGAGTTTTTGCTTCAGTGGGGGCACAGAGGGGGGGGGGGGGGGGAATACATGAAAAATGTGTTTTCTCCCTCGCGAATGGGCACCCGTGATCTAAAAAAATCTGAAAAAATTATCAAGCGAGATATTTATGGGTATAATTTTAACAAATACCTCAGAATTAAAAAATTCGTTCAACTTAGTTAATAATAGTATGATCCTCGAACATGACGTGTTTCTTAATTTTATTCGTTGCTGGTTACGGCATTTTGTAAGTTGAGTTGAGTTTTCAAAAGATCTCGTTGAGACCTTTCCAATGACACCCTACTCGACTACCATTGGTGAACATTTTTTTTTGAAGGGCCAACTCCGTATATGGGGAGACCCCCCTTAAACCCCTTTGAAAATTTTTTTCACCCTTGAACTTTCAAGAGGTCACCACTTCTGACCTTTCCACAAAGTTTCATGGCTGTAGCCTCTATGGTTTTGGAGAAAAAGTTCTGTGACATACAGACGGACGGACGGACGGACTGACGGACGGACGGACGGACGGACAGACGGACACAGGTCGTGATTGCAATAGGGTTTTGTATTTTAGTACAAAACCCTAAAAAGCATAATTACTTTGACACTGTTTATCTTCTCCTTTTTCAGTATTTTACAATAATTATTCTGCTTTTATATAAATAGCGAAATCTGGTATGTAGCTGGCAAAAGTAAAAGGTACCTCTTATTTCCTTGCTTTCAGTACTAAAATTTTGTTTATTATATGTAATAAATACATTCCAATCTAGTAGTAATTCCAATGGAATTATTATGACTTGTAATAAGTTTACAAGGATTTAACATTGCTTCTCTCTCCAATACATAAAAACTCTACAGTCTCCTATTAAAACTTGTGCAGAAATTGCTCTTTTTAAATATAAATACATATATTTTTTTTTTATTAAGATCGATACATAAGTTTTATAATAAAGGTACTGTTGGCCTTTGAATCGAATGTATGCTTTTTCGTTTCGATGCAATAATCTCAAAAGTATCTCCAGCATTCAAACAAATTTAATTGATTGTGCAATTTGGCTCAAGTTTTAGCTTCGTCTTATAAAATTACAAGTGTGTCAATTATTTACACCACTTAATTAATATACTGTGTACTTTTTTTTTGGCTCTTCTGAGTCAAAGCATATCTAGGAGTTCATGGGAAGGATCAACAGTAATATAGATTTTTTTACGTCACGAATTAAATTCCCACGATACTAAATATCTTTTGCTTCATTTCACGCGGTAATATTGAAAGACATTGTCGCGTTTCATATTCGACGATATATAATGCGTGTACGAGTATACTCGTACATGGAATCAGCTTTGATTTTTCTATAAAAACTGTAATAAACATAAGCAGTCGAGCAGCCCCGTGGTGATCAGGAGTGGCTGCTCCTGAAGAGATAAGGAGGTCACCCCGTCGAAACTGCTTAGTTTGTTGTTTTACTAGTGTAAAGTAAACTACATCCGTCAAGTTTCCATCCTTTACGCAGAGATGAGGGGTTCACTTCAGCCACTTCAACATCTTTAGGTTTGACATTCCGCTTGTAATGCAACGACCTTCTTCGGAGAAAGTAACGGTTGCTTTTTGTGTAATGTTTGCGTTTGTCTCAAGCCTCCGTGTCCGCTAACTTTAACGAGGCAAAAAATATTGAATTACTGTAGAGTAGCTTAATTGACACCTAATAGAACTTTTCTAAAGACAATGAAAATTGATCGGTGCGTCTTGTAGAGTAGAGTACGTGTGATAAGTATTTTATAGTGTAGCTTCGTGGCTCGACAAGAACCCGCCTCATATGATCCCGCAAATGCTAGTCGTCAATCACGCGTACGCGGTCGTTAAGCGAAGCTAGTTAGCTGAGCTCGGTGTTGTTTTAGCTCGCTGACACTTGTGCCAGACCATCGGCACCCGTGTCCTACACGGACATTTCGAAATTCATTACAAAACGCTTTCAAAAATACAATCGGTTATTTCATATTGAATTCATTTAATTTTATTCCACAGCGACGATTCTTGTAACTGTATAATATGAAAATTCACCTGACTTTTGGCCGCTAAATTGTTTCCCACTTAAATTAGTGGCGAAAGGGACGGATACTAAATTATTCCAAAATGAATTATGATGCGCTGTGCCTTTTAATGGATTGAATTCTTTCAGTTTTGTTACGCGGTATATTAAATTAAGGTGACTTATTCAAGGTAATATCTAATATTAAAAATTAGTTATCCTACGAAAGCATTTTGTATCCCATATACAATAGCTAAGTAGGTTATTTAAATGAAGCGAGCAAACCCAGAGAAATCATTAGGGCCATTATATTAAATTCTAGTCTGAGCTATAAGCTATACTTCGTCGACTTTTCCGTAAGGAACTATTTATAAATTATGTACGGGTTTAATAGTACCTGGTTCGTCATTAAAGCAAATCAAGATGAGCATTCTTATATCTTATATCTTTCATCCCAAATTATTCGAGCAAAATTATCGCAGTCATAATTCCGAGTAGGATAGTCCAATTCTTGTGAATGTGGCGTGGCGTGTAAATTTTGCTTAAAATACATATGTATGCTTCTTGAACATAAACTCGCCGAAAAAAAAAAACTACACCTGTCGTACTCTCTTGGTATTCGTGGAATTGTCCTTTGACCAAAACGTAAAACTAACGATGACTTACCAACAGCCGATTCCCCCAACAGGACCAATTTAAATGGACAAATCTTATTTTTCGATGCACCCTTTTGGTCGTGGTTTACTCGCTCGCCTATTCTCTCATGCAAAAGTGGTTGTGTGGATAGGTCCGCATCTTCCCTCGAAGAAACCTTCTTTATTTTATTGCATGAGGTGAGTATTTTGCTCCAAATTCCGCTGCTCGGCAATTCGCATAAATTTCAATTCGGTTTATGTCCACTTACCGATCGAGGAATTTCACAGTTGGTTCGCTGTTATCGAATGCTGAAAAGATTTGCCTGCTGACATTTCCCCCTTAGCGAATTATGTTGGTGTTGTAGAAGGATTCCTTAACTTTTTGCGAGTCGTGTAACCTAACTTGCAACGAATTTTTTTGGTTATCTTCAGCTTCCGCGAGCGGTCCTGCCGCCTGGCCCGTTTGACAGTTACCGACTGCAACTGCCGTCAGCTTTTTTTTTTTTTGTGGTAGGGAGGTGAAGGCATTTATGCCCGCCGAGTCTGGCAGTGTGGGACTCCCATGGAGGATACCTTTGGACTACCCACTAAACACCTCCCCTGTCAATCTGAGAACCTAGCCTGGAACCGTTTGACACATTACTTCGGGCCAGGTCTCGTTTTGTTACGCCGTGGGGCGCCTTCAAGCTGGGGAGTCCCTTTCCTAGCGGGAGGGGAGAGGGGAAGAGGAATTGCCAGAAGAGCGATCCCCCAGCCCCAGTGCCTCCGGCTGTTGTGAGTCCCTTTTATATTTTAGGACTGCCCGAGCATAATGTGCCACCTGGTTCCATTTGTCAACCGATTCGAGCATCACCGCAACTATATTATCCGGGGTGAGCTCTCCCGTCTCCCTGTAGAGTTCCCTTCGCAGCCTGGCCCATTTGGTACACGCAAAAATGTGTGACAGGCATTGTCCTCCTCTCCTGGGCAAAACCGACAATCGGGAGACCGTGACTTGCCGATCTTGTGCAGGTTAGACTGAAAACACCCGTGCCCGCTCAAAAGCTGGGTCAGATCGAAGTCATTCTCACCATGCCTTCGATTTAGCCACGGTCTCACATCCGGGATGAGGCGCGCAGTCCACCTTTCCTTCGTGCAATTCCTCCAAGACTGCTGCCAATCGTTGAGCGAGCGTTGTCTCTCCTCGCGGACAACCATCTCCCTCGCATCCTCGTTTCGGCGCAGGTAAATAGCGCGGCGCTCTCTAGCAAGGAGGGCGACAGGTATCACGCCCGCAATCACTCTTACCGCCGAGTCGGAGACTGTTGGATACGAAGATGCAATTCTCAGTGCTCCTCTTCTCTGTACCTGTGCCAATCGTTTTCGGTATACCTCTTTGCTGAGAGCGTCGCCCCATACCTCTGCTCCGTACATTAACACTGACCCTACAGCACTCATCAAGAGGCGTCTTCTTGATGGGCTGGGTCCCCCTACGTTGGCCATAAGTCGACTCAGGGCCGATATTCCCGAAGCAGCCTTCTCAGCCGTTGCCCTGATTTGCTCAGAGAAACTCATCTTCGAGTCGATCAGTAGCCCCAGTTACTTCACTGCTGGCTTCGATTCGACCTGTATATCTCCAATACTGATCATCCTTACTCTAGGGATTCTCTTTTTTGTCAAGATGACCACTTCGGTTTTCTCCAGTGCTAAACTGAGCCCGCGAGCAGTCATCCAGTCCCTCACTCGGCGCATTAGCATACCTAGCCTAAGTTGCGCTTGTTCAACGGTGCGTCCGGCGACCAGAGCCGCAACATCATCCGCATAGCCGACCAAGCGCGACTCATCTGGCATCTCAAGTCTCAGTAGCCCGTCGTAAGACACGTTCCACAGGTCCGGACCAAGGATAGATCCCTGGGCAACACCCGATGTAATTTCCATCCTTCGTTGGCCCTGTGTCGTGTCGTAGAGCAGGCTTCGGTCCTTTAGGTAGTTCCTCAAAAGCCGCATTAGATATTCTGGAACTTGAAAAGAGTTTTCTAGCGTGTCCAGAATATCCACCCATCTAGCGGAGTTGAAGGCATTCCTGACGTCGAGTGTCACCAACAGGACGATCCGTCGCTTGGTCCGACTATATGCCTCTGCCTTTTGGACCGCGTTCACCACCTCTGCAATCGCATCAATGGTAGAACGTCCTGCTCTAAAGCCGTACTGCCGAGGAGATAGGTCCCCAGCAGCACGAATCGCGTCAGTGAGTCTTCCCTTGATGAGTTTCTCTAGCAATTTCCCAGCCGTGTCTAGCATGCATAACGGGCGGTATGCAGACGGCGATTCGGGATTTCCCTTCCCCTTGCTGACCAGCACGAGCCTCGCCACCTTCCATCGTACCGGGAAAACCCCGTCCCGCAGGCAAGCGTTGAATGTGCTGAGCAGCAAGTCAGGACAATGGTGATAGACGAGCTGCAAAACCTCAGCTGGAACACCATCTGGACCTGGAGCCTTCCTCGCTTTCAGGGAGAGGACTGCCTCCTCCAGTTCCAGCTGTGTGAAGAGTGGGCACTCGACTGCTGTTTTGCCATGGACAGCGTCAACACGAACGGGATGGGCGGGGAAGAGTCCCCGCACTATCGCGTCCATCTTTTCCGCGTCATGTATACAAGGCTTCCGTAGGGCACCAAGTTTCCCCATGACCAGCTTGTAGCCAAGGCCCCACGGATCCCTATTTACATCGTCCACGAGGTCTTGCCAGCATCGGGCCTTGCTCTTGTTAATTAGCCTGCGAAGATATTTCCTGCCGGACCTGTATGCTGCTAGCCTAGTGTCTGCCTCCTCCCGTGTTCGCGCCCGCTGGGCCTCTCGCCGAAGTTTGTGACACGCGCTTCTTTGTTCGGCGATCTCGTTTGACCACCAGTATACTGGAGGCTTACCAGGTCGGGGTCTCCGACGGGGCATGGAAGATTCGCAAGCAGCTATGATGGTACTCATAGTTGAGTTCACCAAGTCCTTGGCTGTAGGCCCTCCACTCCCTAGCGGAGCTCCCAGCAACGGTGCGCCTGCCGCAACCGCGTCAGCAAACCTCTCAACGTCCATCCTCCCAGTCCTCCATCCGAGGATTGAAGTTTGGGCATATGCACGCAGAGTGGCACCGTCGTGAATCTCAACAGCTATATACTGGTGATCACTAGCCGAGTAGTCCTCTAGTACTCGCCAGTTTCGTACTCTGGGTACCAGGGACTCCGAAGCGAGTGTCACATCGGGTATGGTTCCTACGCAACCCCATCGGCGGAAAGTAGGGGTGTTACCAGTATTCAGGACAAAAAGCGCTGTTCTGGCCGCCATGTCCAAGATTTGCTTTCCCCTTGGGTCGGATTGTGGCATACCCCATTCAATGGCTCTAGCGTTGAAGTCTCCCCCGACCAGCATGTGGCCCTCTGTGTTCGAGACAGCGTCCTCCAGGGCATCGAGTTTGGTTCGAAAAGATCGCATTGCCTCGTTAGGCGTCAGATAAACACTGAAATATGTTATCCCTGAACACCGCACCCACACAAAACCATCCCCGCGTCCATGGCCCTGCACCTGAAGGCGGGCGCTGTCTCGAACCCAGATGGCCGAGGTACCAGATTTGTCAGGGTACCACGCTTGCGAGTCCTTGTTATGATGTTGCTCGCTCAGCAACAGGAGGTCAGCTTTCTTATCCCTCGCAAACTGCTCAAGTAGGTCCTGGGCGTTTGTGCTTCGGTGCAAATTGACCTGCAGGATACGGATCATTTGAGTATCGATTTGGCTTTAGTTAGGGCCTCCTTGAAAACCCAGCATCTCCCTGTCCCCGGCTCATGTTTGAGGTCGCCGGGTGCTAGCTTAGCATCCTTGCAAAGAATGCATTTTGCCTCGTTCGTGCACTCCTTCCTTTTGTGCCCCGTTTCACCACATTTGTAGCACAGAGATCTCCTGTCGGGTCCCCTACAGCCATACGCGGTGTGTCCGTATTCGAAGCATCTGAGGCAGCGGATAGCGATCGCTCTTCTCCGTATCCTGCAGATCACCCAACCTATCTTAATTTTGCCCTTCGCCAGGATTTGCTGGGCGTCTTTATCAGCTAGTTCGACAATAGCCATGCATTGTCCCCTTGTGTTTTCACGTGTCAATCTTGCCTTGACTTCACTTAAGCTGGGGAACTCCCTCGTAATGGCATCCTCTACTTCAGCTTTGTCCGTGACGCAGTCAAGGTCCCTGATTTCCACGGTGGCCATTGGTTCGAGCGAGGCAACCGTTGCCGCATCTCCAAGAACCTTTTGAACCGCGTCACGGAATGCATCTTTGTTTGTGGCCTCTGGCCCGAATTCCACCAGCAAGCCACCGGTCCGGGTTGGTCGAACTGCTTTGATGGCAGTTTTGGTGTCGTCTGGCTTGACCGCTCCTTTAATTTCACGTAGGACATCTGCGTAGGTTCGGCCCTTAGTTGGTTTAATAAGCAGTGCCTCTCGCAAGGGTTTGCGCCGCGGTTTGCTTTTTGTTTTCTGCGGTATATCGGGGGTTTCTTTGTTCTTTTCGTGGTTGAGCTCTTTGTCAGTTTTTTCTAGGAGTAGCTTTTTGGCCGCTTTTTTCGCTACCTTGTTTCGCACCACATGAAACTCCTCGCCTGGAGTGTCAACTTCGTTTATGGTCTCGTCCTTCCTCCTTTTCTCACGGTCGCCTTCAATTGGGCTACCGGCCATTCTTTTGCTGCTGCTAGGAGCCACTGTTGCCTCGAGGGAGAGTGTGTCTTTTTGGTGCTTTTCGGTTGCAAGCCACCTCCGCCTGTAGTGCGTTATGCGGCCAAAAAGCTCCTCCAGTTCAAGAATGCCATTCTTCACACTCTTGCCTATGTTTTTCTGCACTTCGCAGGCAGCCCTCAGTTGTTTGACGATATTCCCCGCTTTCCGAGTAAGCCGCTCCTCTTCGGCGCGGTCAAGGGCGATTGTGTTATTTGGCGCCACCTCTTGGGAGAGGCCCCCGTTTCCTAGCCCTTTTGCTTCTATCGCTTGGGTCGCGTTTGAAGTGGCGTCGACCAACGGCAAAACTTCTCCCTCCCCCAGTCTTACACTGGCCTCTGTTGGTGTCGCAGCTTGCTCCGGATTGTGTACGTCTTGCACTGGGCGCTCCGGGGTGCGCTTAGTCCTCCTACTGCGCCCAAAGGCCGCAATGATGCCAGATTGCACAACGCACTCTGCCTTCTTTCGTTCGTTAGTCCGTCTGTGGTCTGTCTCCGATGATTTAACCTGTGATGTTGACTTTGACAGTGTTTCTGGGGTTTGCTGCCTCCCCCCGCAATCGGTGACTTGTTTTATCGGTGTTCTTGCCAACAGCGGTTTTTGCCTGAAAGGGTTCTCCGTGCTAGCGTCCTGTTTGCTTGTGGTTTCATTTGTTGGATGTTTTTGATCTGTTGATTTTATTTGCTCCATTTTATTGGGTCCCCCCTCGGAGCCGCTATCTCCGTTCGTGTGTGTAGTCGCCTTTTTGGTCCCATGGTTATCTTTGCAGAGCAGGGAGGCCATGCGAGGGTTGGCACAAGCCCTTATGGGGACAAGTGCTCAGAGCCAGACCAGCGCTAATCGGGAGTCCGTCTCAACCGAACCTACACCACCAACCCAATGGTGCGAACTTCGAACGTACTCCGAGGCCTGCCAAGGTTTTACCGGGACGGAGACGGTATGATAGTTGAATTGGAGCCGTTCACACACGAGTTTCACCTCGGCGCTACTGTGCAAAGCAACTAGGTCCAAACCATCACATCCGCCAGCCCAAAGCGTCAATTCCAGTTCGTTGTCCAAAGCGTAGTCCAGATACAATGAGAGTCGTTACCTGTCATCCCAGGAGGGAACCTCACGGCACCCCCCATATCCTCGGGTCCGTGGGGGCGGCACTCCCCAAAGAATGCTAGCCTCCAAGAATGTTCTTGTCGACCGGCTTTCTCCCTGCGGGAATCAGCTTTGGGTGACATTTCTCGACTCAAACTAACGTAGGATGGCAATGTCATCCAAAGCTGACGTTCGCTCGAAAGCCATATGGCAGCGATGGGCATGTGTGCGAGTCAGCAGTGGCGTAGGGTCAACTCATTTAAAAGATTTTCACGGAACGTAGCAGAAGTCTTAGCAGCACTCAACGATATCATCTGGGGCAATAAAAAGAACGATGCATTGAATACCGTGCTGGGGGCAGTCATTGAACAATGGGTTGACAACGATTGAAATTCTGAATTATCTGAGTTTTGACCTCGTGTTATTAATTGCTAAGTAAATGAAACTCGTTTTTCCCTTATACACGGGCAAACAAACCCGTGTATAAGGAAAAAGCTAGTTTCATTTACTTAGCAATTATTGAAAGTCCTTTGTATTTTTTTTCAAATAAGCTTAACACAGCTCAAATACATTACAGCACCTACTACAGGGAGCTTTTAGCCATATACAAAGCCATCAAATACTGTCAACATACGCTGGATATTCGAGATTGACAATTGGAATATATAGCCTAATTTGTTAACGACGTCAGATACGGGAATGGTAGCAAAAACGTTGTAGCCGACACACTATCCGAAATTGAAGAAATCAACTTGATTACCAAGGACAACATAATTACTGTCAGTGACATTGCTGAGGCTCAAACTATGGATGAAGAACACGAAACATGTCGGAAAGATGAAAAGTCGCTGCAACTCCAAGCTATCAGCATCATTGTGATATATCGACTGGACAACCCAGATCGTTTGTGACATAGATGTTACAGCGCTCGATTTTCAGCAAAACCATGGACTAGCACATTCAGGCATACGTATCATCATGCACTTGATGTCGTTGGCAATTTGTTTAAGTGGCTCTCCTCCTACCTTTCGAATCGAATATGCCATGTTACTTTCAATGGCTTTACCTCTTCTCCTTTTGTCCCGTCTAGCGGCGCTCCCCAAGGGTCCATTCTCGGTCCGCTTTTATTTGTCATCTTTATCAATGATCTGCCTTCAGTCATTAACTCCTCCTGCCTTCTTTATGCAGACGATGTGAAATTATTCTAGGTCGTATCCCCTCAAAATGACCTTGACATACTGGAAGCTGATCTAAATTCCTTGGACCTTTGGTGTCAATCTAATCAGTTTCCTCTTAACGTTTCTAAATGTATACATGTATCCTTTTTCTCCAAACTTTATCCATTCATTGGTCATTTCTTCATAAAAAATAAACGTCTTAGCACCGTGACTCATATCAAAGATCTTGGAGTCACCTTTGACTCCAAACTATAATTCGATCTTCACGTCTATGATATTGTTTCCAGAGCATCACGTGTATCTGGATTTATTTTACGTCACTCCATCATATTTTCTGATCCCTTTTCTTGTATTAAGTTATTTGTAAGTTTAGTTCGTTCTATCCTTGAATACTGCTCCCCAGTCTGGTCTCCTCATTTCGTTTACCTTAAATCCTCGATCGAATCTGTTCAGCGTAAGCTTACGAGAATTTCACTGTTAAAATTCGTATTCCTTAATGTTATTATCATGTTCGTTTGTCTATCCTTGGTATTCCTTCTTTAGAACACCGCCATATTTATCTGGATGAAGTTGGTAGCTGAACTCCTGGTCAGAACTGCTGTCCGTCCTACCAGAAGTTCCAAAATCTTTGATGTTCCGTTTGCCAGGAGCGTGACTTATTTTCACTCTCCTCTACTAAGGATTACGCGTAAACAGGATGATCTTCAGCTTGGATCTTTCCCCACTTCTTATCTCCATTTTAAAAACAGAGTAACTTCTGCACTCGCTAGGCTTTGAATATTTTCTTAATTGTTTTCTATGTCTCTCTATCTTTCACTTTTATTACTATTTTTGTAATTGGATTATATCTGTAAAATAGCAATCAATAATAAATAAATAAGCAAGTTGATACGAAAACCCAATGTGATAATAAATATTACCAGTTAGGCCAGGCGTTGTCTCATTTGTTAGCGTTTGGAAATCAATCGGCATGTGAAAAATGCTCCAGAAAATTTCGTTGCTCTTGACAAACGTTTCCAGTATATCCATTTAGACCTACTTGGGCCATTACCATTGTCACAGGGCTGCACATATGTTCTTTCCATTGTTGATCATTTCACGTGGTGGCCGGAGGTGATACCTATTCCAAACGTATCTACTTCCCCGCAGGGGGAACGCCAGCCAACAGGAATACTCTTGGAGGCTACCACGCTGTGAGGAGTCCCGCCCTCTCATACCCGAGGAAATTCACGTAGGGGGGACACCATAACGTCCTAAAAAGGAAGAGCAGGAAATTCTTCAGGTCGTGCCAGATGTTCGAGCAGTGGTAAAAAATATGAAAAACATCGAGAATTCAATGTTTATTGTCACAATCGCTACAGAAGCGTTAAGAACCATCCTGAAGTCTACAAAGTGATTACGGCAGGAAAAGAAAGGAGTAATCAGACATATAAAGCACGGTTGTGGAAGCACTGCACTCGGAAACAAAAGCCGATAACCTCTCCCAAGAACGGAGGTCGCAAAGTACAATTTCCGACCAATGACATGAGAGAAAAGACTAATCCAAAAAGTGAGATGCATTTCAAAAGAATACAATCTGTATGTGGCTCTCCAGAAATCAGCAAAGCAGTAAAGATTGGGCTTCTTGAAGTAGAAGAGCTACTGGACCACATAGGGCATTACCGAAGGAGCTGGTTAAAGGCCAAAGAGGACCAAAGGCCGAAAAGTGCAGAAGGTTAAAAAAGCGCTGAGGGCTAAGCCTAAAGGACATACACAGATAGCTCCACCATCAAATGTTAACAAAAGAATACGGTCTAATCCAATCGAAGGAGATGGGGATAGAAGAAGGAAGGAATAGGGCACTTGATGGGCGTGGGTGGCCAGATCAGGGGTTCGAAAGAATAAAAGGAGTGAGGAAAGCTGCAAAGAAACTCATTCAAAAAGTGCCAGAAAATAAAGTTCTCATGGACCCCCAACAAGAAAAAGACCTGATGAGAAAAATGACAGGAAAAGGCCCTGATGAAGATCTGAGCAATAAGTACTGCACGTCAGACCCCAAGATGGCCGACCCAACGCAATATCAGGGAAAATGAAAGGCCCGAAGACACCACTACTGCTATTAAAGCAGTATCATTAGCCCGATTGGGCCACATTCTGGACAGATTTGGAGCGGAGGTCAACAATGAAGAAGTATTCTGTGGTGCTGTAAGGAAAATCTTCAACAAAAGTGCACCTATAGCTTCGCTCGAGCCGCTGACAACAATCGAAATAAGAGACATTGACTGCATCTCGGACCTGGCCGAGGTAGAAGAGGTCATCGAAAGGCAGTTCTCTAGCTTGGGCAAGATCAACACGAGACTGGCACCAGAAAACCATAGGAGACAACATATGGCCATCATTGACTTGACCGCGAAAAATGCCGAACAATATCTAAATTAAGGCAAGGTAAGAATAGGGTGGGTTGTCTGCAGGATATGGCAAAGAGCAGTGCAAGTATGCAAAGGACTCAATAAGAGTTCCCTTTGTTACAAATGCGGTGAAATCAGACGTAAAACAAAAGGGCGTACAAAGGCGAAACACTGTATTCTTTGCAAGGATGCGGGTCCAAAACCGAATCTTGGGCACGTCTTTGGATCAGGGAAATATCGAGTTTTTCAGAAAGCCCTATTCAAGGCGAAATCAGAACATCAATGGCACGTATCCTGTAGGTAAACTAACATTGTAGTTCAACCACCCAAAAAACCTGCTCAAGCAGTTTGCGAGGGACATGAAAGTCAACTGTTTGCTGCTGAGTGAGCAACAGCACGATAAAAGTTCTGTAACAAGGTATCCTGATGAAACTGGTACTGCCGCCTTCTGGATTTGGAAAAACGGTTTCGAACGGTGCTCATGCACCACCTTCTTTATTGTGTACTTAATGCCGAATGAACCGATACCATCTTTTCATGTCAATCTTAATGCTTTCGAGGATGCTGTCTCGTACGCAGACTGCAACGTGCTTGTTAGGATGGACTTCAACGCCAAAGCAATCGAATGGGGCATACCTTTAACAGATTTGTGGGGAAAATGACTCCTAGAAATGGCAGCCAGGACGGTGCACGTCGTACTAAGCGCTGGAGATATGCCAACTTTTCAGGGAACTGACTGCAAAGGAACGATCCTCGACGTGGTATTTACCTTGGAGTCCTTTGTAAAGAGAATACACAATTGGGGGCTATTAAGTGTCTACTAAATCAGTACATTCTGCTTAAGATCCGTGATATTGTCTAGCGACGTCCGTGTTCTTGATATTCATAAATGGAGTGGAACATCGAGAGGATGGGCGTCGAGAAGTTCATTGAGGTAGTCACTGCAGGTGCTCCGCTGCAGGATGGTTCGCAGAGGAAAGAAGAACTGGCAGCTCAATACGTGGTAAACTCAACTATGAGGATTATCACGATTACTTGCAACGATTCTATGTCCTGTCCTCAGTATACTTGTGGTCGACTGAAATCGCTTAAAAATTGGAGAGAGTGTCATAAGCTTCACGGAGAGGCTCAAAGGGCATGGAGCCATGACGGGGCATGCAATTGGGAAGGAGCATATAAGCCGGCCAGTAAATACCTTCGCAAATCGATGAACAATAGCAAGACTCACTGCTGGGAAGATCTAGCGGACAATGTGAACAAGGATTCGTGGGGCCTTGTCTACAAGCTAGTAATGTGGAAGCTTGATGCCATACGGAAGCCTCGCATATATGAAGCGGAAAAGATGGACAAAATAGTGCGGGCACTCTTCCCCATCCATCCCGTCCATGTTGACACTGTCCGTGGTGAAACAGAAATCAAGAGCCCACTCTTCATACAGCTGCAACTGAAAGAGGCAGTCCTCTCATTGCAAACGAGGAAGGTGCCAAACCCAGATGTTGCTCCATCTGAGGCGTTGCAACTTATCTATCACCGTTGTTTGGCCCTGCTACTCGGCATATTCAATGCTGGCCTACGCAATGGGGTTTCCGCGGTACAATGGAAGGTAGTGAGGCTCGTAGCCTCGAGTCTTGGAAGGGTGATCCCGGACTGCCATCTATGTACCACCCGTTATGCATGCTAAACATGGCTAGAAAACCATTTTAAAGTTCCAGAATCTCAGATGCGGCATCTGAGGACTACCTGAAGGACCGAATCCTGCTTTCTGACACGACACAGGGCAAACGAGGGATAGAAGATTCATTGGGTGTTGCACAGGGATCTATCCTTGATCCAGTCCTGTGGGACATGTCTTACGATGAGCTATTGAGACTAGAGATGCGAGATGAGTCACGCTTTAACCGTTACACGCATCATTAAACAAGCGCAACCTAGGCTAGGTATGCTAATGCGCCAAGTGAGAGACTGGGGCAAAGCTCTCAGAAAGGGGTTGCCAAAAGGGCTTGGCAAAGGTACGGAGAAGATGAGCACTGAAGATTGCATCCTCGTATCCAACAGTCTCTAGTTTGGTGTAAGAGTTATTGCAAGCGAGATACCGGTTGCCCTCCTTGCTAAAGAGTGCCACGCTTTTTACCTGTGTCGAAATGAGGACGTGAGGGAGATGGTTGTCCGCGAGGAGAGACAGCGTCTACTCAACCATTGGCAGCACTCTTGGGTGGATTGCACGAAGGGAAGGTGGACTACGTGCCTCATCCCGTATGTGAGACAGTAGCTAAATTGAAGGCACGATGAGACTGACTTCTATCTGATCCAGCTTTTGAGCAGGCATGGTTATTTTCAGTTTTACCTGCACAAGGTTGATAAGTCACGTTCCCCCGATTGTCGGTTTTGCACGTGAAGAATGGGATAGTCTATGACGAAGCCTCTACAGGTAAACTGCAGAGCTCACCCCAGTTAATATAGTCGCGGTGATGCTCGGATCGGTCAACAAATACAACCATCTGGCACATTATGTAGAGGAGGGGTTCCCCAGCTTCAAAGCACCGCACGGCGTAACCAAACGAGACCTGGCCTGAAGTAATGTGTCAAATGGTCACAGCTGGTTTCTCGTGTTGACAGTGTAGATGTTAAGTGGGTGGTATAGCCGCCCACACGTATGAGAGTCCCACACTCAGCGCGTAAATCATATTCACCTCCCAACCACACAAAAAAGCTAGGTCCGGTAAAAAGGTCACTACATTAATCATACTTTGGATCTCATCCTGTCCTTGAACGCCGCAGCAACTTCGTCTATCGTATTCAATTCGACAACAAGGCGATCACTGTGTCACGGCTCAACCCGGCTCATCTACTCAATACGAATCATTCTGACGAGCCCGTGATGATCAACCAATTCATCGTCAACGGAGAAAAGGAAATACAGAAAATATATCCAGCGTCTCGAGCGCCGCCGACTACAATTCCGTAACACTTGTTAATTCTTGAACATTACTCAGAGAGAAAAAAGTTTTGTGGAGTATGAATAGTGCAAACTCTCACCACAAGAGTAAAGTCAAAATGTCAAATAAGGGAATTTTGTCACGCATTACTTGTAAGAGTTCGAGAAGAGAAGCATCGCGCACGATATATTTTTCATAAAGATTTTGGATACTATTGTCCACTATCTTTTGTTATTGGATAGTTATTCGCTACAATTTAAAATTAGTATGCTATAGATTTCATGAAAAATATTTGAATTTAGAGTGCCTTTGCGGCCAGTAAGTTTTTTTTTTTTAATTTATATGCTTTAATTTGCTTTGTGTTTATATGAAAATGCAAATGTTGGACTCAGTTAAGCATATTATTCATTCATTTATTCATAGTCCGTGTAGAGCAGTGGGTTAGGAGACACTTCGCATGATCAGCAGCTCCTAAGTTCAACCAATGGTAGTTGTATCGAGTTTGAGCTTCTGATGCTGTTGTCAGACTATCAGTCCACCCAGCTGTGACGGGCACCAATTGAAAATTAAGGTAATAATTACATGGTTGAGCGTGATATTGACCCTATCATCTCGGATTCCCTACGGTTGTGGAATGAGATTATCCTAACAACAAAATCTCAACGCCAAGGTTCGGATTTGAACTGTTGTGCGATGGATTATTATTATTATTATTATTATTATTATTATTATTATTATTATTATTATTACTCATGTTTAGATTTCTAAGAACAATTTAAAAACTGTGTAAAATTGGTATATTATGAAGACAACACAACCAAATAAACCAGCACAGCGTTAAACTTTAGCGACTTTTTGGTAAATGTTTCGAGATAAATTTACCTATTGCGGAGAGTACTTTATATTCGTATATATAAATATATACATGGGATATAATGAAACTTGTGACCACGCTAGAGGTTGCAATTTTGCTCCAATTTTCACGAAATTTTCAGAAAGGGTGTATTGAGTAAATATCTGAGCTAAATTCATTTACCAGCTAAATCAGCCGAGCGAAAACAAAATGGCGGCCAGTTCAGCCGAAAAATCGTGATTTCTACACTGGCAAAAGCATAGCTCAGATTTGGACGAAATTCAGTACAGAGGATCATTGATCTATGTGATGACTTCCGCAATAAAAATATTCAATGTTGAACCATCTGAAACAAAAAACAGTGGCCAGTTGAAGGTCGAAGACGTGCGATAATTAGGTGTTGCAGCTATGACCAAACCTTCCAACCAATTTTAATAAAATTCTGCAGGTTGGTAAAACTATGAATATTCAAACAATGTAAAAAAACTTCTAGTTCTCAAAATAAAAAAAAAAAAAACATTATGGCGGCTTGTTGAGGCATGAAACTTAAAAGGCTTCTAAAAGTCACAATTTCTTGATGTACATTGTGACAACGAAGTACCCGGAAATTGTAATTTGAATTCCCCGAGTAAATGATAAGACTGTCCTTAATTACTATGCCAAATATGAGCTCGATCTGTCAACCAGTTTGTTTACAGCAGCTGCTTAAGTCGGTACACCTCAGTAGTGCGTTGCAGTTTTTGTGATTTTTTTTTATTGTGACCAAATTTAAAGCCAAAAACGCAATAAATACCATCGAAGTACCACCGTATTCATCAGACTCAGCTTCGTGTGATTTTGATGAATAATTAAATATTTTACGTGTTATTTGCAATTTCTGTGTACTTTTTTGTCACAATGTAAACCAAAACTCGCTGAAGGGACTGAAGGCCATCCCAAAAAGTGCTCGCGAAAAGTGTTTCGAGGACTGGAAAAATCGTTGGCGTAAGTGCAGGGCATCTGATGGGAATTACTTTGAAGGCAAAAAAATAAATATTGATGAATAATTAAAATTTTGCGTTTTATTTGCAATTTCCGGATACTTTTGTCACAATGTATATAAAACTTGATATTAAGGTAGAAAATAATCACATCTAAAGATTTCGTCATTTTGATAACTATGCATGTGCAAATTACAACAAGTTGGGTAGACAGACCTACGCTCATGTCAGAAGGGTTTTGTACTCAACTGACAAAATGCAGTCAACATCAACGAATAAAATCAGGAAACGTGTCAAATACGATTTTATTGGAGAAAATATGAAATTCGAGGATCATACTATTATTAATAAAGTTGAACGAATTTCGGCTTCTGAGGTATTTGTTATTGTTATACTCATTAATGTTTTGATAATTTTTCAGATTTTTTAGATCACAGGTGTGTATTCGCGAAGGAGGAAACACATTTTTCGTGTTTTTCCACCCTGTGCCCTCACTGAAGGAAAAATTGTCAGTTTAAGAACTGTTTTGAAAAGCTCTTATAAAGAACTTTCATTTGATACTCATATCGGCTACCTTTGACTAAATTTTTTTTCAGCGGCCACTCCTCTGTACTGTAATCATCGATTCATGGTCAATTTTTTCGAATCCTAGAATAGTTACAAATTCCTTTTGCTAGGAGCTCTCTGCTGCCTCCTCGACATGATTCACCTATGCGTATTGAAGGTACTCATCTTCAGTCATTCATTAAATTGAACGAAGTGTTCAAAGCATGCACCTTAAACGCGGAAGTAGGGAAAAAACAACTCAAGATTATTCAATCTTTGCATATAAAACAGCCACTATTTTGCTTTACGATTACTGATACCACTAGCTGAGCCCATTCTCAAAGATATTTATGCACCTATCATTCCTAAAATGTTCATGCAAATCCTAGCAAAACTGTAGTGCCTAAGTCGGAAAAAGCGCATATTGTTCCATAGCCATATGTTTCCATAGTAATACAGCGCATATTGTTCCATAGTAATACAGGAAAATTAAAATCGCTATAACTTCGTTAAATACAATTTGACCTTTATGAAACTTTTAAGGACAGCTTAATCTTATAAATAGTCACCTGTAAACTAAATTTTATTAAATTTAAGGGTACCCTTAAGATTTTAGTCAAGAAAACATAAAATCGATATATCATACCATTACTAACAAATTTGAGTGAATTTCAACTTCTCATGTATTTTTTGTTGTTGTACTCATTAAGGCCTACATTCATGTTTTTTCAGATTTTTCGGATTTAAGGTGTCCATTCGCGAGGGGGGTGGGGGGGATACGCGAAAAGTTCGTACATTCCCCCTTCTCCCTGTCCCCCTCGGTACCGATAAGGCAATTTTAAGACTTGTTTTGAAAAGATCTCATTGAGACCTTTCCAACGACACCCTACTCGACTACCAATGGTGAAAAAATTTGTTCAAAGGATCACCTCCCTATATGGGGAGACACCCCTTAAACCCCTTTGAAAAATTTTTCCACTCTTGAACTCCAGGCGCGGCGGAAGATCTGTTGTTTGTGTTTCCCACACAACGCATGGGACTTCACCATATGTTGAAAACAACACATGCGATCTACTGATGTACGATTGCCCTGCGTTTGTGCATGCAAAATACGTGGAACATTGTATTAGTCCGTTCCACAGAAACATTTGAAAAATCGAGACGTGTACCGCGCGGCAGAGTCTCCATCTTGCAACTGCCGACAGAAACTGTCAGTACAACACAATTCATTAAGTTCGTGTGCTGGTCTGTCTTTTTCGCACTTGCAACACTCCTATATAGTCCTATATCCTGTTTGCTTCGTGCCGACTGTCGAATGAAAGGTATGAGAAAAAATGGATAAATTTGTGATCAGGAGAAAAAGAGAAAACGCTGATGAAGTAGAGGAATCCAACCGAAACGAAATAAAGCTTCAGCGGTTAGACGTCCCGAACAACGTGAAACGAGCGAAAACGACAGCAATGTTCTTGACAAAAAACAAATCGACGATTCAGCTGATTCTCGAAATCGACGTAAGTGTAATAATGACATCGTGCTAACATATGTTTCAATACGAGTAGCACGAATATGAATATGAAATATAAGGTCAATGTGTTTACAATCGTGACTCCTGTTAAAATTTGTTTTCTAAAAAGGTTTTATTTTGTTGCAAAAATAAGAAACGATTTGGGGGAAACCTAGATTAATGAAAAAAAGGTGTTTAAAAATTTTTTCTTATACTCATGAAATGGAGTTTTCGCGAGAAGCGAGGTTGCTTGAGTGAGCAACAATACCTAACAAACAGCTTCCCCCTCCCTATCACCGTTCCCCCACTTCCAAACACAACACATGGCTTGAAGCTGTTCCGCTGCGCCTGGAAGTCACCACTTCTGACCTTTACACAAAGTTTCATTGCTGTAGCTTCTATAGTTTCGGAGAAAAAGGGCTGTGACATACAGACGGACACAGGTCGTGATTGCAATAGGGTTTTGTATTTTAGTACAAAACCCTAAAAAGGCGGCGGTTCAAATATGTAATTTTTTCAGATCAGTCTTTCGGCGGCTTTAGATGAAACTTGAAATTATGGATAACTGTGTTAAAATCTTGTATTCTGCAAAAAAAAATATCAAAATTAGATGAAAAATGAATTGAAAAAGGTAAAATCTAACATTTTTAGCTGCCAATTTCAGTAAAAATTTAATACTTTTGTCCTGTATATTGATACCGATTTGAACGAGATTTGGCATATTCATTTATGAGATTCTACGACACTTATATTTTTAAAGAATCCAAAATCAAGTGCATAAATTTAAAATGGTGCCCTAAAATGCTCAGAAAATAAGCACAAATCGCTACTTTATTAGTGATTTCAGCATTGAATGTTTTTCATGGAAACGTTGGAAATGGCTTAAATTGGAAGTATCTATAAATACAACTGACTATTATCCTAAAACAGTGTTAGATTTTCAAAGTAGTGGCTAAAAAAATGATTATTTGCTTTAAAAATAAGGGTACCACTAAGAAATGTGAAATTTGGTGGTGTCAACGGGATTTTTTTTCAGTTGGAACCATATTATATTTGTGCTAACTCAATTGAAGGACCCTATGTATGAGCCATATTGAAAATACTTGGAGAGTGGTTTTCAATGTCGGCATTATTTTATGAACTCCTAATGGCTTTTTTTATTTATCGTAGTTTTCTCCATTGAAATGAAAAACAATCATCTAAACTGGAATATTAAGCAATTAATCTTTTGTAATTTATTAAATATTCGGAAAATATACACTGATCCTAGCTGAATCTATTGACATTGATTGTATCTCTCAATCGCTCACTTCAAGACAATGCAAACTCAAAACTACAGGCAATTAATTAGAAACCTTCATTTAAACTCAGTTGCTTGACTGAAAAATCGCTTTCCATTCTAGTAGAAATTTTTAATATAGTGTCGAAATTCCTTGGTGTCATATAAATTTGGCGAGGAGTTAATACAATTGAAATAAGTCATCAAATTCGCAAGCGCATCACAGTATAAATTTTATCAGATTCTTATCGAATTTTCATTAAGAAAGTTCATTTTGAAAAAGTGAATATGATCATTAAATAGGTAACATGATCTTATCCATAGATTCTAGAAAGAACAGTGATATGATCAAATTAACAAAAAAATGTATTCAGATCAAATTTCGTAGAAGAGATTAGATACATGTGATGAATACGAATAAAACTTAATGTTTCAAATAAATTCAGATCAGGTAGATATGCAAAATTTATTGAAACAGATGCAGAAGTTCTTCGACTCCTTCTTAGAAGCTGTTGAACCAAAGATGATTTGAAAAATTAATAGAAGCTTCACATTAGTTGCATTAGAACTTTGCATTCAACTCACTGTTAATAAGTTATTCCCACGAAGTTTGGTCATTGCCTTGATTTAAAACTATAAATGAGCTTAGTCAGACCTCGTTTCAGATATCCTTTTTGTTTTCTCAATAGGATTAATGACCAGCGATTGTCAAAATAGATTTAAATGAATCCATTGATATTTCCATTCAACCCTTTCTCGCCCTGATCGAATACTAGTCTTCAGCCAATCGCTTCCTTGCACACCTGAAACGGATTAACATTTTTTTGTCAATTGCTAAGAAATAGGACATTAAATTCAACGGTTAAACTCCTTCGAGATGCAACGAAACGTACAGAACTTTCTCACAAACAATATTTCAGTTGAAATTTGAATAGAATTCAGATGAACAATAGTCATCTTATCGATAGGGTTATGTGTGTAGGAATAATAGAAGATCCTTAGCGATAAGATTATATTTGAAGAAAAATGCACAAAAGCCGATAAGATTTTATGCAATTTCATTTGACAAAAGAAAAAGGACATGCAATGAGAGTTGTACGTCGAAATTCATTGAATTTCACTCCTCCCCAAGTTCTTTTACTAACAATCAATTTTCCATAGCGGACGTTTTATAATGGGATTTTCCTCAGCTCAAATAGATAAGTTACACACAGGAAGATGCAAATCTTTAGGATTCATGTACACATTGCAGTTTACTGGTTTGATACCAGATGTGCATCCTTTTTATGGGCGATGCAGAGGAAATGCAATAAAAATTGTTTATTAGCCATGCATCTTCAGGTAAAGAGAATAGGCAGAATCAGTCCTTGGAAGGAGTTGGGAATTTTAGGAGATGAATTTACTTGAAGATAATCTAAGGATATATCAATAAATGTGTGTTTATGACTATAAATATTTATTTAATAGTTTGGCTTTGTTAGGAAGGCGCTTGTCTGTTTGTGAAACCCGATTCTGGTACATTAGATTGATTAAATTATAATTCTCAGCTCGCGCATTTTATTTTAACCTTTATGCACATTCACTAGGGATTCCTAAGATAATTCAAGTTGTCTCCAATAATTTTCATCCTTAAAAAAGGGGGTTTAAAACATATAAAGAGAAAAAATCAAATTAATAGCGCATATGATTAAGCTTTGGTTAAGGTCTTTGGCGTGCTTCATTCCATCGACAAGAGTTGGTGGTCAGGGAAACTGATAAATTTGGCAGCAAGCTTAATCGTAACACACATTTTGTCGTCCATGGTTTTACCAGCGTTGGTAGAAGCTCGCGAGTTTGAGACCGGTTTTTTTGGGGAATTTCGGTTCCAGCGAAAACGTAGCCAAGGCGACTAGTGAATTTCAATTAAGTTATTTTCTCACCTCAAGGACTTGATTGATTGAGCAAAACCCAGGATAATCTTTTGGATACAGTCACGGCAGATAACGTCACGCAACAGCTAAAATTACATCACCTGGGTGATCTAGCATCTTGCGGGTCCAGACGTCATCTGAATCATGCTGGCTTTGCAGATTTTAATATCTCACCAGTGCTTGTAGCCTTGTAGTTGGTTGCAAACGAGTCTTCTAGAAGGCAGTTTGGACAATATCTCGAAATATTGTTCTTTATAGAACAAAAACGAAACGTTCAACAAGCTGATCATTAAGGCCGTTCAAAAGTGCGCTAAAAACCAGTTCTTTGCGAAAGAGCATCATCATATTATAACAAAGGGATATCAGTTCATCCTTGGAGCCCAGTCTTCGAAATTTCCTTTCGATTTCCAGTCCATCAGTTCTGACCATTCCGCCTATCGTTACTCCACGTGAACCGATAGTACCTTTGCTAGCCGTGACGCAGTAGAAGCTGTATAAGGTTTGAATAATTTTATGGTCATCATCAGTTTAAGATCTTAAGCAAACGTTACATATTACGAACATTGAAGTTTATAGCGGAATTCAGACATAACATTGTGGCTCATGCATAGACGATAATTCGAAGAAAGCAAAGATGTTCAGACTACCAAGCAGATTTCTTCAGAATTTCAATAAAATTATTCAAATCATGACAATAGGAAAACCTTGACGTGTAGACTAGCAAAATTTAGAACTTGTAACAAGGCTTACGTAACTTTAATGGAATTCAAAACAGAAATATTGTTAAGTATTAAGAGTTTTGTCTATTTATTTTTATGCTGGAACACTTCTTTGACATTTCGTTTTCTAGAACAATACTCACGCATACATATACACATTCTTTTTGCTATAAATATTCGCACACTCAATGTAAATCGTTCATTCCAAAAGTAATATCCGTACAATAAAGACGTATTAAAATAAAACGCTAATAATATTTCCAATTGGTTATGGTGCCCAGTCAACGTAAAACTGTATAGTTCTTTAGACATTCATAGAAAAATCGTGATTTGAAATTATTACGGACGATTGTGAAATTCGGCAACAGAGCGGTAAACGAGCATTCTGGGAAAACAGACACGGACACGTTGTTGCTTGGTTTTTCGGTGTGAATTGCGGATTCGTTTTGAGAACGTTTTGTAGAATTTAGTTCCAAATTCACGGAAATTCGTTGATACGTAATTATTTCTGGTCGATGAAATTACTTAGGTGGATAAAAATGGCTGAAGTTGGTGTAACGATTAAAATTGAAAAATTACAACAAGCATCGCAGTGGCCAACATGGCGATTCACAGTGCGCGTAATATTGGTTGCGCATGATATATTCGATGTAGTTTCTGGAGAAGAAAGTATTCTAAATGAAATAGCTGGCGATGAGGCAGTGGTTGCAGAAAATTGGAAGAAATCTTTGGCCTGGAAAAAGAAAGATGCGCGTGCTCAAAAGATTATGGCAACGTCACTTGGTGAAAAAACAATTATTCACATTATTAATTGCACAACATCGAAAGCAATGTGGGACAAATTGCCCACAGTTTTTGAGCAGAAGCATGAGGCTGGCAAACATTTACTCCAGCAACGTTTCTTTTCATTCGCGAAAGACAAAGGTGATGACATGGCAACACATATTGCGAAACTCGAAACAATCGTACAGCAGTTGAGGGATTTGGGAGTACACATCGATAATAATATGGTTATGACAAAAATTCTCATGACATTGCTGGCAGAGTACAAGCATTTCATGAGTGCATGGGAATCAACGGAACAACGTTTACAAACGATTGAAAATTTAACAAGTCGATTGATGATCGAAGAAAGCCGTGTGAATTCCAATGAAAAACAAGAGTCATCATCGGACGCATTTTTTGCGCGTCAGAATAATTCGACAAAAAAGAAACAAAATTTTCGACAGAACAGTTCATCGGCTGAAAATAAAAATCAAGCAAATAAACCACAAAGAAGTTTCAAATGTTTCAATTGTGGTGGTGATAATCACTATAAGCGCGATTGCAAGGCACCAAAGAAGAAAAAACAAATAAATCTGGTAATGAAAACAAATCAGAGCAAGAAAAAGAATCGAAGGCATTCTTTTATGAATCTGGCAAGACATCATCGAATGTAATTTGGTTTGCTGATTCTGGTGCATCGGACCACGTTTGTAATCGTCGTGAGTGGTTTCGTACGTATAATGAATTTGATGTTCGGCGGTCGATAATGGTGTCTGACGGTGGAGCAACATATGCTTATGGCTCTGGTGAAATCGATGTTTTGTCGTTTACAGGCGACAGATGGATAAAGAAAAACATTATCAAATGTTTTGTACGTGCCGAATAATCATGCAAATCTACTTTCAGATACAAAAGTTTTGGATAATGGTCATAAAACGCGATCGATTAGTCAACTGCTCGAGATTTTGGATGGTGAGAGAGTTGTGGCAACTGGTAAACGACATGGATCCTTGTTCAAAATGAATTTTAAAGTGATCCTACCTGGTCAACGTAGTGATTCATCGGTAAATATGACATTAAAAACAAATTCGTTACGTGAATGGCATGAACGGTTGGCACATCAAAATAACGCAGATGTCAATGAAATTCTGAAAAGTCGAAACATTTCTTTTCTGGATGAAAGTTTCAATTGTGATGGATGTGCATATAGAAAACAACATAAATTAAGTTTTGAGTCGCGTGATGAGAAATCGAATAAGTGCGGACAAATCATATTTGCAGATGTTTGTGGTCCAATTGAAGAAAAATCATTGGGTGGTTCCAGATATTTTGTTCTTTTCAAAGATGATTATTCACACATGCGCTTTGTGTATTTTCTAAATCAAAAGTCCGAAACCTATGAAAAATTCAAGAATTTTGTCAAAATTGCCGAGAAGGAGTGTGGTCATCCGGTTAAGATTTTGCAGACAGACAATGGTACAGAATTTGTTAATGAATTAATGACTTCATTTATGGAAGAAAACGGTATCCGTCACCGTCGTTCAATACCATACACACCAGAACAAAATGGTAGCGCGGAACGAGAAATGCGACCAATAATGGAATCTGCCAGATCGATGATTCATGCAAAAGATTTGAATCCAAATTTATGGGCGGAAGCTGTTAACTCGGCAGTTTATGTGATCAATCGAACGGGTACAAGCACAGTTAGAGGAAAACCACCATATGAGCTATGGTATGGTAAGAAGCCATCAATTGATTATTTTCGGGTGTTTGGTTCCGAAGTATATGTGCATATTGTCAAACAAAAATGAAAAAAGCTAGATCCGAAAGCAAAGAAATGCATATTTATTGGCTATGACGAAAATGTGAAAGGTTATCGTGTGCTGGATCCAGATACAAACAAAATTGAATTAGCTCGTGATGTAAAGTTTCTTATGAGCGATCACGCTGAGGTTTCATTGCCACCAATAGAGGAAAACGATAATGATATCGATGGAAGCGGTAATCTGGAACAAGATACCGAAGTGGAACATGAAAATGAAAAAAGAACGAATGAAAACGAAGAAGTTCCTCAATTGGATCGGCCGGTACCGATAAGACGTCGGCGACCGACTACATTGTCAGACATCAACGTTGAAAATGTTGTTCTGGGACGTTTAAGAAGCAGAGATGACCGTTGTTCATTAGATCAATCTTTGTTATTTTTGTCAATTCAATGTGAACCAAATTCATATGAAGAAGCTATGACATCAAATGATCGGAAACAGTGGGAGCGTGCGATGCAAGATGAATTCGATTCGTTGATGGTAAATGAGACTTGGGAACTTGTACCGAAGCCAGAAAAGCAAAAAGTGATTGATAATAAATGGGTTTATAAAGTTAAAACAAACCCGGATGGTTCAATTGATCGGTATAAGGGTCGGCTTGTGGTTCGCGGATTCAATCAACAATTCGGAATAGGTTATGAAGGAACATTCAGTCCGGTTATGCGGTTCAGTTCATTGCGTGTTTTACTATCAATTGCTGCGTCGAATAAAATGAAACTGAAACAATTCGATGTGAAAACGGCGTTTCTTTATGGTGACCTGGAAGATGATGTTTACATGCAACAACCAATAGGATTCACCGATAACACGGGTCGAGTATGCAAATTACGGAAGAGCCTTTATGGTTTAAAGCAAGCTTCCCGGTGTTGGAATCAAAAATTCAAATCGTTCATTGAAAAGTTTGGTTTTATAGCTTGTCAATCGGATCCATGTGTTTTCGTGAAATCTGATAGCCAAGACATAGTCATTTTGGCGTTATACGTGGACGATGGGATAATCATGGGAAATAATGATCCAAATATTGAATTGGTGGTTCAACATCTGCAGGAAGAATTCGAAACCAAATTGGTCACTGTTGGTTGCTTTCTGGGCATTCAAATCGAGCAGTTGCAAAGCGGTTCGATTTTAATTCATCAGAATGCTTATGCACGGAAAGTTTTACAGAAATTTAGCATGGAAATGTGCAATCCGGTGAGTGTTCCATGTGATCCAAATCAAAAACTAAGCAAATTCGAAAATGCAGATGATGGAAAATACCCATATCGACAATTGATTGGCAGTTTAATGTATCTTGCCATTGCTACACGGCCAGATATATGTCATGCTGTTGATTTGGTCAGTCGGTACATGGAGCATCCAAAAGATATTCATGTGAATGCAGCCAAAGGCATTCTGAAGTATATCAAAGGAACTTTGAATCATGGATTGCTGTATTGTAGAGGCAATAAAAATCAATTTTACGGATACAGTGATTCAGATTACGCTGGAAATTCAGACACGCGCAGAACAACAACAGGCTATGCATTTTCCATCAATGGTGGCATAGTTAGTTGGTGTTCGCAAAGTCAGGAATGTGTCACTTTGTCAACAACAGAGGCCGAATATGTGGCGGCAGCTGAAGCTACAAAGGAGTTGGTTTGGTTAAAACGATTACTCGACGAGTTGTTACCAAATCAATTCGGTGAACCGAAGCTGTTTATGGACAATCAAAGTGCGATTCGTCTCGTGAAGAATCCAGAATTCCATAAACGCACGAAACATATCGATGTTGACTATCATTACATTCGTGAAAAATTCAACGAAAAACGTTTTTCTTTGGAACATGTTTGCAGCCAAGATCAGTTGGCGGATTGTTTAACGAAAGCATTACCAAGGGACCGGTTTGAATATTTACAAAATGCGATGAATATTACATCAATCGAAAATAATTGACTTTTAACGTAACGTTTTTGATATGTGATGTTGATTAATTGATAATTCTATTTCATTATTTAATATGACAAAAAGTGGGAGTGTTAAGTATTAAGAGTTTTGTCAATTTATTTTTATGCTGGAACACTTCTTTGACATTTCGTTTTCTAGAACAATACTCACGCATACATATACACATTCTTTTTGCTATAAATATTCGCACACTCAATGTAAATCGTTCATTCCAAAAGTAATATCCGTACAATAAAGACGTATTAAAATAAAACGCTAATAATATTTCCAATTAATATTTTCCAAAATATCACTTTTGCCATAGAAGCAACAAGGACAATATTTTAATCGTTAGTATCTTGAAGAAAATAATATTTTTCGTAATCAAATAATGTAAACAATTCAAACAGCAATATTTACCAGTTGTTAAAATACCTTGACCTTGATGTTCTAACTTGCCCCGCCAAGCCAAGTCATTTTTTAAAGAAGAAAAAACTTTTTTTTCGTTAATTTTTAACTATTAATCAATTGAAATTATTCACATATCTACGAAAATATTATGTGCAAATATGGCTTAGCTGAAATTGAATGTGAAATTGATATTGTTCTGTTGTAAATGAAGCATGTTCTATTAATCCTCTTAAATATTGTAAGGACGCATCTAAATTATTGAAATGAATGAAATAATAACATGCAGGCTCCACGTACGCTATTAAAGCAAATAAAATTTCATTATTACAACTATTTTTATTGATTGGCTGAGAAACTAATGATCCCGCATTTATCTGGTGTTTTTTGTTCATGTTGCATGTTTGCCGAGCTTGGCTTTAAACTAAAGCAAAAAGGAAAAAAAAAGCAATTTGTTTTGTATAGGAAATTTTATTCCCTAACAGATAGTTGGATTTACAAGTATAGAAATCAGAAAAAAAATTGTGAATTATTCCTGTTCGTTAAATGTTCCGTGTTTCCCTGATTTGTAGATTGTACAGATCTAAACCTTAATCGCAAATTATGTTATTACTAATCGTTGTAAAGTAGCATAAATGTTAAGAGACGAACAAATACGAAACCTCGAAAGTTTTATTTTTACGCTTGTTTGAATTGTAAAGGATGTAAGAAATTTGAGTACATTAAATCTGTAATTATTGCTGTTATTTGATTAATAATCATGAGAATGGCGGAAAAAAATATTTAAAAAAAATAATGAATATGAATTGCAGAGATGAACAAATCACTTGGTCTTCTCATTTAGAGAACTTTTAACAGGTATGGGACCCGCCACGGTGGCTGGACATTCTTCTTCTGAGCTACCCATAGTGCTGTAGCACCTTCCTTTCTTAGTAGTTACAGGGGCTCTTGCACGGTAGAGTGATCTTCCACACGGATTTTTTTATTTATGTTAAAGTTTTATATGATTCGATCCTATAAAATTTTAGTATAAACCTGAAACATTTTAGGAGTATTTTGCATTTACTGGAAAGGTTCATGTAAATTGCTTTGTATGATATTTTCATGTAAATGTAATATAATTGGCCACGTCTACAATGGATCTTGATCCAAATGGTGGTGTCAGGGGGCACCGCTTCCACCTGGATGCCCCACTCTTAGTTGGGGGTCGTAAGTGTTCAGAGTAAGGATGAAATCGTTCCACGTCTCGCGCGCGTTAATCGAGCATCGACGTCGTTTTCCAAATGTCAATCCCTTTGGTAGGTTATCTCAGCCTCGACACCGTCGACGCGTTGTCTCTCTAACGTACAATTTGTGAATGCGAAAATTTTTTGTAGTGGGCCCTTGTGCTGGGAGAAAAGAACCCGCCCCACGACACCGCACTGGCACCCCCCAAACACATTCGCGTATCCTCAGATAAGGCCAATTATGGCGAGCATTAATATCTTCGCTCGCTGAGGCAGCAGCCCATCGCTGCAGTCCTTCACGGACACTTGAACTTCCTGAAAACACTCAAATGTCACCATCGGGGCGAGTTCATAGCTTCAACAGGGAATAGCCTTGAGAAAATTACTTCGAGTATCAAATATGTAGGAGCGTGCCTGTCTGAGATCTCACTAGAATATTCAGAGAGGTACACCTCCTAACCTTCACATGCATGAAGGTTGCATCTTCTAATGAGTAAATTTCAATTTAACATTTGCGTTATAGAGTTTAAAAGATGTCCTTAAATTCAATTCAATATTCTGTAACCCTTATAACAATCTGTTAGTATTTAACTTCTATTACGCGATGATTCAACAATATGCATTTTCTATCGATGCTTTTGGGCTCAGTTGGAGAATATTTTATTTTTACAGTCAAAATTTTGACCACATATAGGCTTTAAACGCCTACAATGCCACAGTTGGGTGCTTTTAGGGCCCTGATTATTTTTATTCTAGCTTCCGCTAATATTAAACCAAGAGATGCTGCCAAGGAAACTGATTGCGATTTAATAAAAGGAAGAGAAAAAAGCCTCAAAAATGGCAATAAATTGATTGATTTAAAATTTCAGAATTTCATCAATATCGTCTCAAATTAATATCCTTGAAATTTCAATTAAATAACTTCAACGCAAACACAAAAATATCAAATTCATAAAAAATATCAACTGTAAACGTAAACAGGAAAGGACTAAAATCAAATCCATAAGATAAATTCAAACCGCCAAAAATAATCTGCATCCCCTTTAAGAGTCAACAAAAAATCAACAAAAATAAGCAAACACTTCCGAATTGCATAACAACATCCGTTCCCATCAATTTTCATCCTCGTCCCATGAAAACCATTATGGGAAGATTTTGAAAAAGTCCGCGAAAAATTCTGCGAAATTTATGAATGAATTTCTAGAGTAGAACGTAAAATCAGTCAGTAGATGGCTTCCATTTTGCGCGCTCGAAGGGTGAGACACGGTTACCATACCATGTGGCGTTTATATTTCGCATCCGCATACAACCTGTAGTAGAGATCCGCGACAAGAGAATCAAAACCATTCACGATTCCGCGATAAAAGGTAGAATAGCACCTTGCTTCCTCATCAACGCTCCGCGCTAGAACTTCCTTTTTTCAGCGTGGCTACCGCAACGTTTTCGTTTTCTTACTCCTCGCATTTCCAAGCAAACATCCCTTGTTTTGAAAGTTTGTGGTAGCACTTGCATCCTGTTTTCTTCGTGGCATCTTCCTATTCACCTCAGCTCGAGTGAATTGTGTGCTGGAGCAAAAATAAGGGATGATGATGACGACAACGCCAGTGAAGAGGACGTTTCAGAAAAAAATTCACGACACAAAACACCGTGCAACTTGTACTACTGGGAAACAGGAGCAATCATAACAACATCTGCAACCCTCGCAATTTATGAACTTCCTCTTTTCGCGTTTGTACACTGTCCTTTCTTGCTGGATATCTCCGCGCGCGCCCCCATACTATGGTACTCGTATACGCACAGTGGAAACGATTCAAAAGATGAAATCATCCGATTCCGCGATTACTAAATCCAGGTGAGATCAGGCGAAAGATGTTTCCCGAATGAATGAGCGCGTATGCAGATAAGAATAAAACTAAGACGTTCATACATTGTAATATGTTGCTGCTGCCTTTCGTGTGTTTCTAATTTGTTTCTCACGAAAGGCAGCTGTATAATGTTCAAATTTGTATGGAGCTGGGATATGGTTGCGTGTTTTTTGGCAACAAGTTATGGTTTTTCATTAAGGATGTGTCTATGTTGCTCTGGAAACAAATGCAATCGAAAGACGTTGCAAATTTGCATACTGCTTTCAAGTTTTATCATTTTTGCTTCCGTGCAGCAGACGTTAAATTGTTTTGAAAGAACATTCCCGTGGCAAGGAATCGATTTGATGCAACACATTTTCGCCGGAAGATTGGTATTTTTTAAATTAGACGTGAAAATCGAAAGTCGTGTTGAAAAGAATCGTTTTCTTGTGGATCCATATTGCCAATATTATGTACGAGAATGTAAAGGTATAATAATTTTGAATATTTTATCCACAATGGATAAAACTCGCAGCCCGTAAATGTAATGCAAAAATTTAATTGTAAAACCCATACTCAATGCTAGCCGAAAGACCCAAAATTTATGTACGCTTCGTCACTTAAAAAATTATTCGAAAATACCACCGTAGGCAGGAAACTTCTGTGAGTAGGCAAAATAAGCTCCTTCTATTTAGCAGGTTTTCGTATCTTACCTTCAAAACGTAAACTTTTATCTTAAGACCTACTCCTTAATAATCAGTCGGCTTTAATGTCAAGTCTCCTAATGGCTTAAGCTGAGGAAAATAACTTCAAAGGAGGAGGATTGATAAGGGGCATTTTTCGTCCATCGGCCACTTGATTTGATTTAAATTTTATTTAAAAGTATATAGTTTTTTAAAGAAAAATTCTCTAATTGATGGAATAAATAAAATAAATGTATATGTGGGTACTGTGAACATTTATTAATATTAACACTCATGTAGTTTGTTTTAGCGCAAAAACTCAATTAAAATTAGTGATTTGAATGCAAAATTAAGATAAAAGAAGGTTATTGCTACTATGATTTTATCATCAGCAATATGGGAAATGTTAGAGAGGCAATACACACATACACAAAAATAGCGCAATAGACGAGCTGGGTACTTGTTTTGATTACGAGGCCACGTATAAGAAGTGTTCAGTTTAACGTGAATAGTCCAACTGTAACTGTAACGACAAAATGAATATAATATTATACTCAAATAAACCTCATAATACTTTTAACTCAATCCACTCTTTTATTTCCTATATTGCTATTCACAATAGGTTAGTGGCCCAGTATACCCATAAAAGAGCATTGAATAAAATAGTAGAAAATACTAGATGCGTGGAAAAAATATCCAGGAATGGTTAAACTCGAAATAGTTGAGAGTACGGGAAATCGTGAAGAACGAATGCAAATCAAGATGGCGAAAGATTATTCTAATGTGCGAATAGAGCCGCTAAGCGCCGAAAATTACGATACGTGGAAGTTACAGATGCGCGCAATGCTCTTGCAAAAAGATTTATGGGGTTATGCTCATGTCGAAATGGTTTGCCCTGACTCGACTGATGTTGCTGGTATTGAAAAATGGAAACGCAACGATCAGAAATCATGTGCTGATATCATGCTAGCAGTAAGCGCCGCAGAGTTAGGTCTCATAAGTGAGACAGACACATCGAAAGAAATTTGGGATAAACTGAAAGAAACTTTTCAGTCAAAAGGGCCAGCAAGAAAAGCCTAACGGCTCAAGAAAATTGCGCTAACTCGGATGAAAGAAGATGACAAAATGCGAGAACATCTTCAAGAATTTTTCAACATGACGTAAGGAAGTCGGAATTATGGTTGGAGATGAGCTGTTATCGATACTACTGTTATGCAGCTTGCCTGATTCATATGAAACATTGCTAGAAACGCGCGATGAACTGCCAAAGCCGGATGTAGTTCGCGTAAAATCATGGAAGAGTACGAAGCTCGCTAATCCAAGGAAGATAGCGTGGAGAAGGGCGCTTTATTCGTGAACAGAACGAATAAACAAAATTGGAGGGAAACCAATAGAGGACGTAAATAAAATCATCAAGAGAAAGCAGAATCATCGAGCAAAATAACGTGCTACAAATGCGGGAAGACCGGGCACATAGCCAGAGAGTGTACGCCAAAAGCGCCAACAAAGAGCGCACGACACGTCGAAAATGCAAAATTGAGAAGTAAAATGCGTTTATGACAACAGAAACTGCCTTAATTACACCTAAAGATGACCAAAAGAATTCATGGTGCTTGTATAGTGGTAGTACCTCACATATGAGTGCAAACAGAGAAGCTTTTATAAACTTTTTAAACAAAAACATGACGTTGAACTTAGCAAACAATAAATCAACGATGATCGAAGGTGTTGGACAAATAAACGTAATATTTCCAAACGAAGAAAATAATGATGATATAATACTAGAAAAAGTACTATACATTCCTGATTTGAGAACAAATTTATTGTCTGTAGCAAGTACCACCAACAAAGGATTTGAGGTACGCAGTTATAATGGATAAGAAAGGCAAAGTGTACATACGCGCTGAAAAAATAGGTAAACTATTTTATGTGCGCCACAGCGAGTGCGAAAATGCAAAAATTAGTAGAGAAAAGGATGCAACAAAAGATATAGATATGTGGCATCATCGACTCGGACATTTAAATGAAAAAGATTAGAAAGCTTTAGCGAAAAGCAGTGCAGTATACGGTTTGAAAATTAAATCAAACGAAGGATTAACAACGTGTGAAGTGTGCATTAGTGAAAATAGACTGCTACAGCATTTCCGAAAACTGAGAGTCCGCGCACAAGACAATTATCGGAAATAATGCACAGTGATGTGCAACGAAAAGAGCATCATGTTTGGGTGCGAGATACTTTGTTATGCTTATTGACGACAAGTTGCCGCGGAAAAAATTACGGGAAAAAGAATAAAAGTGCTCCAATCGGATAATGGACGCGAATATTGCAATCGTGAGTTTGACGCTTTTCTCGCGAAGTACGGAATTAGAAGATGGTTGACTACGCCGTACACGCCCCAACAAAACGGTATCGCAGAGCGCAAAAATCGGGCACTGGTTGAAATGGCGTGTTATATGATAAAACAAGCGCAGACTCGTACATTTTGGGCAGAAGCGATTAATACTACGTGTTGCATGCGTAATAGATGCCCAACAAAAGGGCTAAACGGGAAAGTGCCTTATACCGAGTGGACAAGTAAAACACCGACATTAATACACATGAAAACATGCGGAACAAAGGCGTATGTTTTAGAAAAAGGACACAAAGATAAATCCGATTCGAAATCATTGCTGTGTATGTTAGTTAGTTATTCGACAGAATCGAAAGCCTATCGTTTGTGGTCATAAGAAAAGTACAAATTAATTGTGAGTCGAGGCGTTAAATTTTTTGTCGAACCAGTCACAATAAAACGCGATGTAAACGTTGATGTGAGTCAATCGGACAATGACAATCAATCCGTGGAACTAGAGGTTAAGAAAGACACAGAAAGTGAGAGTGACGAAGAAGAAAATATCGTCATTACACGACAGCGCAGAAATCGTGGATCAAGTGTGAACAACACAGGTATGCGCGGCAGAGGGAGACCTATAATCCAACGTACGGGATCATTAGGAAGACCCAGAAAAATATATCATCCTTCGAATCCGGAATATGAAAAAAATTATGAAGTGCCTTCGATAATAGTGGACGAAACAAATGCTTGTTTAGTTCGCCTGCGGTGTTGTGTTGAGTAGTCGTGTGTTGGTGGTGCTCGTCACGAAAATGGAGAAACGAAATCAATAACAATGCGTCGCGATAAAATTTTGCGCGAGATTTGGCGAAATAGTTTCGGAAACGTACGCTAAAATTACATGGTGATAGTGTTCTTAGTGGTGCCCAGGTGTTTTGATGGCATAAAGAGTGTAAGGAGGGGCGTGAAGGCGAGGAACGAAGCGGGAGACCAGGCGAGGTGCGGACTGACGTGAATGCGCAGCGTGTGCGTGGCCTACTCCATGAAGGCCAGCATTAAACAGTTCAAATGTTGGCCTCGGAACTGAGTATGAACCGTTAAACAGTCAGACAAATTTTAACCAACGATTTTGGGATGAAAAATTTTTGCGCGAAGATGGTTGCCAAAGAACCTTTCTGAGGAGCCCTCAGCGTGTCCCAGTATTTGGCCTCTAAAGGGATTGCCGTATTGCAACAGCCACCTTATTCGCCCGATATGTCACCCTATGACTTTTTTTGATCCCTAGAACAAAATCAAAGGAACCCATTTTGAGTCGATTACGGACATCCAGCCGGCCGTGACGAGGGTGCTCGCGGACATCCCAGTCGAAGCGTTTCAGAAATGTTACGAAGCATGGAAAATGCGATGGGATCGTTGTAAAGTTGGAGATGACAGAGTTGTAGAATAATTTTTAAATATACGGTTTTCATGGAATCAGTCTCATTACTTAATTGTCACACTACGTACATTGCGCCAATTAAAAACAAAACCTGGGAAATTTCAGAACGCTCAAAAAATAGAAAAATAATTAGAATTCGCTTTGTTTTTCGCACAAAAGAAAACAATAAGAAAAAATGCGGTTAGTCACGAAAGGATGCCCACACCGTTATGGAGAAGATTATCATGAAACGCTTTCTCCAGTTGCAAGGATGGCATCCATTGGATCATTGGCAGCGCTATCAGCTGAATTGAATCTTGAAATACATCAAATGGAAATAGTAATGGCGAATCAAAAGAAACTGTTTTTATGGAGATACCTGAAAACTTGAAGAAATTATTGGTGAAAATAATATCAAATAAAAGTGCGACATCAACGGACAAACAAGTGAGAGAGACAGCGGTAAAGCGGCTTAAGCAAACGAGTGAGAAATACAGTGCAGTGTGTAAGCTAGTGAAGAGAGTATACGCTGTTTAACAATCGGGACTAAGATGGTATCAGAGGCTTACTGACAACCTAGAAAAACTAAATTTCAAGGCCACAAGCTAAGATCCTTGTTTATTTAGTGCGCGAAAAAATGACAAAGTTATGATTGTCGCAGTGTACGTAGATGACTTGTTATTGGCATCGAATGACAATAAATGGATTGATGAATTAAAGAAATCGTTAAACAATAATTTTGAAATGAAAGACCTCGGTAAAGTGAAAAACAGTTTAGGAATTGAATTCAATCAAAATTTGAATGCAAGTGAAGTGTCATTAACCCAGCGGAAATATATGGAAAAGATCGTGGAACAATTTAATATGAACGACTGCAAGCTTGTGAAGATGCCAATGGAACTGAGCGAAAAGCTTGAAAAACCAGAAAAAATATGTTAAATGAAGCGGATATGCCGAAATACCCGCATCAGAGACTTATTGGCATGTTAATGTATATCTTGGTCATTTCTTATACAGTGAATTTCTTAAGTCAATTTAATTCAAATTACAATGAAAAACAGTGGCAAGCGGCAAAGAGGTTATTAAGATATCTGAAAGGGACAAAAGTCACGGTATAATATACCAAAAGACAGAGCACAAACTATGCGGACTAGTTGACGCTGACTGGGATGGAGACGTAAATGACAGGAGGTCCTATTCAGGATACGCATTCATGTTATACGGAGGAGCGATTAGCTGGGAAGCGCGCCAACAGCGCACGGTTACATTATCAAGTACAGAAGCAGAGTACTTGGCGACATCTGAAGCCACGAAAGAAGTACATGCATGGGCTATTAAACGACGTCGGAGAAAAATGCGAAAATGTCAAATTATATGATAACATTCAAAGCGCAATAAAGTTGGTACAAAATACCAAACATCATTCGCGATGTGAGACATCATTTTATAAGAAATCACGCGCAAGACGGGCACACCGGATGAGAGTATCTATCGCCAGAACGAATGTCGGCTGGCGTATTAACGAAAAGTGTAAACGGAACAAAACACCAACAATGCAGTGAATGGTTGGGAACTGTACAAATTAGCGCAGAGTGACGAAAAGTCTACCGAGCGTGTGTGGTATTATATTGTGGAGAAGTGTTAGAGAACTAATATATACATACACACAAACAGCGCGATAGGCGCGCTGGGTACTTGTTTTGATTACGAGGACACTTATAAGAAGTGTTCAGTTTGACATGAACAGTCCAACTGTAAAGACCACCAAAACGAATTTAATATTATACTCAAATAAACCTCATGATACTTTTTATTCAATCTACTCTTTTATTTTCTTGCTATTCACAATAGGAAATAGTCAATAACCAAAAATGATTAGAAAGTTTGACACTTTTAACAATGGAATGATTTTAATCTTCCTTCTAGCTTTCTTCCTTTGAAGCGCTACAAGACCACCCCCTCAGCAGTGGCGTCTTGTATTGTGTTGGCATATTCAGCACTTGGTCTTTTGATTTCCGTTGAATTATGGCACCAGTACCCCAAAAACCATAATACCGAGGAAACATGCAATGTTGCTTTTATCTGTTTTTATGAATTTGTGTGCCACAATTGTAGTTGCACTTGAAAAACAGAATCATCCTCAGGATGCATGACTTTCTCCGTTTCTGTGCTCTTGAGTATAAGATTAAATTTGTTTCAGTTGATAAATACCAACTGTTAATTGTCGCAGCTCATCTCGAGTTAGACGTTGAAAATCTTGAAGATCTGTTTCCGTTCACATTGTCCAGATTGTCTTTTTTCTAGCCCATCCTTTTTCTTCGACTAATTGTTGTAAGTAATAAGGGTTTATAGACAAATCAAGCATTCGTTGAGCAATTATTTCATCATCTTCAGTGTTTTTAATTCTTGTAGAATGGAATGCATTGAGAAGAGCGCATACAGTCTGCGCATAGTCGGTAATGTAAGGTATCTACTTGTTTGGTAATACTTTGTTCAATTTTCTCCAATTTTTCAGCTGACCACATAAGATGCGTCTTGTTAGCATCAGCTGTTGAAAATTGCTAGAAGGCGAGTATTGCCTTCTACTCTGCTAAAAGTTGTGTCCTTTACATATACAGCAGTACATTGTCTGATCCTCACTTATGGGTCACTAGTTTGCGGCCTACTGTAAGTAAGAGCTATATAACAACAATTCCAGCTAGAGCAGAGAGAACTGCAGCTTTAAGCGTCACTGGCGTTTGTGTTTGGCTTCTTTGGATGCTCTCTACAAACTCCTTCATCTCCTTCCTATTGGCGTTTATATTCAAATATCGCGTCGTAAAGAGCACTCAAGCTAAGCAAGTTCAAATAACGACTGACCAAGCTATATAGCCACAACACTATCATAAGTCTTGGGTAAAGAAAGTGCTCACGATGGCGATCCCTCAACTGACCCATATGAAGCATTTCACTGAGTACTTTCCAACCAGAATCAACTGGTGGAGTTTTGATGTATTGAAGGACTACAACATAAAAGTCTGCGCCGACGAATCTAAAAAAGAATATGGATTCGAGGCAGGAGTCTTTTTGAAAAGGCTAGCTATCCCCAAAAGTTTTTTTGCCTTCTTTGTATCCAGTGCTTTCTAGATACTAGTGCTGGCCTTATATTATACTTAAACATCAATTATTTGCATTTACTGTTAGTGTTATTCTTTGCTGACTGTCGAGATAACGAAGTCTATGGCAGCATGACCACCAGACTGCTGTTTCATATACCATAAAATGCTCCACCGTAGTGCTATAGATCCTTGAAACAACGTGAGGCTACAATCCCCATGTTGCTTCTGTGCTCTGTGTTTTCTTTGCTTTGTATTCTTGGATATTTTGCCTTTTTCGGGATAAACTGGTGTTCCATACAGCTTGGATAGTCAAATACCTGGTCGTTGTGTAGTCAATTATTTCATTTATTTTTTCATTTAATCGTTGTGTGTTCGGTTTAGCAACTAAGCCAACCTCTTGGTATGATTGCGATATAATGAATAAGCAATAATTCAGTCTTCCCGAGAAGTAAAAGTAGTGCCGTCAGTTATTTTATTTATTTAAAATCCGCAAGCCAATTCACTTTTTTCTTGAAAAGCCGTCGGGCCTTGCTTCTTTGCGCAGAAGCAAGTCCCACTGCTTTTCAAGAAAAAAACTTTCAATGTCATCCACCTATACTACAACCTTACATTTAGAGCTCGTATATTAATCGATTCAAAAGCGGGGGACAAAACATTATCTTGAGGAGTGCCAGTGTTAATTATCCATTGTGTGGTCGAGCTACCCATTGACCAGCCTGGTAGCCTGTTTTATAAGTTGAATCAGCTATGAGTCAACTTCGAAGCTTTGAAGAGCTTTCCATGTGCCCACAGAAAAATTAGGTGAAGGCAATCAAGGAAAACTTTACAGCAATCTAGAATGCACTATCGATGCATCACCGTTAAACGATATTGTGATTGTTCTGGGTCACTTCAACACAAAAAATAGCTAAAAGACGGGGGAAACCGGAAGGTACAGCCTTTATGTAGACACCAGCGATAATGGACAGTGCCTGATAGACTTCACTAATAGTAGAGACTTAACAGTAAGCTTCACACATTTCCTGCATCGATATATCCGCAAGGGAGCGTGCCACCTCTAGACGATCATACATGCAAGCAGATCTCAACTTTTCTCATACAAAAACGAGTGGCCACCAGCATCTTCAACACACGGTAGTTCCTGTCTTTGAAGTTCTGAAGCCACATCTTCAAGAACTGTCAACAAGGGAGATTAGTTACCATGTACAGAAACTAAATGATAGCTCAGTAATGTCCAGATACATGTCAGCGCTATAAAATTGTATCAACATAATCCCGCCGGTGAGAAAACGTAATGATGGCATCGAAGCCATGTGAGAGATAGTAAGAGATGCGAACAGAAACGGCCGAAGAGGTCTTGCGACATTGACCAAAGAAACGTAGGAACGTCTGGTATAACGGAGAATGCAAAGAAGTAGATAAACAAAGAATACATCCAGCGTACAAACAATGCATTCAGCCGCCAACTTGGGCCAAAGAAGAACAATAAACATCCTTTGATGACCAGCTTAAAAAGTGTGCCAGAGAAAAAATTACTGACCATCAACACCAAGATTTACTTCAAACGATTTTTTTTGCAAAAACTAGCCCCGTGCAGCGCCATGGTTCACAGAATGCTAACGACCGCTTTGACAATGAATTCAAATATATAGTAAACACACCGAAAAGAAAACGGCTTTAATGAGGAAACCATTTTCAATATGATAAAGAAAAAATGCAAAAACATGATGAAGCAAGAGTGAACAACATTATTTTCACAAAACTAAAAAGCGGAGTTAATCACACGAGCGAGAATTACACACTCAAAACAAGAGCCAAATTTAAAAACTGTTTCGCAAAATTGGTATAGAAGCAACACTAATAGCAGACGTCTACAGTTAAAGTCTGCTTTGTGTTCCGCAAAAGACCGAAAAGAAAAACCAAAAAAAGTGCCATGTATAGAATCAACTGTCCGGAGTGCGGAAAAGTACACATAGGACAAACGAAGCGATTAGTCAAAACAAGAATGAAGGAGCGCATAAGTGAAGCAAGGAATGCAAAGAAGAAGAACAAGGACACGCAGCAGATCAAATTATCAGTAGCTGAGCACAATATACGAAACGGGACACAATATACAGATTTCAGGAAACTGGACGTTATTGACATCCTGGAAATATACAAGCTGGCTGAGGAAACAAAAATGAACCATGACATAGGAAATGCCTTTTCTAAACTTTTTAAAATATTATAAAATCATTGTAAAAAGAAATCTTAGTTTTGTAAAAACTAGCAACAAATTACGAAATAACGAAAAATCTGATATGAATTTACTTTACTCTAAAGTAGTTCAAAATTTTTTGTCAAGTTAAAATTAGCGGACGAAAAGGCTTGAGATGAAAGCAAACATTGTACAAAAAACAATCGTTGCTTTCCCTGAAGAATGTCGTTGCATTACAAGGAGAATGTCAAATCTAAAGATGTTAAAGTGCCTGAAGTGAACCACATATCTCTGTCTAAAGGATGGAAACTTGTCGGATATAGTTAACTTTAACCTAGCAAAACAACATACTAAGCAGTTATGACAGGATAACCACCTTCTCTCTTTAGAGGCAGTCATTCCTGATCACCAGAGAGCTGGTCCACAGCTTATTTATTACAGTGTTAACGGACGCTAGTGGAAATCCTAGAAGTAGATCTTTATGCCAATAATTACCTCAAAAGTCGAATTTTGATCAACTTTTTCAATAATAGTACAATTTATGATTTTGACATTTTTGCCCATAAAATCAAAAGGGAACTTTGGAGTTATCTAAATTTCTAACTAGCATATATCCTGAAAATTTCATGACAATCGAGCAAACTCACAGCCAATTGAAAATTTAACAATCGCAGCAATAACCATACCTGACACTTTGGACGTAAATATTTCAAAAGGACTTCGAGACTACAGATGAGTTGGGATTTTGATTAAAATTTTAGAAATGTCGTGTAAATGGATATGAAGTCAATGAGGTCAACAAAAAAGACCCAAATTTAAGATGAAAACAAAAGATATTAATCAATGGTAAAGATTTATCTACCTCAACACACGGAATAATTACCGAACAATATTCCAAAAATAAGGGTGGTTAAATTTGGTATATTCGGTAGCCAGGATTTCCAATATGATAGGGTCCCAGATTTTTGTTGAAATTTCAGAAATGTGGTATCATAGCCTCATCCTCATAAGAGACTCAAATAGCAAAATGCTGGCATATTTTCTGAAGAAATCAGTTTGACGTTTGCCATTAGTTTTTAAAACTCTATTTTCAGCAATATGCTCATATTGAAAGCTTAAATAATTCTATAGTAATTTTACAATTTGTAATTTGGGTAGGTACTTGTATCAAGCAAATAAAATAAAACATATTTTAGGCTGTTCACTTGTTAATGCGGGACTTCTTTTTCAAAATGTGTCATTTAAATTCTTGGAAATACTAAAATATCCAGGACTGACGCCGAAATAAATCCAATTAAGTCCAGTGTATAAATCAAGATAAGCGCTATTTGTAAACCCAAACGTTCTAAGCTTTGAGCCTTATTCAAATAAAATATTTTAGAGTGTGCCAAATTTTACGATAGCCTGTCGCTTCTTATTTGAATTGAAGGGCTCAACGATTTACCATTCTAAACCAAATTTAGAATTTATAAGAAATTAGTTCATGGCACGAGCTTAAAATATTTATCTAGATACTAAGGCGCGTCCAGGTGCGTTTGTTTGTTCATTCTTTTTTGGTAAGCTTGAATAAGCTTATCAAAAAATATTAAGAGCAGATGGCGTGGCGTTAACATTTTTTATTTTGAATCAATGTTTGCTAGCGAATTTCTTACGTGATGTTTTTGATAAATATGTGCTTTTTGGTAAATAAACAAAGAGAAATTTGAGCTTATTTATCCGGCTCGCGTTTGTCATTACCAAAGATTTTTGCGATGTGAAGTAGATAACAGATACAACTATCAAATTAAGTTACTTCAGAAATCCCTTTCAAAAATTAATCGTCTCGAATGTAGTAACGTTATGCTTCATTATTTTATTACTTTTCCGATGCAAAACTCATCATCGAGCAAATATTGATAATGTTATTCTTGTAAAAATATATCATCATCAATCAAAATAAGTTGATTTTCTAGGAAAATTTACCGTAGTATTTTTTTATCCATTGTCGGTCCTGAAAGTGTTTTTTTTTTTACATTTTTCTACCCATTTCTAAAACGGAAAAGGCTGCTGAAACAGCTGCTGAAAATTATCTCTATACATCAGCATCATCATCATCTTCCCTCTCCAATTTGGCAACAAAAAAGGACTCACAAACAAGCGCATAGATTGGCTCCTTAAGGAAATTCTAGAAGATGTTACGACCATTAATCATTCAACCAGAATAAAATCATATCAAGAAGCGAAAACGTTTAACTCTTGCATCAGGTCAGCATCATCCTCATGTGATCTTTAGAGCATAGTTTTACTATGCTTTAACCCCTTGTCCTTATGATGATCTCGTCTTCGTTTAATCTTCATCTTCACTAAACCGATAAGTGCATCTTCATGTTTTTGTTACTTTTTTCAAGTTCTTGGTTACTTAAGTGGGTCATTTGGGTAGGAAATTTTCTTTTGGGATTCATTTGTTAAGGATATACCTAGTACAGAGAAAGACAAAAAAATAATTCTTTAAATACATTTTCCATAAATAGAATTAAGTCGAATACATCGAATCAGCCTTCCTTACTTCTCAGAAGAAATTAATGTGAATATTCTGGCCAAAAGCCCAAATCAAGGATACTAATTGCAACCAAACCCTTAAGTTTTTATTCTTCTCATTATGGATGCTGCTTAGTGGCTCTATATCCTGTCAAGATTAAAGATCACTTTTGGATTGATCGGTTCCTGTGTCGATCAATGCATCAAAATATCAACAAGCGTTACTCCATCTCCATCACTGAGAAATGAATGACGATGATGATCCTTTATGCAAAAGGGAAATTGATATCGGAAAACGATGAAAGAAGAAATCGATGAACGCGATACAATATGGAAGAGCCAATTTGTATTGTACTTAGGCTTTTGAAAGACTGCACCACACACCTTGTATATCTTCTCTCTCCTATGTGACACGTTCACACGTTTCAAAATGCCTACAGCATCGTTTCAGAAGTGCTGATCTTATGAAGACACTATTTGGTACAGGATCTTTTTAGGAAGCAGTTTAACGCATAAAAGGATTTTGTTTACTTTCGATAATTAATTATGATGTTTTGATGTACAGAAAGAAACACGGTTCAAGGTTAAATATGATGAGGAATATAAAAAAGTAAAAACTGTACTACGAGTTGAATCCATGAATTTTAAACCAAATTCAATGATTAATTTCTTTTTAACCTGTTACTCGCAAATCAATAGACTTCATATAAATTGAATAAGTTGAAGGGAAAAGTTTTGTACTCAGCCTACAATATGCAGACCCCAATAATGAATAAGCTCAGTCGATTGAATGTAATTTATATTTGATTAATTCTAAAGACAAAACTTAAAAACAATTAAATAATTGTTGAGAAGGAAAATAAGGACTTCCTTTGAGGCTGTGATTTGGGCACCAAGCCATACCAACTACCGCCACAGTGATTCCTCTGTTCAGGATAAATATGCGTAGATGTTTGTGGTAGTGTCCATGTCGAGTGAACGGAACAAAGATATTGCAGCCGAAAAGACAAAAGTTTGTAGTAAGCCAAAGGGCCAGATGAATAGATGGTCCGGAAACTTTTTCCCGTAAAAGATCAATGGTTTCGTTAGTTCTGTTGCACGTAGCGCCGTCTTGTTGAAAGTAAACGTTGTCCAGATCAATACCATCCAATCCCGGCCACAAAAAATCATTAATCATCTCTCGATAGCGTAATTCATTCACCGTAACTGTTGCTCCAGCCTCATTTTCGAAAAAGTAAGGTCCAATGACTCCGCCGGGCAATAAACCACACCAAACAGTCACACGTTGTGGATAGAGAGGCTTTTCAACAATAACTCTTGGGTTTTCCGAGCCCCAGATGCGACAATTTTACTTGTTGATGAAGCCACCGAGGTGGGAATGGGCCTCATCACTCAAGATGATTTTTCAATAGAATTCCGGATCATTTTCATGCATTTCATGGACCCAATCAGCAAAGACACGACGTTGTTGATGATCGACCGGCTTGAGTTCTTGTGTTAACTGAACTTTATAAGCCTTAAGACCCAAATCGTTATGCAAAATACGGCGTAATGACGTTTGCGAAATGCCTTATTCCAAAGAACGACGAGGAATGGACAAACCTTGGGTTTTTTTTTTTTTTTAAATATATCCATTCCCTACCACTCTCGCCATCACTCTTTCTTCGTCGCACAACGCTCGTGTGATCTGCATTCACATTACGTCGCTTGGTCCTTTGTGCCACCCAGACAATGTTTAACACATCGGTATAAGGGGGCACACAATATAATGTGAACTAGTCCTTTTCATGAACATCTAGTCCAAAAAAATCATGATCAGCTCTCAGAGATAAAAAAATTCAATATAATACGACGCATTCAAAAAAAACTCTGAGTAACTGTCACTTCAGTATCTCGCCGATAGGGTCAAAAAGAACGCCCTAAGATCCTGGGCTCATAAAAGCAGGATCACAGGTCCACGCTTCAATCAGTGGTCATTAAATGCTCCCTTAGTCTTTTCTTAAATACCATAAGTGAGTTTGCTTCCTTAACAATCTCTGGTAGATTGTTATATATACGCAGAGCATCATTCGTTGCATCGTTCTTTAGAAGATCCGTTCTGGCAAAAGGTATTCCAAATTGATCTGCATTCCTTGCATTATATGGGTTGATCTGTGATACCTTAATTAATAGCGCTCGTTCCGATCCATTAGTTTTTGAATTTCTGTAGATAAACTTAGCTTTCTCCATAATAATAGTTTGACTAAATGTTAATTATTTAGCCAATTGGTAAACCAAACTAGTTTGAGTAAGCATTGGCAGCTTCAGAATGTTTTTATACGCTTTGGTCAGCAGCCTGGATATACTGTTTAAATGTTGCTTTGCTGATTGACTCCAAATAAGTACTCCATAATGCAATTTCGCCAGGAAAAACGCATTTAGAACAAGTTTCTTGATGTGCATTGGAAAATCCTCATATCTTCTTAACAATCCTTTTATTGGGGCTAATTGCCTCCTTAAGCTATTTATGTGTGGTAACCAGGTCATACCATGGTCTATGATAAGACCAAGATATTTCATTTCTAGAACTCTTTGCAATTTTTCGCCATCTATGTCTCCTTTGTTCTTTTGCTTAAAAACAATATATTTTGTCTTTGAAGTGTTCAATACTAGTTTGTTTCCAATTAACCACTGATGGAATTTTCCTAGATCGTCGTTGATAGTGTTCTCAATGGCAGTTTTGTCTCATCCTGAATAAAGTAGAACTGTGTCATCAGCATATAATGTGTGATATCCCGTCAGCCCACATGTATTTAGATTATTTGTGTATAGCAGGAACAAAGTTGGGACCAGTATTGAACCCTGGGGAAGACCTGTTTCCGTAGGTGCATGATCACTCAGGACATTATTGATTAAAGTTATCTGCGATCTTCCCTGCAAGTAACTCTTAAACAACTGCTTGGGACTACCCTGAATACCGTACGATTCAAGTTTACGAAGCAAGAGGTCATGATTAACTGTATCAAATGCTTTTTTACAAATCCCCAAAAATTTCAATGACATAATCACCTCTGTCAAGTCCTAGATTGATGAAACGTGTGACAGAATGTAGGGAAAACCAAACTGATGTTGGCTTATGATAGAGTTTTCAACTAAGAATGATATTAATCGATTGTTTAGTATTTTTTCAAATATCTTACTAGATCCCGTCAGCAGCGCAATCGGGCGATAGTTATTCGGGTCATGATGATCACCACCCTTAAATATAGGAACTATTTTTGCAAGTTTTTCTTCTTCCGGAAAAGTCCCATTCCTAATATGCACGTTTATAAAATTTGCCATAATCTGGGCTATGTCCTCCTTTATTACATAATCTCATTCATCGTGATGCTATCAATGCCTGGCGCCGTATTCTTTTTCAATTCATTGATTACATTTAAGACTTTCCTTTTATTGGTTTGATGAATGTGAAGGATGGAATTTATTGCGATATTTGTAGTATTTACATTGCCTGCTGAACTGGCAACGATTTTTTTAGTGATTCTTCCACCAATTGTTGAAAAAAAGTTATTCAATGAGCTCGTCGCGTCACGTGGACACGATGTATTAGAGGGCCCATCAGGATTCAGTTGAAAGTTTTGTGATATACCCTGGGTTGAAGAGTTATCCTTTACCTCATTTATTATTTTCCATATTTCGCGGGAGTTGTCAGCCACTGTTTCCATTCTTCTTGAGAAATATAAGAATTTAGCCTCTTTCACCAGTCGTTTCGATTCTTTTTTCGCTTGCATATACACAAACTTGAAAGCCTGGTTTCCACTGTTCTTCCTGTAGTCCATGTATGCCTTCCTTTTTTTAATACTTGCATCAATTTCTTTTTTCGTTATCCAAGTTCGTTGTTGATAGCTGATTTTTTTCTCAATTGTAGAACTTTGCTTAGCAGATAGGTTGATATTTTTGAGTTCAATAATACTATTTGGTTTCCGCTTTTCCAGTAACTCTCGTATGTTTGATTTAAAGAGCTCCTTGTCTAGAAATCTGAACGTTTTGTAGGTCGGCTTCTGTTTGTTCAGGGTTTGGTCTTGAATAGCAGTTTTTAACACACGATGATCCAGTTCCGGCCAGTCCTCAAATATGTATGTCATGCTTTCAGCGACTTTTAAATCATTGGTTACTATATGATCCAGACAGGTATTTGACACTGGGCGAGTAATTTGGTTGTTGTTTATGATTACCGTTCCATTCGTTTCTAGCGTATCCTTATAAATCCGTGTTTCTGGTGATTCCGTTAGTACATCAATGTTTGTGTCCGCTACTGTGATTAAAATTTTTTTCAGTTGAGAATAATGTATCTATTACTGTGCAATAATCTTGCGCATTCATACGATTGGGATTGTAGTACGTCCCTAATTTTATTTTTTTACCTGCATGGCGTACTTCAATTATTATAACGTTATACTTTTCAGGCGTCACTCCCTTGGTAATGAAATTGATTGTATTTTTTACGTACATTGCTGTATCTCCACCTCTTCCAGGTCTGCAAGAGAATACCGCATTATATCCTTCAATATTGTAAAACCGTGCTTCTTCTGGGTAAATCCAGATTTCATTGAGAATAATCAAATCTATGTCAGGATTTTGCTGCAGGTAAATCTGAATATCACTTAGCTTATGTCTTAAGCTTCTTATATTAGCATACATAAGTGTTAAATTTGTTCCACTTGATTGATTGGAAAGATTAGCAATCATCAAAGTTGTAATCGGTGCTCCTTCTGGCGATCAATATTCTATGTTGAAACTCCAGACACTCTACAGAGTCAGCTCTGTGAGAATGGTCAGCATTATTATTGTTACCAATACAGTTCGAGCACTTCTCAATCGTGCTTTTGCAGTCCTTTAGGTCATGCTTTCCTCCACATTTTACACATATTTGCTCCCCTTCACATTTTGATGTTAAACAACACTTCAACACTTTCGGCTAAAGTAGCAATATTCTTGGCTGTTCTTGAGTGAAGTGCACGGGTTTTATCCTTCGCATCCCTAAGTTGTCCCAACAGTTCAGATTTTTTCACCAATTTCTGTATTGCGGTCCGACAAGGTGCTTCACGACGACCCAAACATGTTCAAGTTTTACGAACCGTCTTTGTCAAATTTTCACCATTTTTATAGTGAATTTTAATAATTTCAATGCGTTGTTGCAGCGTGTATTGTTCCATTTTTATTAATGGCGTAGTTTCTACTTGTCAAATGTCAAAAAATGACAGCTTCAAAGGTGGCATCAGCTACGAACAGATCCACTCCTGGATTCAGTGAAGAGAGTGGAAAAGGCGTTCAAAGAATGTGATTAGGAACATCAAAAGATTAAGAATATCGAACTCATGTCTCCCACAAATCAAATGTGCACCAAAAATCCATAAAATAGCCAAGTGGTTGCTTGGTTGATGAATGTGATAAACTCTCCTACAAAACTAGTAAGCGCTCCGTCAAAAATAGGGAAGAGTTAATAAACATTCTTGCACCAGTAGAAATATCAGAGGAAGATATGATGGTTTCATATGATGTTAAGTCCCTGTTTCCGAGCCTATCAGTAAAACAAGCCCTGGCATTTTTTGAAAACTGGTTGCTCAAACACGATAAAGCCCCGGAATGGAAAAACGCGTAAGATTCTATACAAAACTAGCCACTTTATGTACGAGCGAAAATTATTTTGTGCCTAAAGGGAGATACTACAAAGCGACAGCAGGGGCAGTAATGGGTAACCCTCTTTCCCCTATATTAAGCGACATCTTCATGGACTGGCTCGAGACAGAGCTCGAAATAAAGAGGATTATGCCAACTATTGGGATCAGACACGTGGACGATATCATTACGGTTATCAAAAAAGAGTGAACGAAACAACTTTTGGAGGAACTTAACAATGTACACCCACAATGGAGAAAGAGAAGAAGGGCTAACTAACTTTCCTGGACATCAAAATAATTAGAGCCTCAGACAAACTTGAATTTGAAATATATAGGAAGGAAACGACAACGCAAAGGACGATACCAATCGAATCAAACGACACGTATGGACATACATAAAATGGCGGCGTATAATACCATGACTCTACGGATGGTTACGGTACCAATGGCGAACGAGCGATTACAATTGGAGAAAGAATATGTCATTGATATAGCGATTAAAAATGGGTACAGCAGGAAAACAATCGAACAACGGATACGGAAAAAGGAACAAGAGCAACGTAGAAACCAGCTGACGACATTATTCAAATAGGAACAACAGGCATCAAGAATTCTTCTCACGCATACAGCAATTTCAAAAAAGCTAGGATGGATTCTAGGAAAGACGGGAAACAGACCAGACTACACCAGCAGAAGATGCAGCCTAGAAAATAGCGTTAGGATCAGCAAAGGATACGAGGAACAAGGAAGAGAAAGAAGGTATCTATAAGATCACTTGTCCGGAGTGCAACATGATTTGTATCGGGCAAACAAAACGATTAGTGAAAATTAGGTGGCTAGAACACATCAAAGAAGTGGAACAAATTACAAAATGAAGTTCCATGGAAACAGCAAGATCTGCGGTAGTGAGGCATATAATTGAAGAAAAACATAAAATTGCGTGGGAGAATCTAGAAATAGCGCAGGAAGTAGGAGATTGGAGAAAACTAGATACATGCGAAAGTTTACGGATATTGTGAGTCCCAGCGGAAAAAGAATAAACACGGACATTGGCAACGGCTACAGTGACTTAACGAAGTTAGTCTAATTGTCATAAGATAATCTTGTGATTTGTAATAAGTTAGTCGTCTGTAAAATCCTTTAGGCTAGTCACCTTAATTTCTCGTGAAATAACCATTAACAAGAAAGTCCTTTAATTACCTTATGTAGGCCTGAATATAACTTTTGGTATAAAAGCCAATGTAAATGAGGATATAGCTTCAGAATATTACCACTTAGGAAGGAGACAATTAGTCCCCGAAATATCGGTATATGGCAGAAAGGAAGAATAAAAATAGTGCTTGTTAAGGAACATTTTAATAGTTCATTTATTTTTAGGCACTATTCATCCGAAAATGGTATTTTCCGAAGACTTTCCTAGGTGGAGAAGCATTTAATAGCGCTGCAAACAACGTCTAGGCTGAATGATGATGAGACAAGAATCTTGATAGAAATGCAATTTCATAGAAAAGCGCTCGAATGGATGCCCATGCGACCCGAGAACTGTCTGAGGGAGAGGTTTGAAAATAAAAACAATAAACGAAAATTGTGTACCGATTGAGGGTCGCAACAAACTTATCGACTACCTAGTCGAAGGAGTTCCAGACCCGGCATTTTGAAATCAAGCAAGGATGCAGTGCTTTGATGCGCCCAAATTATTGTTGCATGCATTCAAAAAATTATTTTTATCATCTATCAATCATTTCAATATGATGTGTGAGAAGCCGTTTAAGCAGCTGACATCAACATGTGTCAATAAAAAGGGAAGATGCAAGGAAGGGATGTGCAAGCATACTAAAACAGCGGGAAGAAGGGCTTCATAAGCAAAAACTGGCCAAAAAAGGAACGTGGTATTTCAACAGAATGTCTGAAACGCGTGATTTAAGAAACCATAAAGCGGTAGGATTGAACAATTCTGAAATAATGCCCCTCGTTGATGCAGGTAGTGATTTGACGCCAATGAAGGCTGAATGTCACATGAAAACTGGTGCATAGCGTTTGCAAAATACCGAAATGAAATTTGAAAGCATTGTGCCTGATGGTATCAAAACACTGGGCAAAATTATTATTCATATTTCTATCAATGAATATTCTTATCTGATCTAGGTGTGCGTAGTGTCTGATGTACTCCTGAAATGTGAGCTGCTTCTTGGTACCAATTTTCTAAGTACATCGTGTCTTGTAACTTGAAAAATTAGAGGAGAAATGCAACATAGACGATAATATTTCAGCAATATATCGTATATAATGCGACTAAATCTGCAACGACGTAGAACTAGAGCATACCGGAGGCCTTGTAATTTGACAAAAGGTTCTCGGAATGATGGACGATTATGTTCCTAAGAAAACTTGTGATGTAGACATAGAAATGATAACTGTATTACAACATCATCATCACTTGATGCGCGACAGCCCAAGCCAGTCCTTGGGGCCTCCAGGATTAATTTCCTCCAATCATCACGGTTCCGCGACTTTTTCGCCAGCTGTTTACTCTCAAAAAGGATCTGCTATCGGCATGTGTCTTCCCATCGAATCCTCGGTCTTCCCGCTGGACGTCTATATTGTGCTGTACCCGTTAATGTTCTTTTGGGTAGCCGGTTTTCTTCCATTCTTTTTCTACGGCCCGCCCATTGATATTGAAGAAAAAGGGGGATCATCAAATATTTCATACAACTCATCGTTGTAACGAAGTCTCCATTCTGCTCCTTGTTTTACTAGGCCATAGATTTTTCAGAGCATTTTGCATTCAAATACGTATCCCCTGTCTTTTCGGATTCACTCGTCAAGGTCCATGTTTCACTTCTATATAACAGTATAGGTTTGGCTTGCATTTCGTAAATACGGAGCTTATTTTACCTGTGCACAACTCTGGACCTTAGAATGGGAAGTACGGAGTAATATGCTTTATTTGCGGCATTTATGTGGCGTCCAATCTCGTCCTTTTCGGCACTACAAAACTATCCATTCTTTCAAGATTGTTGTCGTTTCCCTACCCATTAATTGCTGACTTCACTCCTGAAGGATGAACGGATTAAGTTCCGGACATTCTTCAGGTCTAAATTCAATAAAGTCAACGAGGGATGGTTGTAGTCCAAAAATCACCGATAAATATTGTTGACGCGTGTGAGAAGAAGGCTTTTCAATCTTTTCAACCTTGTAATGGTTGGTGTTTCATACCTTTCCATTTTGTTTCGATGTTTAATCTTAGGAACTACTTTCTCAATCGTTTCAAACGCCAGCTTCTCTAACTTCGACGAATTGAGATCTATTCCATCGTAAGTTAGATTTCTGTCTTTGGGAACCATTGAACAAGTGTTGCCATTATCAGAAGGAGGACATTGCTTCTGGTAATACCAATTAAACTTCTTTTGAAACTTTCCCCAATCCGTTTTTTTTATATTCAACCGATAATTTTCATGTTGAACGAGAATGAGGTAGACATCATCCCTTTGATGATTGATTTTCATTACAATTGCGTTATGGTCGCTATCATGAGGAAGCACCTGAGGACTATTAAAGCTGAATTCAAGTCTTCCATCAGCGATGCGAAAGTCCGAATAAGAATTCGTCCTAGGGTTTGTTGGGAATCCCGACCCATATAGATTGCACCTCGACTAAATATGGTTCTCTGTTATCCACGATTTCAGGAATACACCTTTTGGATTGTTGGTGGCGTTTAGCCATGATGTATGCTTGAGATTTACGTAGAATATAATAACTTAACAGCCTTTTCAATTAGAGTATTTCCAACAAGGAGTTGAGCTCCTCCTTGAACTTGAGAACATTTCGACCAATTGCATAGGCAGAGATAACGAAAAGGTTATCCCAACCTGGCAGTGAGATTTTGATAACCGTCAGTTTGCGAAATTTAAAATTTTTGAGCCCAACATTATCAATTCTTTAGAAATAATACGTTCTTCTAACCAATACCCCGGTGCCAACTCGCATTCGCCGTTTAACATATCTTTTCTTACAAACTCAAAGTCCTTGAATATCATGGAGTGCCATGGATCGAGGTGGGTTTCAATGAGAAGCATGATGTCAAGCTTTCACTTAACAATTAATTCAAGGAGATAGTCATGACCATGTAGAGTAACAATGGAGTTGACATTGATCGAGATGAGATGAATCGTATCGATGGGAGTGTGGCTGGATGACAAGTTATTTTGAGGCATTTGAAGGACCTAAGCGCTGAAAAATAAAGTTAATTTTTGTAACTTGATTGTCAATTCTCTCGGAAAAATAATTTATTTTTTGGTAAATTTTGGGAAGGAACTTATTATTGCCACTTACATAATTTACATTATTTGCAGCATTATCTGCTGGTCCCCTAGCAGCAAGTGCAAATGATACTCCGGGCTTGACGAAATTGGGAGGTAAGACACTGCGATGTACTTGTGTTTGCTTCGGAACAAATTTTACTTTCGTGTTTTGATATCGGGAGCATCTTCGATATGATGCTGGATGACCAAAAACACCGCAGTAAACGCAGTATAATTTTTCTCTTGGCTCCGTTTCAGGCAATTTGCGCTCACCGCATTTGACACACCGATTGTGCATGATGCAGCTTATAGCCAAATGACAAAATCTTTGATACTCCCACCTCACCACTTTGAAATTCAAGTAATTCATTTGTTGAACGGCACTGTACCACGTAAAGTGGAAAATTCTGCTTTTCTACGATCGATCTTCTTGTCGCAGAAGTATCGATTTAAATAAATCCAATTACAGGTGCAGCTTTCTTGAGCATCTGAAGAAGATCAACCGTATCCTCTCCGCAGTCCCAACCCTTATTAGACGTTGCCCTGAATCGTTCGGTAAATCCCGTCTTCAAGTATATCAAAGCACCAAAGTATTTCACTGTTAGCTTTGACTCAATATTGAACGTTTATCCTTAAAATTTTTTTTCTTTATCAAAATCATAACTTTGGTATTTCCAGCTTAAGACTGAATCCGCAAGCAGTCGTCTGGTCCCTCACTTGGCATTCTAGTAGAGTTGAGCCTGTTCAACTTTACATTCAGTGGCTAGTGACACCAAATTATCTACATTTCATATCAAGCTTGAGTTATCCAGCAGTTTAAGTCTATTTAATTCATTGTATGTCATGCCCTCCAGATCTGACCCAAGGATGGTGCTTTAAGCTAACTTGAATTCCTTTCACCCTCGCCAACCTTCTTTTGTATCTCAAAGCAAATTCATCTATTAGTTCCCTAGAACTTGCATCAGAGATTCCTGGTCGTCTAGTAAAATTGAAGGGCCTTCTAATATCAAGCGTCATCAGAAACATAATCTGTTACCAATGACATTATTCAGCGTTAATGGTGGAGTGTCTACTCCAGAGCTGTAGTGGCGTAGAGACAAGTCTGCAGCAAAATAGATAGCACCAGTGAGTTCTCTTTTGAAGAGATCCTCAAGGAATTCCCTGGCAATGTTTTGTGTACATACCGGAGGGTGACTTGAGATTGATTTTCTCCTTGATTATCAAAGCAAGACTCACTAACTTCCAGTGATTTAGCAAGAACCATTTGCACAGGACAAAAAAGATTGATAAGTTATTATACCTTAACTACGACGCTATCTACATTTGGTGCCCTCCATGACATCATGGATAGAAGTGCCTTTTCCAGTTTTCAACTTTTGGAGGGCGGTCTTTCTAGTATTGTTTCATTGCAGAAAATGTCAACACGAACCATATGTGTACGGTAAGTAGCCCATACAATATGTTCCAATTTTTTTTTGCGTTATGTAAGCAAGGCGTCTGTAAAGCGCCAAGCTTACACTTAACTAGCTTATAGCCTAGAGTCTGTCAATTCTTTTTCACATCATTCACGAGACCTTGCCAGCATTGAGCCTAACTACTGTCGATAAGCTTACGAAGCCGCTCATTGGCCACCATGTGCTAGCCTGGTGTTTGTCTCTTTTCTTGTCTACGTATACTGCAATTCTCAACGTACCTTGTGACACTCGATTTCCGTCAACCACCAGTAATGCTGGAAGCTTTACGTTCCAGGGTCTCCAATGGGACATAAAAGAACTACAAGTAGACGAAATGATACTCATTGTGTTCACCACGTCTTCTATTGTCCGTCTTTTGCTCCTTGGCCCAAGTCTGCTCAGCCGTGTGGTCACCGTAAGTATGTCAATGAACTACTATGCGTCTATCTTCTCAGTATTTTGGTCAAAAGTGGGAGTCTATGTATACCAAGAGATTTAAGTACGAACCTTAAGGGCAATATACTGATAATTTTGGTTATGATGCTGTTTGCTGAAGGATAACAGGTCAGCTTACGTTATATTTGTAGAACAGTCAAGCACATCCTGAATATTTATGCAATGGCATATGCTCATCCAAAGGATACAGCTCATTGCAGCAATTCGTTGAGCATGATTGAGGCTTCTTTATGTACTGTGGGACTGCTCTTTACCATATCTGGCAGATTACCTATCCAATTTTCCCCTTATTTATGAATTGTTTTTACTAGACCTGTCTACGCAGTGTTCTCTGTTGTTTTCAGGAGTGAGTCTTCTTTAAGCTCCACCTATGCTGAGAAGTTCTAATTTGATGCACCTTTTTAACCTCGTTAAAGACCATGGCATAGTTAATTTTCTATGTATCGAGAGGAATGCTTCATTTTCTGTAGAAAAATACTTCCTTTTTTGTAATTTCACTTCAAGCTCCACTTATAGGCCACTGGATCAAATTGGCCAAACAATTCAAATTGTAACCTCAGTGGAGGACATTTACGTGAGGCCTCACATCTGCTTACTAGAAGTGCCCATCTTTGTGGGTTGCGCGGTTCTTCCTTTTATATTCTACGCAATGTATCTAATATGCTATTTTCACCTTTCTATTTTAGCTGATCATCCTGTACTTTGGGGGGAAAAGATTTTTTATTTACGTCCTTAGCTGCCTCAATGAGCACCTTTTGGAAGCTATAACCTTACATAGAATTTCCGCAAGCTTCTTTACCTTTCCTTCATTAATTCCATTCTCTTTCGATTAGCCTGCAGCCTAGCCTATTACTGGAATTTGCGTTTAGAGTTATTGGCACTTCACCAGCTGACTTAGCTCTTCACTCTTCTTTTGATTTTAATCAGCTGCACCTAAAGAATCTAATACTATCTAGGATCTCTTCTCGCTCCAAAGCTCCGTTTCTGACACACTTCCCAATGTTCTTTTGAGCAGCGTAGATGTCTTGTCTTTTTTTCAGGTTAATCATCGCTTTATCCATGAGTGTTCATAAGGTCGATCAAAGGCGATTAAGTCTCTGGCTCAAAGGGAAGGTTTTAAGCCTCCAACCCATTCTCTTCCAAAACTTCAGTCGCAATGGGGGTATCAACTGCTTCTATAGCTTGCCTTGGCTTTTTTTTAAGGCCAGATTGGTCTAGTAACTTATTACTGATCTCAAAAGCCCATCTTATTTTTGCGATAGTGTTCTTCTTAAGTCTAGGCAGCATGCCAAGGCTTATTTGCCATTTTTTACTACGACTAATGCAGCCAGTATCTTAAGCCGATACCAGTTCTCTAGCAACGTCTACTCATTTGGCCATTTATCGTTCTTTTTCGACATTAGCGCTGTCATAGTTTGTGTCAATTGTAGCTTCAAGCCAGTAGTATTACTGCAAGAGCAGTCTACTTTCGCAATTTTGTTAGCTGTGCTGCCAGTAGAATGACCTAGTGCAATCACCACCTGGGCTGCCATTTTGTGGTCTTTGGTGACGAAGGGAGTTTTGGCGCTTCCCAAACATAGGCTGGGATTTGAGTAGTTATTCTCACCTATTTTTCAAGATTTTTTGCCAATATTTGGATAATTATTCTGGGGCCTCTCTTACGGTTTCCGCCCCAAAAAAAGGACGTATCTATTAGCGCGAGTAGAAAAATTTCATTATTTACGGTGTATGTAGGAGGAACCTTACAGAAACCTTTACTGCCTCGCGTGCTTGTAAATATCACTCCCTAAAGAATACTTGCTACCATGGAAACTTCTACTGAGCAGGATACCCCTGCGACGATTACTAAATGATAAAAATAAGTGATACACCGTGTTTGTTCTCATCTTTTACGTTGTGCTCTGTGAGGGATTCAAACATCAAGTCAAGACAACTTCCTAAGTGATGGATTGGATGAATGTTCGTGGACTTAGCGTAGCTGGAGAAAACCAAAGCAGCCATCCTGAAAAAGTAAAAAATTCCTAAAGAAAGGGCAATCACCATTGGGGAAGTGCAAGTTGAGTTGAAGTTGGCTGTGAAATACTTGGGCGTTCTGATCAACCCAAAGATGAGTTCCTCTAAGCAAATCAGGGCAATGGCGGATAAGACTGCGGTGGGTGTATTGGCACTAAGTCGGCTGATGGACAACGTAGGGGGAATCCCTCATCAAGAGGGTGTAGCAACATCTGCACACTGATTGCACGCATTATACCTATCGCTCTACTTGTGAGATAGTGCGGTAAGACTTACTTGTATAGAAACGAAGGTGATTGAAAGGCAGCTGCGCTCGAAGAGAGACAACATTCGTTTGGCGATTGGCAACGATCTTGAGTGAATGACACCAAGGGAACATGGGCTGCGCACCTCATTCCTGGCCAAAGAATGTGGCTCAAATCATAGTAATCGTGAGGCTGATTTCTATTTGATCTAGCTCTTGAGCGGGCATGGATGCTTTCAATCTTACCTGCACAGAATTGGCAAGTCACGGTTTCCCGATTCGTGAATGCGAAATTTTTTGTAGTGGACCCTTCTGCTGGGGAAAAAAACCCGCCACTTAACACCGCAATGCTAGCTTACCAACGCATTCACGCGGGCTCAGATAAGGCCAATTCCGGCTAGCACCAAAATCTTCGCTCGCTGAAGCAACAGCTCATCACTGCAGTCCTTTGCGGACTTTTAGATATCCTTAAAAACACTATAATATGGCGGGAGATTCCAGGCGTACCAATGCATTGAGCCATGGTTAGGATCTGTTTGTTGAAAGATCTGTCGATTAAGGCTCCGGGAACGGATATTCCACTGGTGCGGGTGTGAAGTTGAAACACTAACTATGGGCCTATATTCTCGAGCCCATTGGGCTCATCACTCCACTGAGTCTGGGAGGTGATGTATCACTAGCTACTGTTAAGGGTAGCTCTGCAGTCTCCCTATTGTCTACTCTCGACGGTAGGATAGGAGGCTGGGCCTGTGGTTGTTGGCCAGACAGCTTTTCTAATTGTTTCCTCATTCACTCAATACTGGCAGCCATCATCTGTATGACGACCAGCAACTGGGCCATTTTGGAAGTTGATGATGAGGATTGAATTGAAAGTGGTAGTGCCCCTGCTCCATCTGTGTCGCTGAGCGTAACCAGCGGATTCTATTGGCTCTGCCTGTTTTTAGGCACTGCTACACAAGCGATGGGGGACAGACTCTGCCCTGACTCAGAGGGTGTTGATTCTAGGGGTTGGCGGCAGAGAGACCATGCTGACGATGTCTGACGTAACTAGCCCATACATATTTAGTGGAAATGATTACTACACGGTAACGTCTGGCTGGACAACTCGTCCATGTCCTCATAACTTATTGAACACAGAAGTATCGGTCCGGCGTTCGACCTAAATTTCCTCTCTCTGGAGTTCTTTAGTTGGGCACCTTTCTCCTAAATATGTTATAATATCTGAAAGCAGCTAGTGTTAAATTATCAAGGTGGCCATCAGTGGTGAACAATAAACACAACTCTCGAAAAAAACGAAAAAAAATATTATGCTTAACTCGAAAAGAACACTAAGTGGTTATCAATATTAAATTCGGTCTTTCCATTTTTTCTTTCCCCCCTTGCAGACAGCGACACTAATGGTGAGCTCTTCCTACATATTGTAGGTACTAATCTCTTGAGGCACCATAAATATTAGAGTTCAGGAATGGTTCTTGGAATAGTTTGTCGGTTTGTCGGGTTGAATCCAATCCTTAAGCAGCGGGTGTCTTATCAGGGATAATCACGGATAAACTAAGCAGCCAATCACGTGAAATCAAGATTCATGTCCTGAAAGACGCAAAGGCACCACTTGAGTTGGGGTGCAGATCAGAATCCGCCGCTAAATGATGTTAGCTAACAACTTCCGAGTACACAAAGGGACTCTAATATCATTTGGCTTTGCTAGTCATACAATGGCGACAAACCACCTATGTATAAATCAAAAGCAAGTCCAAACGATATTGATGTCTGCAGATAACACAAAATCTGGAATTCGTTAAAGATGCTTCTTTTCGTGAAGGTCCCTCGAGCAGATTGCGTAGGCAGGCTGCTTGATTAGTACAAGATCACACAGGCATGGTATTACAATTTTTTTATGTAAAGCCCATATTTTCTAAAAGTTTCATGAGAATCAAATTATAAACAGCTCAGTTAAAGACGATTGAAAATTTTTCAATCGCAGCAATAATTACATGCGGTGCTGTGTAGATACACGTTCGCAAAGGACCCAAACATTACAGGTTTTGATCAAAATTTTAGAAAAATTTTGTAACATTAATATTTTATCATGAGTACTCAAACAATGAAGTCAACACATTGAAAATAAAATGGTGGCAAATAAAAATATATAATTATTAGTTTTCCGAGCCCAATTCATGGAATATGTATGAGCCAAGTTTTGATATTCAGCAGGCGTTGTTTGATTTACTACAATAATTATTTTACAAAACATTTCTGGCAGGAGCATTTACTTGCTATTTTGACTTTTTTCTAAATAAAAGTCATTCTGCTCAGATTTGCGTAAATTGCCATTAAAGTATATTTAGTATTTGAATGGTCTCTTATTTCATTATTAAGATACTTAGATATTTTCCATCGAATACTTGTCTAGCATATTCGATGGCCAAAAACCTTCTCTAGCGATCAACCATTACTATTACTATCATTTATTACGTGCCATCATCACAATACCAGATCGTATTAAATCTCATTTAATACAACATAACAAACAAGTCCGGAAATGAAAACATCTGAGGATGTTGTGAATCTTAAACTGCATAGAAAAGAAAAATAAAAAGAAAAAACACAAAAAAAACGAAGAAAATTGAAGAATCGTGAAAATCTTCAACCTTACAAAGCACTTCAATGAACCCAAAGTCCTTTTTCAATATCTACCTTTCTTCCGAAACGGAAGTACATGTTTGGATTTCTCATGGGTCGCTGAAATCTGCATCTACATTTGTACCATCGTTTATGAGTACATGTGCGTTGAAAGGAATTCACTATCAACGCATCCTGACAATAGGATCGGAAGTATGAGCTGATTATAAGGAAGAGGAGGATCCATCGGAGTGAATGAAACTCATCGTATTTATCGAAGTAAAAGAATCTACGGAGAGGTCCAAGTCCTTCTTTATCGTCTTAAATGCAATTGCAAGCTGTAACGAGGGTGTAAATATTAATTTCGAAGAAACAATCCCTGCGAATAACAAGGGTGAGAATAATCTTACTGCGCATTTGCAGTCATTCAGGAAAGGAGGGTAAATGGTTAGTTTTTGTGCTGAAGCTTATCACCTTGCTATAAGTTATCTGATTCGTCGAGAAACACCCTCTTGAGTTAACTGCAGAACTTGTTGATTTCTGATGAAATGATTGCTTGCGTGCAAGGTGTGCTCGGGGTCGTGTGAAAAATCTGAATGGAAATTTTGGCATATGCATGAACATACCAAATACCAGTTGGAGCTTGTCCAAGGAACCATTCGAGGAGCCAAATGTATATGAGTTTGAGAGTAATTATATGAACTGGAGGCTTCGGAGGAAGGTTGAGAGGTAAGTAAATCATGGAATGGATTTTTATTGCTTGTTTCGTATTTGGAAGACTCGCATCGTAAACAACAACTTCTACAATATATCAACATTATTTTGAAAATGGTTACATAGCAGAAAAATTTGGTTTTTGATTATTTCCATCACTTAAATTCTAAGTTTATGTTGGAGAGCATGATCTTGTTCATATTTTTTAACTCAACTAAAAGCCGAAAATTTTCACACATTCTTCCATGGAAGTTCGGTATATTCAACGAAGTTTCTAAATGAATTAAATAATACTTCCTGCACTGAAAGCAAAGTGATGTCAATGTGTCATGAAGAACAATATTGTCTAGCGTTGTAGATTTGAAGCTCCTAATTTACGATTCTTGTGAAAGTAAACAGTGTCCTCTAGCTAGAGTAAACGTTTTATTTGCCACAATTTTGCTTCAGTTCGTTTTCTCAGCACTTTTCGCTTTTCACTTTTGTCGGATTTGATTATTTTACCGAATTATTATATCTTACATCGACACGTCCTGATAACAGTCTATTAATCTCCCAACATGTGTATCGCTGCTCTTTTTATAGGATAATCAAAGTATCTTGAATATTCACCTATGATGTCAGATGTTTTAATGACCAGTCACATACTTGTTGCTGTTATAATTACGTACGCACATAGATGTGTGAGAGAGGATACGAAATGCATCGAGAGAATTGAAGCACTTTATCATGTGGCGTGAAGTTGGCGCGTTATTAGCTCGTGATTCGAATTTCAAATAAATTTGACGTGACGTCTCCCACTAATTTTCGCATCTTGAACTAAATCAGTTTTCAGTGCGGGTATTCTAACTTGAACGATATAAAAGATTGAACATGACTTACCCTACGAAGGATACGTCCCTGACATGCTGCCTAGAGCTGTTTTTACAGTCGCACACACACGTCACTTCATTTTTCAACAAAAAAACACTCGCGATCCGTAACAAACTTTTCAGTTTGCTAAATTATCACATTTGCAACGCTTTTGCACTAGATTCAACACGGTTCATCTTAAAAAAATTGTTTTGTGTACAATTTCAAATTCAACTTGATTAGACGTTTCCCATCAATGTTGAACTTGCACAAATCATATGTTTTCAATCATATGGTTGATATTTCGTTGACGATTCGGGGGTTAAGGTATAAGAGGAGTGGGATTTTCGTGAGAGCAACTAGAGAGTCACTTGAATGTGTGGATTCTCTAGCGGCGTGAAAGACAGGGGGATTTCAATTCGCATGTGAGAGGAAGGCATGTATGTAGTAAAAGTACTTCACTTACGTATGGATGAAAATAAGCTCATTTCGCGTCCATTACTTTATATGTCTTTGCGTACGCCCCAATGACGTCATTCGTGTGTTGATTACGAACGTTGTATTTCTTGTTGTTGATAACATAATACATTCACATAGTATCCACACCTTCCATTTACCCTGTGTTGCACACTTTCTGAATTTTCCTAGGCGGTCAGCTGAGCCGGGGCACGTCAGCTGAGCTAAGGCCTGTCGTATTTAAAAAATAAAATCGAAAGCAAATAAAATTTCCGATGCACCCTTTTACCCATTTCAGAACATGGGAGTGCTGCCATATCCTAATAAAAAACTAAAAGATTGCATAGAACGAATTTGCTTTTCTGCAAAGTTATAAATTTTTTGAGATCTGGTAATCCTGAAATCTCTTATCGAAGCACATGTTTACATTCCCGCCAATCCTCGCGTCAGCATTTACCTACCTACCTGCTACCGAAGATTTATAATTCGATCTTCGGCTTGTGTTCGGATTTTTCCGGAGGCTATAATGAGTGTGGATACTATGTGAGTGTGCTATGGTTGATAATAACTGTTTTGTAGCCGCCTTGAATCCCGTGGATTAAGACGTGCACAATGCAATCATTAAACTCACTTAATGTGGTAAATAACAATTCATTGCAAAAATCGACATATATAACAGTTCGTTAAACGAAACTAAACTTGTCTGCTTCGCGACCAAAAGCCAAATAGAACATCTGATGAAAAGTCTTCTTGTTGCTAGCTGATTGGTTACCAGATGTGTAAAGTCAAACTTCCTCAAGATTATGTCAGTGCCACTCAGTGGTGGAAATAGTTTTTATGATGGCCACAGTACCCCCTTTCCAGAATTGACGTCAAGTTGATGTTGGTTTTGACGTCCGACTGTACGTTCTGAGGGGAATGTCATGATGTTTTCGTTGTCATCTTTTGTAGTATACGCTGGCTTGAGCCGTTCGGTTAAGACGGTCGCATCATGTCCCTTTATCTTGATAATGAAGATGTGATCGTTGATTCGTTTAACCACCTCGTGTGGTCCTGTGTAGGGTTGCTCCAACAGCTGTCTGATTGCGTCGACTAGCTGGAAGACATGAGTGCATGTGTGGAGATCCTTGTATTGAAAAGGCCTCTTTTTATGTGGTGAGCTGTTGGTGTCGGTCGAAGGAGTCGCATGTGCTCACGAAATTTCTCGACAAAAAAGGTTGAATCGGCTGGCATGTCCTCGTTTGTAAAAAATTCGCCCGGAACACGTAGTTGTTCACCGTAATATAATTCGGCGGGTGAAGCTCCCAAGTCCTCCTTGAGTGACGTTCGCAATCCTAGTAGAACAGTTGGAAATAGTTCGATCCAGGATGTTGGTTAACTGCACATAAGAGCTGATTTGAAAGTTCGGTGCCATCGCTCAATCGCACCATTGGGCGCAGGATGATAGGGTGCTGTTCTAATTCGTTTCGTTCCACCTCGGTCGGTTGTCAACGTTATGGGAGTTCTCAAACGCACAATCCAGGTGTTGTAAAAAGCGTTGGTGACTGTGTCCGCAGTCATGTCTTACATGGGGACTGCTTCTGGCCACCGTGAAAACCTGTCTACCATGGTAAGACAGTATCGATACCCACTCACCAATGGTAGAATGACGATGTCGATGTGTACATGATCGAATCTTTCGTTCGGTACGTTAATTGAGATGGACTGGTTTCTGTTGTGTCGTTGGATTTTCGGGCGTTGACAGAAAATGCGGTTGCGGGTCCATCGTATCGTGTCCTTCTGAATGCTGGGCCATACGTACTTTTGACGCAGCTGGTAAAAGGTGGCCTTGCCAGTCGGGTGAGCGAGCGCGTGAACTGAAGCAAAAGCCTGTTGACGAAGTTCCGGTGGGACGTAAGGACGAATATGTCCCATTGAAGTATCGCAGTAAACTGTTGCAGTACCGATTGACAGCTTTTGTAGTTGTAATCCCGTGTTGTTGCTGTTGTCTAGGAGCTTCTTGTTGAGCCTCGGCTAGTTGAGTTGTGTCTAAGGTGAATAGCATGTTGATCGTATCATTCCTGAAGAAGGCGTCGGCTACCAGATTCTCCGAGCTGGAGATGTGGACTATCTCCATCGTAAACTGAGAGATGATGTCCAACTGTCTCAATTGTCTCGGATTGGCTTTATCAAGACTTTGAACAAATGTGTAGATTAAAGGCTTGTGGTCGTTTTTGATGATAAAATGCCAACCCTCCAGAAAATACCTAAAAAACTTGATTGTGGCATAAATAGCTAGTATTTCGTGATCTTACGCTCTGTATTTAGCTTCCGTTGGGCTCAGCTTACGACAGAAGCTTGTGTTTTGTGATCCGGATGGACGAGTAAGGCTGCAGTTGCAAGGTAGCGTTTGCACATTTGGAAATCTGATTCAGTTTGTGGTGCCCAAGGAACTTTGTGATTATCGTTTCTCTTGCTGTTGCTTAAGAAAGCATTCAACGATGTCTGATGGTGGGCTGTGTGTTTAAGAGGGTTGCAGGCCCACAGAAATCGACGCAGCTCGACGAAGGTTGCTTGAAGTTAAGCAGCGCAGTGATTCGCTCTTGTGTCGGTTGTGAACCGTTTTTGTTGATCGTGTAGCCCAAATACTCTATCTTCGTTTGACTGAAAGCACACTTATCAATGTAAATGTGCAAGTTATGTTGCTCAAGACGTTGAAGGACAATGTTGAGGTGTTCTCGATGATGGTCAGCATTGTTGACATGATGATAATATCGTCTTTATACCAGAAGACGAATTCCAGTCCGTAGAGGATGTTGTGACGTTGAAAAGTTTGTGTGACATTTCTAAGACCGAAAGGCATGACCAAATATTCAAATAACCCGAATGGTGTTGTAACGGCTATCTTTTTTATGTCAGCTTCGGACATCAGGATCTGATGGTAAGCCCGTTCTAGGTCCAACTTCAAAAATATAGTTGTACCGTGAAGCCGGTCAGCCATGTCGTGGAAATGTGCAATTAGATATCGATCCGCTACTGTCTGAGCGTTGAGTTTGCGATAGTCGTCACAAACTCTCCAGTCCCCAGAGTTTTTGGCCACCATTAGGATGGGACAGGCCGAAGGGCTACTCGATGTATGGCAAATACCCATTTTAAGCATCCGATCGAATTCTGCTCGTGCTGTTTTCGGTTTTGCGCCTGTCAGACGTCGAGGCCGTTGTAAAACTGGTGGTGCAGTTGTTTCGATGAAATGTGCCACTTGGTTAGCTGGTGTTGATGTGTGTATTGCTGTTGTTGTTGTTGTTGAGGATGTGTCGTGAGTCGTAGGCTGAATGCTAGTTGCCGTTGTGGTTGCCTTTGCATGTGTCGTGGACACCCTGAAAACATCAACCAAAGCGATTTGTCCCGGGCTGGAGCAGATAAAATTGTCATCTAATAGCCTTCTGTTTTTTAAATCGATCAAAAGCCCGTAATGTGTCAAGAAGTCCGTCCCGATAATTGTTGTAGAGACATTTGCTACAATAAAATTCCACACAAATAGACGCTTGAAACCCAAGTGTATCTTCAAGGGTCGTTTACCAAGCGTGGTAATTGTGGTTTTGTTGGCAGCATATAATGTTAGCATTTGCGGCTGTTGAAGCTGAGCGAAGGGTTTAGGCAGAATTAAGACGGACGATCCGGAGTCGATTAGGAAATTTAAGTGTGAATGCTGATCGGCTATGTGTAGTCTGAATTCCGGAATTTTATCGATGTTGTCTACCACCCCGGTGATGGAAGGCAATTGTATCAGTTTCCCTGATGCTGGTTTGCTTGAAACGAGCAAGGCTCCGAGCACCGCTTCGCTTTTACGCCAAATCTTTTATGGTAATAGCAAGCCTCGTTGTTGGTTGAAGTGCAGTGGCCACTTGCTCCACCTGTCGAATCGTGCAAATCAGAGGGGTTGAAATTGTTTGTTGATTTTGTCATCTGAACGACAATGTTATTAAGCTGACGCTCGATTTTTTCAAGCCATTTGTTGCGTTTCGACGTATCAAGCACACCTGCCTGTGGTGGAGTGGCCTCTGTAGCCAAAACGTAAGCCGGAGCACTGTTTACCACTATGCGGTCTGCTATTTTTGCGAGTTTGTAGAGTTTGAGATCCTTGCTAGCAGCCAGAACGCACCTGATGCTCACTGGTAATTGTCATCTACGATGTTTTGAGGATGTCCTAAGACAAATCCAAAGGTGCGAAATTTTCCATTTCTCGAAGTAGTTGTGACGGTTGTTTTCCGTCGAGGTCTGCTCCTGTGAGCAACCGGTTTATCTGTCGCTCCTTAAATTTGGAGAATCTGGTGACAAGATGCCGTTTGCGCGTACCGTATTTGTTCGTGACTGGTGGCGAACGGATAATGTCAGCTACTTGCTGCAGAATATCGATATTCAGAGCAGCGATAATCATGCAATAACGAGCGTTGTCAGACGTTATTTTATTGGTGAAAAATTGCGCCTCCGCTTGCGCAAACCAAAGCGTCGGGTCGCTTCGCCAAAATGTTGGCAAGTTTACGTCTTTGACAGAAGCAACTTTCGCAGACGGTGAAAAGTTTTTTGCTGCATCAACCGGTGGCATGCCCTTGCTTGGTTTATATAGCGTGTTGAGCAACGTGTTCTTGTCACGCCTTGCCAGCGAGGGTGAATGTTGAATGAGCATGCCAGTTGCCAAATCCTCAGTCGACGTTTTAATGGGTGCTCCCCTAGCCGGGGCTCACGTCGATGATAGGGTCGCCAGTTGTAGCCGCCTTGAATCCCGTGGATTAAGACGTGCACAATGCAATCGTTAAACTCACTTAATGTGGTAAATAACAATTTATTGCAAAAATCTAAATATATAACAGTTCGTTAAATGAAACTAAACTTATCTGGTTCACGGCCAAAAGCCAAAGAGAACGGCTGTTGTAAAGTCTTCTTGTTGCTAGCTGATTGGTTGCCAGATGTGTAAAGTCAAACTTCCTCGAGATGATGTCAGCGCCACTCAACGGTGGAAATAGTTTTTATGATCACCACAGTTTTTTTGCATGCTAGTGACATCTAGTTTTTAATGGATTCAACTCTTGTGTCATTATCATTATTGAAATAAAGTTAATCTTTTATCAGCAACCACATGTTTTAACAGGTTATGGGTCCAGTCTAGTAATTAAATAGAATAAGTAATTGATTTTAATCAGCGAAATGGCTCCAAGTTATATCTTAAATGTTTCGAAAGTTAAAGGTCATGAATTACGATGCGGCTCAAAACTTTTTGATTTTGGAAGGTGTCGAAATCAACAAGAAAGAAGATGATGGCGGCGGGGCAGCAATAAGCGTTGAGGATCAAAAGGTGAAGATGAAGTTAGTGATGACCATCGATTAATCTTTGTGTGTGCATATAAGGTGTGAAGTTACAGTTCAAGGTGTATGGCAGAAGCTAAAATCGCTATTCGATGATTTTGGTTTCACATACGTTATTGCGAAGTTTGATTTCTATCCGCCTGGAAAGCAGTAAGCCAACGACGGCTTATATAACTCAGATTATAGATGCGGCGCATAGAGTGAAAGGAACGGGTTTATTATTGTTGCCGATGTCATCGATGATAGGGGCAATCGAGCATTCAGGTATAGCTATTTCCACTGATAGCTTAAAACAAATCTAATGGAAATCTAATGGGCATGAGTGAAAATGTTGGCAGCATTGACGCAGAGACTGCCTTTTTGACATGCAAAAACCAGCACCGAAAGAAATTAAATAGGGCTGGCAAAATAGGTGAAAAATCAAGTCGTTCTGTCAAGATCATAAAATGCTACAAGCGTAAGCAATTTGACATCGTACTCCACAACCAAAGGAAAAACCAGTTAACGCGTTTAGTGCAGTTTTTCTCTCAGTGATGTATAATCCGTTTGAAGAATAAATTTTTGCCCGTGTAAATGGTTGTGGAACTGTTTTGTGGCTTCTATTTAAGCTGAAAGCTCTTTTTTGTTTACGCAGCAGTTCTTTCCACTCTTTGAAGGAACTTTATTGTAGTAAAAAGAGCTCTTACTATGCCATCGTTCTGTTTTTCGGGGGACAAGATAAGCCAGAACTTAGATCAAGATATTCCAGAATGAGTGATTCACAGAGCTTTCGCTTCAACGTTTTAAAAACGGTCTAACATTCTTCATTCCAGATGTAAAGATGGTTTTTTTCAAATAGCCGATGGAGGCATTTTGCGATTCAAGCAAAACCTTTAACAGAACTTCGATAATAAAACGCCAAATCTAGAAAATTTCATAACTGTCATTTATTGCAGGCCAACTTTTGACAGCATCTGTTTCCCAGAACATCGCCCAGTGTCGCAGATGTTTTACTTTAACTGCAAAAAAGGTGCATTATATTAGGGCTAAACTTCAGATTTAGCTCTCGTACTTTTGAGAACACCTCTTCCGAATTCCTCATATTGGGTTTTCCATTAGGGACATAACGATTTCGTATCTTTATATAAACGCACTCAAACACTTTTTTAATAAACTGTCAATTTTAAAATATTGCTAAAAAACAACATTTTCATTATGGTAAAGTCTACAAACCAGCAACGTTTGGAAATTATTAAAAATTACCACCAAGATTCTGAGCCAATCGTCACAACTTTAAGAGCGGCTACTCCAATTTTCGACCGTAATAATCGCCGCACCCGGCAGGCTGTGCGTGCTGTAGTGGATAAGTTTGAGCCCAAATGTTCACTATTAGACATTTCGGTGCCAAAAAGATGTCGTACCGCTTGAAGTGAAGGAAATATCGCAGCCGTAAGTGCATCGATTCAAAATGAGCTAAATCAATCGGTTCCACGTCATTCTCAAGAATCTGGCATCGCTCAAATGACACTCTGGCATATTTTGAGAAAATATCTTGGTCGACATATTAACAAGATCAAATTGACTCAAGAATTAAAGCCACTTGATCATTAGAAACGCCGAAACTTTTCTAATTGGGTTCCGGCTTGAAGAAAATGAGGAATTTCACCGAAAAATCATCTTCAGTGATGTAGCTCATTTCTGTCTCAATGGCTTTGTTAATAAGCAAAATATGCCTTATTGGTCAGCAAAAAATCTACATGTGCTTCTTGAGACACCATTGCATCCACAAAAAATTACTGTTTGGTGGGGTTTTCATACCGAAGGTGTGATTGGGCCGTATTTTTTCGTGGATGAAAATGACTCATGTTACTGTCAATGGAGAGTGCTATCATGTTACTCGTTTGTTGGTAGATTATTTGTTTTCAAAATTGGATGAATTTGACGGTGCCACTTGCCACACAGCATGCCTTACAATCAATTTATTGAAAGGCAAATTTGGTAAATGTGTTATCTCGAGAAATGGTCCGGTCGAATGGCCGCCTCATTATTGCTATCTAACACCATTGGATTCCTTGTTATGGAGCTATATCAAGTCACTGGTCCATGCCAACAAGCCAGCAAATTTAGACAAGCTCAAGGAAAACATCCGACGCGAACTCACCAACGCTCAGGTTGAAATGTGTGCCATAGTGGTGGAAAATTGGGTCCAAAGAATTGACCGCTGTAAACGGGCTCAAGGTGGTCATATGACCGAAATCAATTTTTATTCACAAAATGTAATTCTTGAACTACAGCCGCAATGAATTTGAGATTCAATATCTCAAATATTTCTGTGTTTTATTAATAGATAAAATTGTGATGTCCTGATAGAAAACCCCTTATGTTCCTCAAATGTTTTCCTTTTGATAATAATGTTGTGTAGATGTACCAAGAAGGTCGGTTAGTTTAACCCGCGTAGCACGTATTTCATTAGACATCCAAATGTTCCTAGAGCATTGCAAAGTCCAAAAGGCATCACCGCAAATTACCCTAACCCAGTACTAATAAACAATGCGGCTTTCTCTTGGTCAAGTATAAAAAAAAATTTCGCGTCAGCTAAAGTCTCCTTGCTGTCATCAATGCCTGAAAGCTGGTAGCTAACCTTTGTAGCATTTTTAAGCTGCCTGTAATTGCCATAAAAGTGAGTTGTTCCACATTTTTTCTTTACTAGAGCAAATGGTGAGGCCTATGAATGGATAGAAAGTTCAACGACACGTTATATTTCCATATCTGAAATTAATTTGCTTACTTCTCTTTTGTTGGCTGAAGAAAGTCATCTTGGTCCTTACTGAATCGGCTTGGCTCTTATTTAATCCATTTGGTGGTAGGAATGTATAACCCTGCCCTTTGACATCTGTTGAAATTAAATGTCATCCAAAGCATGTTTTTTTTAGTTGAAGGTTTGCCATTTAGAAATATGGATCGTTTAACAGTCGAAGAACGCGTTAAAATTATTAAATTTTATTATAAAAATGGTGATTCTGCTGTATCAACATTCAGGGCTTTACGAGCCGATTACGGTCGAAATAATAGACCTACACAGCAAACAATTTCGAACACAGTGAGGAAATTTGCATAGACTGGATCGGTTATTGATATTGCAAAGCCTGTGCGTCATTGCAACATTCGTTCTGCCGAAAATATCGCTGTCGTTGCTCAAAGTGTGGAGGAAGACCCGAATTTGTCGATTCCTCGACGTGCTCAACATTTTGGCTTTTCTTACGGCTCATTGTGGTGGATTTTGCATTTGGGTTTGCATCTCCATCCGTACAAAATACAACTCACTCAAGAACTTAAGCCGCAAGACCATATACAACGCAGAATGTATGCGAAGCCATTGATAACGATTTTTCGAACAAAATTTTCTTTAGTAATGAGGCTCATTTTTCGCTCAGTGGTTACGCAAATAAACAGAATAGCCACATATGGGGCTCTCAAAATCCTCAAGTGATTGCAGAGAGGCCTTTGCATTCGGAAAAAGTGACCGTTTGGTGTGCATTATGGTCTGGTGGTGTTATTGGCCCGTATTTTTTTGAAAAAGATCAAGGAAGAGCCATTACAGTCAATTCTGACCGCTATGGACGAATGTTAACCGATTATTTTTGGAGAGAAATTGATGATTATGATCTGGAAAACATGTGGCTCCAACAGGACGGAGCCACAAGCCACACAAGACAGGCTAAACGAGCACTTTTGCAAGAGAAATTTCCAGGACGCGTAATTCCGAGATTGAGTGATGTCAATTGGCCCGCAAGATCCTGCGATCTAACACCTTTGGATTTCTTTTTATGAGGCTATGCAAAAGACTGTACTTACGCAAACAATCCTCAAAATCTTGAGCAATTGAAAACCAATATTCGTGAAGTTATGGCCGAGATATTGCCGGAAATGTGCCAAAAAGTCATTGAAAATTACTTCAAAAGGATTGAAGCCTGTAAGAGGTCCCGTGGAGGACATTTGAATGTTGTTGTATTTCACGTATAATGGCAACGTTTAATCTTTATATTGAATAAAAAATTTTGTTTCCGACTGAATAATTTATGTGTTTTCTTTAGCTTTACTTTCCCAAGTGTAAAATCGATAGTCCTATATGTGTTTTGGTTGAAGATATTAATATTAAAATCTTTTCTGCATATTTCCCATGCACCAAACTTACGGCTGAAAAATTTACTCCGTTTGAAAGAGATACCTACTTGACTTGAATGCACGACACCAACAATGGAACTGCTCGCGATCAAATAAGATCGGCAGAGCTCTCAACAAAATACGAGAGTGGTTCAAATATGATGGAGACAAACGCTGTATGTGGCGCGCATGTAAGTTTTGAAGGTCATGGCTTAAATATGTGATAGCTGGGTCTCTTACAAACAGTGTGGCATAGTTTACATCGGGAGTGCATGTTTCACGTGCGTGCTACGACCATGAGTGAACGTCAAGCCCCGGCCGCCGTTGCGCAACGTTTTGTCATTCGTTTTTTAGTGTGGGAAGGTATTAAAAACACGGAAATTTTTCTGCATTTGTGAAATCAGTTTGGTAATGAGTGCCTGAGTAGGGCTGCATTGTTTAAATGGGTCAAAGCATTCAAGGATGGCCCCGAAACTGTCGAGAATGAACCGCATGATCATGGACCGCGAACCGGCATCACACCAGACAACATTTGCCGTGTAGAATATTTTGGAGGACCGTAGGATCAATGTTCGAGATATTTAGGCTGAACTTGGCATCAGTATTGGTAGTGTAGAGACTATCATCCACGAACACATTCAATATCGTAAAATAATGCTTTAAACGGAAGAGCATTCCAGCACAAAGTGCGATTCTTCTCCAAGATAACCCGCACCCTTATACCGCGTGGGTCACGCTCGATACATTACCGGAATCAGGGTGGTAGGTATTGGAACACCCCTCCTCCCACAGTCCGGACTTATTACCCTGCGACTACCACATGTTTGGACTACTGAAAGAAGCCCTCGGAGGTCAAAGATTCAACACCGACGACAGGGTAGAGGAGTTCGTGCGCACATGGCTGTCCAAGTTGCCCAAATAATTCTTCGATACCGGCATAAAAAAGCTTCCGGAATGGTGGAAGAAATGCATAACGTGTAAGAGGGAGTACCTAGAAAAACTGTAAATTTTTGTAATTTTTTTCGATAGTAAATAAACGTGTCAGAGCATTTGTCTCGATCATATTTGAACCACCCTCGTATTAAATCAAAGCAACATCTTCTGCATGCTCCAAATGAGCCAATATTTTACTCATATAAAGGATCTTGCTCAATATTAGATATTGTTTTAAGCACTGGAAACGCAAATTTATCTGATTTTACAGTCCTCCAAGCCTTTTCTTCACCACGCTTACCCGTGGTCTTCAATATAAAAATGTCGCAGATATAGGTACACTACTCAACGCAAAATGCTATTTTATTCCATGAAACAAATTGGAAAATGTACGGGAAATACATAAATGATAATATTTTATTGACTAGACAGACTTTAGCATTGTTGGAAACCGAGGATCAAATTGATTTGCAAATTGAAACACTTAATAAAACTGTTTGGAGGGGAATTGAATGTAGTACACCCAAAAAAAGTGGCTAGCCACAAAGTTTTGAAACTGGATACTGAGACTCATAATCTCATTCAAATGAGAAACTCGCTCAGGAGACAATGGTAAAGAACGAGGGACATGCGAATTAAAGCTGGAGTCAACAGTCAAAGAAATGCTATTCGTACGAAAACCTTCAACCTTTGCAACTAGAGCTGAAACTTGATTACAATTCACGAAAGGTTTGAAAACTCAGTAAAATTCTAAAAGGTAATCAGATTACTGTTCCACCGCCACTTGAGAAAACTAATGGGGATAGGGAATTCCCAAATCAAGGTAAAGCCGAGCTACTTGCTAACATTTTCCATGAACACCACAACATCACCCGAAGTATGCGAAGCCAAATCATTGAACTGATGGTGGCGCAAACGTTGAATCCACTTCCTTAGTCTTCATTTGTTCCTAATAATGAACGAATTAAACCAGGAGAATTGTACGAGCTGCTGAAGAAATTAAAAAACAACAAAGTCCCTGGACAAGACAATATGCCAAACATGGCTTTGAAAAACTTGCCTAGGAAATCTGTTGCTCTCTTAAACTATATCTTCAACGCCTGTTTTAACATTTCCTACTTCCCCTCTTCATGGAAGCACGTGATAATGAAACCCATTCCCAAACAGAATAAAAATCCCCATATTTCCTCTAATTATAGATCAATGAACCTCCTGCCAGCTATGGGTAAATTATTTCAGAAATTAATACTGAAGCGTTTGAAAGGCATTGCAGAAGTTCGTGATATTCTCCCAAACTACCAGTTTGGCTTCAGATATGGGCACTTGACTGAACAACAACTATGCCGTGTCACCCAGGGCATCAAAGCTGCTTTGAAAGAAAAACTTTCAGTGGGTATAATTTTCTTGGACATCGAAAAAGCATTTGACACAGTATGGCATAATGGGCTTCTCTACAAATTAATAAAACTTGAATTCCCGGAATACCTATTCAAATTGGTCCTTCTTAAATGGTCGAAAATACGTCGTCAAAATTCGAGAGAGTTTATCGAATCATCGGAATACACTTGCTGGAGTTCCCCAAGGCTCATGCCTAAGTCCACTATTGTTCAACATATGCACATCAGATATGCCTTCACACGAGGCGTGCAAGCTAGCTGCTTTCGCCGATGACACATGTTTTTATACCGAATCAATAGACCCCAACAAGATAATTATGAATGTAGAAACATTCCTGGAAAAAATATTTCAGTACTTCCATCGATGGAAAATTAAAATAAATATTGAAAAAACACCAGCAATGTTTTTCACAAAGAGAAGAAAACCGAGCCTACTACCCAGTCGATGTATAAATTTCTTAGGACAGGATATTCTTTAGTCAAATGAATTTTCAAATCTGGGGTTAATCCTTGACAAGAAATTAACCTTCAAAAATCACACTGAAGCCACATGCAACAAAGCCTCAAAAGCAATATTCCATTGCTAAGCAGAAAGTCATTTCTCAGCGTTAAAAATAAAATCCTTATACTGAAAATCATTATTCGGCCCATCATCCTTTATGGAGCTCCTGCTTATGTGCTTATGTGTACAGTATTTGAAATCTAAGCTTCAAGTCGCACAAAACCGGTGCCTGAAAATGGCTCTTAAATAAGCCCTTTTACTTTTCCAGTGAGAAGCTGCATCAACTTGCTCAAATACAAAATGTTGTAAAACTTGCACATGACCGGAGGAATACCTGCCTTGGATTCGTTTTCCTTGGAGCTGGTGTGATTTAGCACCCTAGCTCCCTTCTATCTGTGAGCAATTATTTGCCCACCATTATTAACGAGATTGTGCTATTCTAATTATTGTCAATTAAATTTTCTTGAAGTTAGCGCGGATAGTTGGATAAGTTTCTTTTGGTAGTGCTTTGCGTTTTAGGATTCCCAGAGTAGTGTTAGGATGGTTGTATACTTTGTCGAGCAGTTTGAGTGCTTTGTCACGTACGAATATGTCGACAGGTTCTATTCTAAGGTCCTTGTATATGTCCGTATTTCTAACATACCATGGGATTCCGAAAATTTGCCGAATGCTTTTGTTTTGGATGGATTGTAGTGCCTTTTTGTTGGTCTCTGTCATCTGGTAGAAGGCTGTACTACCATATAGTAGCGTCGGTCGTATTATTTGTTTGTAGATCAGCAGACGGTTCTTGATGTTGAGTTTCTTGGCCTTAAGGAGTGGAAAGAGTTGGGATAGTACATTGTAGCAATGTCCTCGTTTGTTGCGTATGTGGTCGGTCCAGGGGAGTTTGTTGTCGAATGTCAGTTCTAGGTATTTGGCTGTTCTTGACCAGGCAATATTTTCGTCTTCTACAGTCAGAGTTTTCGGTTGTTGTTGTCTTTTTCTCGTTATAAATAGTGCCTGGGTCTTGTCTGAGTTTAACTTGATCTTCCACTTGCGAAAATACTTCAAAAGTATGTCTATGGAGAGTTGCAGTTTGGTGGTGATGACTTTTGCTTGTCTGGATGAGTATAAAACACAGGTATCGTCGGCATATAGGGACTTGTGGACATTCAAAGGCAGCCGAGGTAGCTCTGCAGTAAAGATGTTGTATAGTATGGGGGAGATGGGTGATCCTTGTGGGACTCCAGCTTGAATTGGCCGCATGGTTGAGAGGTGGTTGTCAATTTTGACACGAAATGATCTGCCTTTTAGAAAGGAGCCAATGATTTGGATGAGATGCAGTGGCATTTGGTATTCATGCATTTTGTAAATAAGTCCTGCATGCCAGACTTTATCGAAGGCTTTGGCTATGTCAAACATAACCAAACCCGTTGATTTCCTGCGGTTTAGCCCTATTCTAATGTGTTGAACCACCCTAGTGAGCTGGAATTCTGTGGAGTGTAATGGCTTGAAGCCAAATTGTTCTTCTGGAAGTATTTCTTTTTCGGTAACAACCTTAGTTAGTCGATTTAGTAGCACCCGCTCTACTATTTTCGACAGAGAGGATAGTAGGCTAATGGGTCGCCAGTTTTGTGGGAACATGAGGTTTTTACCAGGTTTTGGAAGAACAATAACTATTGCCGATTTCCATATTTTGGGGTATTTTCGCAAGCGGAAAATTTCATTAAATATCGCTGCTATTGCATCGAAAATATTATCCGGGAGCCATTTTAACATGGTGTTTGATATTAAGTCAAATCCCGGTGCTTTCCGTCTGTTCAGTACTTGTATGATGTCTTTAACCTCTTGAAGACAGGTGCTTTGTATTAGGTCGGAGTCTGTAATGTCTGACCTCATGAGCCTGTTGGTCAACCGATTGACGTTGTCTTCGTGTTCGTCAAGGTCCTCCTCATCGGATGAATTTTCACAGAACTGTTGTTCTAGAGTATCTGCGAAGGCCTCCGCCTTACCAGAACTGTCGAATTTGATACCGTAAGGGCCGTGAATTGGTGGTATTATAAGTTTGTTTTTAATACGAAAGTATTTGGAAACCCTCCAGAAAGCATCGCTCCCAGGCTCCAGACTTTGCAAGAAGCTCTCCCATTGTTCATTGCGGAATTTCAATATCCGATCACGTATTTTGTTCGTAATTTGATTTGCTTCCTGGCGTAATCTAGGATCACCTAGCCCTTCTCCGAACTCGATTCCTCCTCCTTATTAAATTTTTGATGTCGTTAGGGAGTTCATAGGGGTTTGTCACCCTTGTCAGAGTTGTGACTGTGTTGTCCTCTTTTGCCTGTATTATTTTGTCTGTGATTTCTTCTATCATTTTCTCTGTGTCGCTGGCTGTTTCAGGTGTTTGAATAATGGTTTCTTTAGTCAGTGCGACTTGGAAAGCTTGCCAATCAGTTTTCTTCTTTACTTGTAGGGGTTCGTCTATGTATATTCCTCCTATTAAGAAGAGCACCGGTTTGTGATCGGATGAAAGTTCGTCGAGGACTTCGATGCGTACATCGTGTTCAAAGGAACGTGATATACCAATATCGAGAGGATAACTATTTCGGTAGCCGTAATGTGTTGGTTCGTTGGGGATATGCAGGCTTAGTGGATTATCTGTGATGAATCGGTTTAACTCAGTCCCAGCACGATTGCTTCTCACAGCTCCCCAGCTTCGGTGATAGGCATTGAAGTCTCCGGCAAAGAGTATGGGACCCTGAAAGTCCAGAAGTTTTTTAATATCTTCAATGAGCGTAGCTGCCTTCGGGCGGCTGTATACCGAGACTACCATGAATTCAAAAGAATCCGTCCGCACTTGAATTGCAGTAGCTTCTAGTGTTTGTAACGTAGGTGTCAATACGAGATTATGGTTCACATTCCTTCTCACAAGAATGGCCGTTCCGCCTCCTCTGCCTGTTGTTCTGTCATTTCTGTACAGAAAATAGTTAGGGAAGCGTAGGCGGTTTCCAGGCCTCAGAAAGGTTTCCTGGATGAGAATGATGTCAAACTTATAATCAAATATAAGTTGAGTCAACTCACCAGTCTTATGAAGCAGGGAATTCGCATTCCATGTGAGAATGGTTAAATGATCCATAAAGCTCATTATTGTTTCTTTGTCAGTGTGCTGTTGAAACTGTTTTGTGATGCAAACATTCCCTGGATCATTTTCGCCATCATGTCTTGCATCATGGTTTGGAATTGTGTTTGCATGGTGGCAAAGAGTGTGTCCATGTTGTTATTTGTGTTTAGTGGAGTGTTTGCTTGTTTTTGTTTTTGTGTGTTTTTATTTTGTTGTTGTGTAGATGTTGTGGTGGTTTTGTTGTTATTAGCAGCTGCAACTTGTGCGAACGATTTTCTGACATTCACTGGTTTCCGAGGACATCCACCATAGTTGGCTGGATGTTGTCCACCACAGTTCACACATTTTGGCTTTTTCTCTGCTTTTTTAACGCATTTGAAAAAATGGTGGAGCACATCGCATTTAATACAACGGGCCTGAGCGTGACGATTTCTGGAGGAGTGTCCAAACTGCTGACAGTTGTGGAACATAACTTGTCCTGTACGGGGGCGTTGCGCTTCAACAGTGCATATGAGGTGACATATTGCCCTTATATTGTATATGTCAGTCTCGCTTTTGGGAAGGAGGACCTTCACCAACCTGGATGGCCCATCTCGTAACTTAATATAGTGGATTTCAATGGGGTGAAATCCCTGGCTCTCCAGATCTTCTTTGATGTCGTCAATCGACAGTCCATACAGACCCCTGATTACCACATTTAGATTCCTTTCTTCAGGAAGGATATACGTATGGTATTGTATCGTCATTTCCGTCAAGTATCTTGTAAGTTTCCTGTGGTCTTGTGGTGTCTCTGGGACTGTCTGGATCCCTAAGTAGACCCTTTTGGCGGATTCATGTTTTATTCCGAGGTCTTTCATGTCCTTTAGGACCTGGGTCCACTTTTCAGGCTCTCGGAGGATGACAGGTACCGTTGTCCGTTTTTTTTTGTCGTCGTCTGGGGATTTGGATGTGGTGGGTGTTGTGGGAGTGGTCTTCTTTTTTGGTGGGATGGCCAGCTCTGGTAGAGCCATTGAGGGACCCGGCGGTGGCAGAGCAGGAAATTCCTCATCCTCCTCAGCAGTCTTCCTGCATCGACTCATTTTCTTCTTCTTCTTGGATTGCTTCCTCTTCCATCGCTTCTTCTTCTGAAGAAGGAGGAGAGGGCGGCGGGCCCTCTGATGAGGAAGATGAAGACTCCACTTTTCTCTTTTTGTTTTTGGTTTTCTTTTTTGATTTAGCCAGCGCCAAGTCCCTCAATTGCTCCATGAGCTCTTTGTTAGCTCGGCGTTGTTTTGCCAACTCCGAGGTAACCTCTAGCAATTTCTGTTGAGCCTGCCTCAACTGCTCTATGACTTCGTTAAGCTGTGCCTGCACAGCTTGCGAAGTTTGCAATTGTCCAATCAGCAGAGCGATCTGCTGATCTTTGTCCATGGTGGATATGTCTGTCATATCCACAATCCGCCCAAACCAAACTCACACACTAAGAAACCTATCCAACTATTTTTAACAATTTCTATTCGGATCAATAACAATAATTAAAACAACACGCTCTCGCAAACAAGGAAAGCAAATATCACTCACCCAGAAGAATCCGTGCCTTTTTGCCAGCTTGTTCTTTTCCTGGTAGTTGGAAATCTTCCCTTCTGCTCGCACTTTCACTGTTCATTCACTAACTCTAATATAACTGCTTATATGCACTCACTCACGAATTAACAATTTCGACTTTCGAATGTCCGCAACGATGCACGGCTTCCACAAGACTGTGTCCGGAGGAATAGAATGATGTACAAAGCTAACTACTCAACCAATCCACTAATTTTAGCCATTTTAAATAATAATTCTGTATAGCTACCATGCTTTCTTAGACTAACCAGCAAAGTTTAAGCTAGTATTGGTAGGTTTAGGATTTTGTAAAGTAAAATAAGGTAGTTTACAATAAAGTAAGTTTTTTTTGATAATTTTTCCTTCAGAATATCATCTATTTCAAGGGTAGTAAATACGATAGCGAATGCTAAAGTAAATATAAAATATTAAGGTTGTGATGATTTGAAATTAGACCCCATAAATTATTAATTGTAATGAGCTTAAGAATAAAAAAAAATACTTCATACATACATACAGTTGATCACTAGTACCAGGAGTCTCCAATGGGGCATAGAAAACCTGTAAGCAGACGTGGTGAAACTCACAGCTTAGTTTACCACTTCTTTAGCTATCAACTGTTCATTCTTCACACTTAAGCAAACTAAGTTTTCAAATGCAATCCTTACGAGTAAGAGGATCGAAAGAACGATCTAAAACTTCAACCAGCTTTTAGTTTCTCAATAAACTCATAGAACTCTTCCCATATCCCAGGTCCAATCCATCATGCACTCACTATCATCAAAAGGTCACTTCATTCCTTCATTCTGTTCCAAGGATCAGAGATCAAAGATTTCAAACCCAATCAAATGGACAACCATTGTTCATCTTCCTAAATCATCCCTAAACGATCAATATCCAAAATAAGGGTCGCTTACCATTATCAGAGGGATGTGAAACGTTAATGTCTATCTATTGATTGAAATGTAATACGCCAGAAGTATGATCGAATTATTGCGGTAACGTCGTGCAATGTGAAGGAAACATTCCGAGGATCTCCTCCTATGATTGACGTAAAGTTGTCTGATACAGCACTTATTTGGATACGCTATAAAATGATTGACAGCTCAGAGGGAACCTCAAATCTTTCTCATAGGGTACGAATCAGCGGCATAAAAGTACACGTTACGAATTTTTTTCGTTTTATTCAAAAAATAAAAGTTCAAGATTAGGACATCATGATCTGAATCAAATGCAAGAGCATTGTTTGAATATTCTATAGCGCGAGAAGATTACAGCATTTTGTGGTTGATGACTTTGAGATTTCTTTTGTATGGGGATTTTGGAAATGCATGCAGAAAGGTAAGTTTCGAAATGCATGACTTGGCGCTTTGTACCTAGAAATGATAAGGGACATGATAAAAGGAGTTCCACATATGTTTGATGTTAAAAGATCAGATTTTCGAGTTAATCCTAGATGAAAGAACTGACTACTGACTGATACGACTTTTTGGCTGCTTCCGTGAAAAGTAACATAGAAAAATTTAGATCAGATTGGAGAAAAATTTCCACAGCTTGTAATATCGCGTGAAAAACTTACTAGCATATGTTGTACGTTAAATATTAGTTGAATGAAACTTTCTCTTGGAAAAAATAGTCTTCATACTCAAAATGAAGCAATCACCCACCAAATAATGTTTGTTCGGAGTTCATCCAAACGAAGCAGTAGTTAGCATCATTTTTACCATCCTAATTGCAAAAAACAGGCTAAACAATCTCTCAGATTTGTTGACTAGTTAGTTCCAGCCACTTGTCTGAATCATTTGACTTTTCAACTTGCCCACTCTCCAGTTTATTTAAACTAGTCTAGAAAATAACAAGAAACTTTTTAACACTACCATGAGAATTTCGATACTTATTTGTTATCTAATTAGACCTCAAGGAAATTCATTCGACGAGTTCACAAGCCGTTGTTGGTTATAGCGACTCGGTGGTAAGGTTTCAATCCTTCCTTCCACTTGCAACGAAACTCAATTATTTCGTCTGTTGAAGCAAAAAGTATACATTTTTCGTAGAGTATTCCTAATGAGATTAGTGGTCGTGGTAAATTACAAGAAAATTCTGTTTACAGTAAAATTATGAAGGTGTGAACATTGGCGTCTTGGATTTGTTTGACTAACCTTTTTCTAATTGTAGGCCTTAGTAATTTTGTATGTGTGGATAATAATGGGCAACCATTGGTTTTCGAATGCAAACACCTTGCGGTACATATAGAGCGACTTCTAATTAATTGAAATGTTGAGACATGTTAGAAACGTTTTCTTTGATGTAGGGTTGGTTGCGGAAAATTTACGATACTTTTACGATTGGTTAAGAAGATGAAAAAAACATATGAAAGGGAAAACTTTAGATTTTTTTCATCTCACTTGAAAACCTCAAAATCCACTATGCCAATCCAAAATATCACATACCCTCGGCAAAAGGTCTGATTTGTTATGACAGAATTAATTGAAGGGGGTAGTAATTTTCAAGGTTAGGGCGGTGCAAACATCCCTACTCGGTCGTGTTCGCACTTGGCGACATAATTTGAGGCCCACTGGCAAAGTGAGTGGCGTATAACCCCTCTTCGGTGGGCTTACCGGATCCAAGGGCCCCAGTCGGAAGCCTCTGACGGAGCACATGAAAATAGCGAATATATCAATGCTAACTAGAATGCAAGTCTGGGATACTTAAAGCAGAGCAATGCGGAATCTGAAGCTGGCGGTTGGAAAGAAAGACTAAATAAACCCTGGCACTTTGCCGCAAAAGAGGAGCAGGTCTCGTGAGGATTCATTTAGTGCGAAACACCATATGGTGGTAGCGCTTAGTAGACATTCTTTAGCTATCAACCACCCACTGCAGTTGAGCTACGAGGTAAGCATTCAACTAACTAGTGCCATAAATGTTCTTAATATTTGCTAATTACTTTGGATTTTAAACGTAAATAGTTAGTATAACCCTTAAATGCGTGAATTTTGTTATTGATTTGGAATAATTATTTTTAATTATTTTTAGGTCTATAAAGCACAGGAAAAATAGTTTAAAAAAATATAGCATTGACTTGTAGCCACTGAAGATGAAAACACCATATGCTGCATATCTGCAACAGCACGCATTTATTACATTCCTGCAACAGTGTACACTTATAGCTACGTACAAGGAATAAGATGTATGCTAAACACTCAATAAAGTAGATATTTGAAATTCTTTATTTATTCTTGGTGAAATTTACAAAAACAATTCTTATCTCTATTATAGCATAAGCTCACTCTACATTTTTCACAATATGTGAATGTGTAGCCCTTACAGTTTGGGTATTTACACCTGGCCCGATCACCCCATTTTGGCCAGTGGTCTGTCTTGTCTTGGCGGACATAGTTTGTGCTGGTCCACGCTTCTTCTTCAGCTGCAAATCAGCTTCTAAAGTTGAAGTGCTTGGGCGGCCCCTTTTTACACCATTGCTCTGTAGACCGAGGTTACATAAGGTATTTGCCAGCTTAAGTCTATATTTGCACAGATTCAAAGGCTTTGTATAAGGTCTGGTTTGTTTCAGAGTTTTTTTGTACAATAACCATGAATTTATTATGGTCACATTCAAAAGGTGGAAAAACAAGCGATTTGTCCACTTTCTTCTTTTTCGAGTAATATGGTACCTTCCAATAAAGCTGTCAAGCAGATCAATTCCCCCCATATGGGTATTGTAGTCTTTTATTATATTGGGACAATTTATTGGTACCCGCTGTTTCGTTGCTTTATAATACCTCGAAGTAGTGGTTACAGGCAAGGCTCTGGTATAGCTTGACAAAAAAGTAACTGGCTTATTGTCCTTCCAGACTACTGCACTGATATCGATACCATCGACATTGGCTACCTGTTCCTCATGGTATCCCCTTTGTACTTTTCTTTTCATCACACTTTTCTTATCCGGCAGTTTATTATTTGGGATACGATCTGACTGGATTGTTCCCAAGCAATATATTCCTTCCTTTGCAAGATAAGTGACCAAGGGCACCGATGTATAGTAATTGTCAAAGTATATAATATGGTTTGCAAATCTTGGAACAATCCGCGCTAGCCGCACAACTATGTTACCAGTTGGTCCCAAGTCTGGTTCGCCATTTATGCGAGGATGATTGCCAGCGCCAGTATAGATCTCAAATTTGTGTGCAAATCCATATATGCTACATATCAAGAAAAGCTTGAAACCCCATTTGTGCGGTTTATTGGGAAGGTATTGCTTCATGTAGTGGCCCATTTTAGTAGCACACATTTGTTCATCTATAGACAAGCGTTGTTCCAAAGGTACAGCAGCATACTTGCTATTTAGATCGTCAATTATTGTCCGAATTTTGTGCAACCTATCATGGTTAGGATGGTCAACAGGTAAGTGAGTGCTGTTGTCATTGAAGTGTAAAATAGAACAAATGTTTTCGAAATTCTTTTGTGTCATGGTTGATTTTACAGGCTCATAGCCATATTGATCTGACCAGTACATCCGGAAGTTTGGGAATTTAGCAAAAGAAGAATAAATAAGAATCCCAAGGAACTTATTGAGATCATTTTCAGGGATAGTAAAGGGATTTGAAATATTTTTCTGTGCAGAATATAAATTACTCTGTGACTTGATCTTTTCCCTAAGCTCTTGAGTGAAAATGACAGAAAAAAATTGGTACGGTGTTTCTAATTCCAATATGCTGTCAGGATATTGAATATTTTGTAGAAAATTTGTAATGTTTTGATTGGTGCTGAGATTTATGTGTCTCCAGGCTACGCTGCCAAATCGTTGACGGGCTGCCTCATTCTGCTGAACGGAAGGCTGTGGTGCCTTAGTTACATTTCCTAAAGTTGGGGCATTATCATTATAAAAATTACATAAAGATCATCAACAGTATTTTCCATAGGGATGTCCATATCTTCAGCATCTGCTTCCGCCAATAGCTGACGATTATTCCTATGTTCAACTTCCTCATCTTCCACTTCTCCTTCTGAGGATTCCATGTCATCCTCAGACTGATCTATGTTTCGGAGGTATTCCTCGATTTCTTGGATGGTCAGCCCTCTTGGCATCCTAGAGAAAAACAACCAGAATTTGGATGGAATGCAGCAAGTAAGTCAGCCGGAAATCAAATTGCTTTGAGTGCAAATGCGCAATGTTGCACTTATGCAACAAACTGATTTTGACGAAAAATGTATATCAACTCTCTGAATTTCCGCCAAAATATTTATTTCTTGCTCTTTTGGTGTTATAAGATGTCAAAAAACAAAAAATAAGCAACACTTGCCTAACAAAGTTACGAAAAAAACTGAATTACACTTTGCACTAATCACTTGTTCACATTCACACGCGCCCGCGATCTAACAAAGTTTGATTCCCAAGTGCAGAAATTTAAAATCGAGACGCCACGTCAACTGTCAAAACAACCATAAAATTTGGTTTAAATTATGGTATATTAAATTCGAATGTGCGTAACGGTTTCGGTTAAATCAGTTGAATTTCGGTATGTTGCAGATATGCAACAACGCGAATTTAAGGGATAAGATGAACTAATCAGAGACCTTCATATACTACACCACCGAGATAAACAAACCAGCCTTCCCATGGACACTTACATGCATCCAGCTTATTGAGGAAGCAAAAACACAGGCACTGGCGTGGTTGACATACGTCCTTCTCCACACATCATAGCCGGTGTCAATGCATCATCTATTAAGCGCGTTGCATCAGCTACCCTATATTTAAAGGATGATTAAGGTGGAAATTCCCTGACGGGACGCTTAAACATGGAGGCACACCAACACAATACATTAACCTCAACCACCACACACTAAATATTTGCTCATAGCATGGTATGTTTACAATAAGGAAATCAGTCGAAGTAAATATGTTGCCACCATGGCCAGGAATCTTATCACCAAAATCTTTAGTTCTGAATGCCCGTTCAAATGGGAATGCGATGAAACCTTAAAATGACCCATTGACTGGTTCAGGAACGCTTAATGACAAGGAATGAAATATGAATGGACAACATCATGATGGACCGCCGTGAACTTAGCAAATAAAATTCATATTCTTGTTTCTTAAAAAAATAATCTGGCTTGCACTCCATTGTCATACGACCGAGGCTTTCAGAGTATTCAATTGGGCAAACGTAGTATTCGAATTGGCACAATAAGTATGAAAATATACCAGATACAACTGCGCCCAAGCCACCTCCAATAAATCCTTCCGATGTATACTATGGACTCAACTTTATTAGAGGTATTTTTCTGAAGAAAAACCTGAACATATAAGCCATAACATCATTACAAACAATCTTTGGAACAGGAACTACAAACCAAATTAAACCTCCAAAAATACTTTGTATAATTAAATAGCTTCGCGTAACAACAATGAAGTGATATAGTTAGCTGAATATGTCCGTGAAGGACTGCAGCGATGGTCCGCTGCCTCGGTGAAAGAGGATGGCAGTCTCCGCCGAGATTGGCCTTGTCTAGGGGCGCGTGAATGTGCTGGCAGGCGAGCGGTTTGGTGTCATGGCGCGGGTTTTTCCCCAGCACAAGGACCCATTGCAAAAAAATTTCGTATTCACGAATAAAAAAATGTCAAATGCCTATCGACTGGTGTCGAGGTCGAGGTAACTTACTAAAGGTTGAAGTTGCCTGTTCAAAGAACAATTTGGGCTGGAAAAAATGGACGGACTTGAGATGCTTTATCGTTCCCCATGATACTTATGGCACACAAATAAGAGTGGGGCATCCAGGTGGAAGCGGTGCCCTTTTGCGCCCTCTCAACCGGATCAAGATAAAAAGGTATACCTGGCCATATATTCCTCATTTGAGTGAAAAACTCATACAAACATAATTTGCATGAATTTTTCCATGAAATGGGAAATATAACGTGGCCAATTTATGTTATAGAATTATGCGATGGAATAACATAACTCTATACCATAAAAGGGCACGTAAGCGAAAGGCCACTCTACCCAACAAGAGCCCCTATAAAACAAAAGAAGGGAAGAGTGGGCCCAATGGCTAGCTCATTTCAGTGGAGGAGCCTGCCATCGTTGCGGGTCGTATACCCGATTAGGTTAGGGAAGAGGAAAGACCGATGGCATACATTTAACAATTCATTATATTCATGATAATACCAAGTTACAAATTTCTAATAAAAAGACGAAAATTTCCTTGTACATTAAATTAAAATATTGAATCGACTAATAAAACGCACCCTCTTCTAAAAACCATGTTAAATATAAAGAAGGACTAGTTACATTCTCACTGAAAACAGTGTTGATATGCGTAGTGAAGCAACAAATGGGAACCTTTTGACAAAAAAAAAAGAAGGTCGATTAATTATGAGCCTATAAACAGTAGTGAATGTAACTACGACGATAACTTGGAAGACTTTGTTCATATCATTTAATATACCAAGCAGAATAAAAGCTTTGCGTTTTGCTATAAATCGAATCACTATTTTACGTGTTCTAATTAATGGATCCATAACAGGCAATAATTTCCTATTTAAATCGACGAAACTACCGTCGCTTGGAACCCTCTGAAAAAATCAATTAGCAAGAAATTGAATGCAGAGACTTATTGTGGAGTGGCCAAATAAGTATTATTCAATAATGATTAATTATTACTTTTTTCCATCGCTTGATGAGCTGTGACTTTGGTTAGCAATTAGCTTTCCATTTCCATAATGGCACCTTCTCAATTCATTAATTTGCATCTGCTGACCGGAGTTATACAGTATGATAAAATGCGTCAGAGTTAATATTCCCTTCCTCAAGCTTGGTTGAATGTCATTGAATTCACACACTGCTTCCTTTGGAATTAAGGCTCTGCTTAAAATAATTGTGTCCATTACTATATATAAGCCTGAGCTCTTCAGTGCTGTGCTAACTTTATTGTTCATAGAACTATTTTAGGCAGTCCGGAACGCCACGCAATGAATTCACTTGAAGTTCAATAATAAATAACAAGACCGTGGTGAAAAATGTACACTCAGTCAAGGGAAATTCTCTCAAATATTTGAAGACCGGACAACAAACACTTTCTACACACACTTTGTACGTCGCATTGTTGTTGATATATGTGCGACCACACTACTTATTCTATTCGTACTGAATACATTACAAATGAGAAAGAAATAAGTGGCAACCGCTAGTTTTCGGCTTCACAATATTCAGATGCTAATCAATTGATTTAAATTTTATAACACTTGGCAATTGGCAAATGCATCAGTTCAAAAATATCAGGAGCAAGCCTCGTTGCTGCTGTGCACGGAAAATTCTGTAGAGACTTTGAAATCTAAATGTACACTCAAATATTCTTAGCGTGATGACTCCAATTAATTTTCAATTACGAGCCGACCAACAACAAATCACTCATTTAAATAAACCCGCAATGGTGGGAGACAGCATTGTACACCTTGGACCGTTTCACAATACTTTTAATCAACTCAATAAGATATTTGCAAATGAAACGATGGATTTCACTATAAAATACCCACAATTTCAATTCTACCTTCACTTTTACTGTAATTTTTTCGTCAATCGTGTTTTCAACTCCGCATGCAACTCCTCGATATAGACGTATCGCGTAAAAGTTGACACCTCTCAATCAGAAAATAATACACCCTAAATTTATTCCTATTCCACATATGCACGATTTTTATTGCCACGCCACGACGCAAGACTTTCGTAAAGATGCGTAACAGTAATGGATTCTTTGTTTTTACATTGAACATTCACTGGATTGCGAACACGACATCGATGGGAAATGGAGATAATTTCAAGGTTCGTGTTTCAACAATTTACTTAGAAGTTTTGAGGTATAAACGGCAGAAACCCAAGCAAAGCAAGGAGTTATCACGTCCCGTGCTGTTAAACTTGAGTCTATGTGGGTGAATGTTGAAGAGGAATCACAAATTTCTTCGCATGCATTGATATTGTTCATGGAACAATCATTTCCTTTTTGGCTCCAAGAACTTGAACACACACATGACAAAGGAGCCATTCTTGCTAGCGGATCGCGTTCATTTTTATGATAGATTGCGAAAACGACATCGATGGGAAATGGAGGTTATTTCAGGTTTCGCGTTTCAACAATTTTCTTAGCAGTTTTGAGATATGAGCGGCAAGAACCCGAGCAAAACAAAAAGTTCTCACGTTCTGTGTTCTATAACGCTTTCCGGCGCGGTTTTCCGACGTGTTCCAGTCACGATCAATGACGGACTCCCCTGCTCTCCGTTGTCACCTTGCGGGACTCCATACAACGGAGGTTAACGAGCCTTTCACTCATTTCTCTGCACACTACCTTTGCCCATGTAATACGTACATGTGCAGCGGGAAAAGATGTTGCCATATCCGAATATTAATTGCAGATTTGATTTTATTTAAATATGGAAAATAATATTGTAGAAAAATTTAAGTAATAATAGGAAAAGGTAAAACTCATAAAGAATATAACTATAACGTAAAGTCTAAATTTAAGATAGAAAAACAAAAATGATCTAAAATTTATTTTTAATAAAAATAAAGAGAAATCAAACATGTTTTATGATTTATAATTATAAATTGAAATAATAAAAAAAAAAATGTCTTTTTCGAATCTACAATGAAAATTTCGGATAGGAGTTATGAAGGTTTTTCGAGCACGATTACTACAACAACTAAAAGTGAAACATATGGCCACGTACACAAACTGAATTGTTTCGTGTTATACTTCTTCACCAGTGATAAAACGAACCACACAAGGCCAATGCAATAAAAGGCAAAACGATGAAAAGCGATGATATGTAACCAAAAACTTCAAATATTCAACTAGGTTGATAACAACTCCACAATTTTCACCATAGAGACAAAATTTTCCTTATTCCAATCAAGATGATCTGGAAAATTTAGTTGCAGTAGAGCATCGTCCATAGTATACTCATATAGTATCCACACTCAATCAACTCTCCGAAAAAATTTGAACACAAGCCAAGCAGCGAGCCATAAACCTTTGGTACCAGGTAGGTAGGTAAATGCTGACGCGAGGACTGATGCGAATATAAACCTATGCTTCGATTAGAGATTTCAGGATTACCATATCTCAAAAAATCAATAGCTTTGCAGAAAAACAAATTCGTTCCATGCAATCTTTTAGCTTTTCATTAGGATCTGGCAGCACTCCCATGTTCTGAAATGCGTAAAAGAACACGTGCGTCGGAAATTTTATTTGCTTTTTGCTTTGTTTCTTGAACGCGCCAGGCCCGGTCTCAGCTAACGTGCCCCGGACCAGCTGACCGGCCCCTGGGAAAAATTCTGAAAGTGTGCAACATAGGGTAAATGGAAGGTGTGGGTACTAGGTGAATGTACTATAGAGTCACCTTCCTCAGCTTTATTGGAATGATTTGCGTGTGCTCAGACATTTCCTTACGTTTCGACAAGTTATCATCATCTTTTACATTGGCCGCGACCATTGCTTACAATTCAGAAAAGTCAAATGGACTTGGTCAGGATGGCGGGCCACTAAGATTCGTGGTACTTCACACAATTTTGCACAATGTTGAAATATATCTGACAAACTGGGAGGTCATCAGACTGACAAGACACCACAAATATGCATGAAGAAAATGTCTTTGACACACGAAATATGGACACTCACGCTATTTTACATGTACTGATAATACCTGGCGCACTTCGGTTGACAAACATAGACATTTTTGACACATTCCAAGATAACTTTACAGGGAGAAACATGGAAAATTTGTAGCAATTTCGCAAATGTGTGTCCAAGATCAACTCCGTGACACCACAAAACTCACATCGACACATGCGTAATATTGGCCTAATTCCTGCGCCAGCTAGCTGGACTGCACGATACAGCGGAGACAAGGAATTTTGCGGAGCTAAGGAAAAGTGAACAATAGTGCTGGGATCGAGTTAATGAGCCAAACTATGAAAGCAGTGGATAAAGGAAAGGGAGGGTCATCAACCACAAATTTGAGATCGAATACTTTGATTTGAAATGGCCGCCTGTCACTCCTGAAGAAATAAAAGGATTGGAAAATAGCGGTGAATTTCTTTTTTTCGTAGTAAAAGTCGACGAAGCAAGCTAAGTTGGGGGAAAATTGATCAGAGTTACAAATTTACTAATAAATTGATCGTTGAGCACTGGGGTGAACCTTAACTAGATTTGACAGAGCAGTATACTGGATAATTCTGGCACACAAAGAACTTTCCGTGGCTTTGTAGCTTAGATACAGTACATATATTAAAAAAGGAACCTTTTTTTGTTTTCTATTCCTTTTCTTTGGCTTGCCAGACCGAATAGCTAGTTTTGTGAAATTAAATTTTGGTAGATATAGAGCAAGTGAAATTTCAAACTTACATCTGGTGTTGTTTTCCGTTGAGCAAGTTGTACACATCGTTCAAGCGGTAATAGAGTGGTTACGTCTGAAAATGTTGCTTTTCAGGAAGAAGATTGTTCTAAAAGACAACCTGTTATGATGAGGGGTCCTTATTGAGTTAATTTCAATTATAGGTACGGGGGGACTACCAGTTAGAAGGTATCGTCAGACTTATTTTCGCACTTTAAAAAAATGTTGTGCGGCGTATCCCGGTGTTATTTTAGCTGAAACCTAACCCCGCCAGGGGAATAAGTGAGTGGATTAGTTAGTTATATGGAACTGACGAGGGTGCAAGGTAGATGAACTTGGGAAAACTAAATTATTCACCCTCCGGATCGCCTACTGTCTAGCGATTCTCATTTTCAGTCCAAGGATAGTAAGATGATGCCTGCGCCTGTCTCCGATGGAGCGAACCGGGCCCACAAGGCTGGGCAGTACGATACCCTTCTCGTAGAGGGTAATAATATCATCATCAAGTAATTGCATCTTCAAGGCCTAGCAACTCTGGAGACCAGATCTTCTCAAACGCCACAAGCTTTGTCACAGGTTATTTGCATTGGAGTGAGCAATGTTGAGTACAAAGATTAGGCTCTAGCGATTTATTTGAAATTTGGACAGTTTGTCAGTGGAAGTATTCTGCATCTGAATATTCAAAAAAAAAACGAAACAAGCAGGCAGTAGAGTGCTCCTACCAGAAGGGGTATATGGTACTCTAGGATTTGAAAGCATGAATCAATGACTTGAATTGATCATTCAATATTTGTGGCAGAAATCGTTCAAATTTATACCAAAGATGCTGAGTTTTTTCATAAACTAATGACAGTCGTCCTTTTGTTTCAGCTTTAAGAATTTGTTTTTAAATGCGTAGTCAATTGAATGCAATGAAATTAAACCCTATTCCTTAAATTTTTATGAAAATCCAAAGAAAATAAGAGTGCCTGGGTCAATTTGAAATATGTATCAACCATTGTTGTAATTCTATAACGTTGGAATGAAACTTAATTATGATTTGATTTCCATGAAATTTTGTGGGTGTAAGAATCTTATATTCATCTACATTGCGGATTTTAAGAAGTTAAAGGATATCGTTTCGATTTTGCAGAGGAAACCGTAAAATTAACTAACTCTAACTAGTATGAACAAGGTTGCGTGACTTTTGATTTTAAAGGCATTTGCTGCCTTTGTATTCATAAGCCTTTCTGAATTTTTCAGACTTTGCAGCTCAAGATGTCCAGTTGCGAAGACAAGGAGGATTGGGAGGACACACACTAAATTTTTGCATATTGTACCTCCCTCAGGATCCTCTGAATGAGAAAAAAATGTTTTTTCTCTTAAATTCGAATAGAGCTAATCAGGACATTTTGTTTGATACCCCATCAACTACATTTGTTAAAAAAAATTAGCAAGGGTTACTTCAGCATGAGACATTAGTATTTACGCTAGTGTTAAGCTTGATTCTACTTGTTGCTTATTTTGATTTTTACAGGAATAAAGCTCAGGAAACCAGGCGATTTCAATTTATCGAAGGAGTTCAGCGTTTGTTGCATTCCAATGTATTGTCCAAATTTAATTGCTCCTTCATACTCTTACTTGCTACAGTAGCATGAGCAAATCCGAAATGGGTTCCTGATTGTTTGCCAGTCTACACTGAAAATGCGTACACCATGGCAAATTGTCAAAAGTAGCGTTATTTAAATACCCTAGATAAATAACAACTATGACTTTAAAAAATTCCCTTCTAACAGTTTTACCTCAGTTTTCCTAAAGATGTTTAGCACTGAGGTGGTAACTTTTTTGAATTATACAGTAAGCATATCAAAGGAGAAGATCCTGTGAAACCATTCTTCACGAGCTCGAAATAGAAATTGAGAAGCTAGTGGAGTGCTCATTCACAGCAAGAGACTTTTTAATGGCGCATCGCGCAACCATAGGATCTCTTAAATGAAAGTTGATATATGTTGATTAAATTTTTATTAATTACAAGGATCTACAGCTTGTAAGTTTACCTCTTAAAAAATAAGGTCAACTCGTTTAAACCATCTCACTTCTGGCATTGGGTTGAACAAATGACAAAATTGCCCAAAAGTAGCATGTAGATTCGATGTTGACTGCCAGTTTCGAATGGCTATTTTTATTCAGCTATGCCATAGTAGTGGGATTACTGCCGTATACACTAAATTTCAGTTATCTTGATTAGAAAAATTTAAAAAGGTTTATGGTTCCCTGCTAGGTTCTCAGGTTGACAGGGTGGTCTTTAGTGGGTAATCTAGACAACCTATCTGCAAGTCTCACACTAAGGGCAGAAACTGTCTGCATCTCTCTACCATAAGAAAGGGATTCAAATCAGGACTGCATGGTAGCACACTTACGTTACTTCTCCTGGAAATAAGTTTGTTAGGGAAAATTTGACGAACTCTTAGCAGAGGTATATTAAACATATATGGTGAGGCTCTTTTGTATTGGAATTAAGTTTTTTGGATAAAATTAGAAAAGTTTTGCAATTCAGGTACCAATCACTCATCGAATATCTTCACATAACGTTCTAAATTCATCTATAAACTTTCTTTTGAGATACCCTGTAGCTGCTTGAAGATTCATGACATATTGAAGTTGAACTATACATTATCAGCTGGATCAGCTTTATATTCAAGCTCTCACTGCCCCATGTAACAATAACGGGTGGGCAATAAATGTATCTAGTAACCAAAGGTATTAAATAGCCTCGAAGCTACCTAAAGTCTGTAGGCTTCCTTACAACTCCTTATAGCGGCTGTTGGAAACTTTTATTTCTTGTAAAAGACTGGCATAATAGGATGAAGGCGAGTCTTCTATGCCTGATAATTAAATCGATACTTATAACTATACCGACAGTCTTTGCCGTAAGTTAGTGTTTCAAATAATGCTTTTCTTTGGTACCCCTGTCGAATAAGCACGTTTAAATATAACACCGGATATCTTCCAAAATCGAATCAATTGCCAGTTTATCAATGGATTTGACGTGAATATCGGACTAAAATAGGGAAATGGATGGCAAGGGTATATTACTATGCAACTCAAACAAAGCATATTTTTACGGTCTTTACCAACCACTAACTAATTCTTTTAAAACCCTGCAATGAAGCAAACAAAAAGGGCTACAAAGGAATGAGGCTGTGTCATGACGTTGTCAATGAAAAATACCCCAATGATCCAAGACAACAAACTTGGTGAACGCAATTGTGCACAAGAAAGAAATGACTGACCATCAACACGAAGATCCAACAGATAAACGAAAATATAACACTACATGAAGTTAAGCTGGCATATGTCTGAATTGAACATAAACAATTCTTTGCAAAAGTACACAAGGAGAAATCATTGATAACCCAGACAAAATCCAAAACAAATGGCTGCAATGTTCCCAGAAGCTATTCAGTGCATTCACAACAACTGCTGAAGCTGTGAACATTCCAAAAGCAGAACAAGAGGTCCTAGTCCCACCACTAGCCAGAAACGAAGTATGGGCAGCAGTACGTGACCTCAAGAAAGATAAAACTATTGCATACTAGCAGAACTGCCCCAGAGGGAGGGTTCCATCTAAGTAGCCTTCCCTATCGACCAAAAACCAGAATATGGTTAGAGAAATAATTAATTAAATACATAAAAAGCGGGACAAGTTAAGGTGTGAAAATTACAGGTGAGTATCAGCGAGACTTTCGATATGGGCGGTCTATAATAGATCAAATATTGTCAGTTAAGCTGGGGATACAACATTGATGTGCATCAACTCTTTATAGATTTCAAGCCAGTATATGACAGTGTTGATAGAAATGTGCTGTTCAAAATAATACTTCACTTCGGCATCCCAGCAAAACACGTACGCATGATCAAAGTCACGATGCTAAACACAGAGTTTGAGGTCAAGGTAAATGGTTAACTAACAAACAATCCATAATGGAATCAGGTTTAAAAAAAGCGGATGGACTCGCCACAATACTCTTTAATATTACGTTGGAACACGTCATCACAAAGACATTAGCTGAAAGCTATGGTACACTAATACTCAAGTCCACATAGTTGGTGGCATATGCTGATGATGTCAGTATTATAGCACGTTCAATTTTAGATGCCTAAGGAACATTTCTGAGCATAAAATCTGAAGCAAATCAAATTGACCTTCAAGCTAATGAAGCGAAAACTAAGTTCATGACTCAAACAAAATAGAATACTCCAGTCCGACAAAACTTGGGCGTAAGAGACTATAACCTTGAATATGTGGATAATTTTATTTACATTATCGCCGCAAATAAAACATATTACTCCGTATTGTGCTGTTATATCGAAGTGAAACATGGATCTTGACGACTGAATCGAAAAAGGCAGTTGACATATTTGAACGCAAAATGCTCCGAAAAATCTGCGGTCCAGTGAAACAAGAAACAGAACAGAGAATATGTTACAATGATGAGTTTTTATGAACTTTTTGACGAGCCACCTTTATCTGCTTGCGTAAAGCTACGCGAATCGCACTGTGTGAGCAGTGCAGAAAGAATGGATGTACACTGGCTACCCAAAAGAATAAAATAAGGGTAGAGCACAAGCTGGACGTCAAGCAGAAAGACCAAGGACTCGATGGGAAGACACAATAGAAGCTAACAGCAGATCCTTGTGGGGAGTGATCAGCTCGCAGACAAGGTCGCAGAAGCGTGATGATTTGAGGAAATCAATCCTGGAGACCAAGGCCTGGCTTTGGCTGTTGCAGTCTGGATGATGATGATAATGGACACAATTATTTCTGTTACACTTATCAAGATGTATTCCTAGCTGCTAGGGTTACGGAGAAAACTGCTATAACACACAAATGGCCAGCCGGATGGACATACGGAATGACAGGTCTCAATTTCAATAGGGTTTTGTTTGATTGGACAAAAGAGAGAACTTTTCAATAATCAATAAAAATTAAATGTAAAAGTGCATGCTGAGTCCTTTTGCTTCATAAATATCATGGCTTAAGTACCGATGATATTTTAGTCACAATATCTGCTATTATATAACCCATAGCTCTCACACGATTAAAGTACCAAAGTTGCATTAATTTAAGAGGGTCGAATAACAATTTAAACATTGACTGTACCACGATTTAAATGTTGCCGTTATTAAAATCTATAAGGAACTATAGAGATAATTTAGTCTTGTTTTACCATTTAACATAAACACTGGAGAAGAAACAAGATCGATCTCGAAACAGCTGTCTTTTTGATTCCGAAAAAAATAATACACTCCCTCTGTAAAAAAAGAAAAGAATTTGCAAAACTTAAGCCAGTGTTTTTCAATCTGTGGGTCGCGACCCCTAGGGGGGTCGTGAAGCCTTGCTAAGGGGGTCACGGAGCCTTATTCGGGTGATCGACGGCAAAAGAGAAATGACAAGGTTCTACACTACAATAAAAATACAATATCAGTGAGAAGGATGTGCTTGTTTATTTTTAAAAAAAATCTCAAAGCGTGGTGCTATTTTAGAAACGTTTATGATTAAGTCATTTTCTAGTAGTAGTCTGTTTCTCTTTTTAGTTTTTATGTCCACCATTGAGGAGAATGTTAATTTGCACAAGTATGAGGTGGCAAATGGCACTAATGATTTTAGAGCTTCCCTTGCCAGCTCTGGATATTCTTGCTTTCTTTTCATCCAAAACACGTCAATATTTTGCGAATGATATTCCATTTTCAGCACGCCGTCAGAAGCTAAATCTACAAGTTTTTCCTTCAGATTTATAGCAAGATCTGCCAATCCTATTGACTTATCCAAGAAAGGGACCAAAATCTACGTACGCCCATTGTCAGCTTCAGAGTGCAAGTCTGGAAAGTATGTTAATAATTTCTCTTGCAAATTATGTAAGCCCTGTATCATAGAAGGAATGTAAGCTTTTACTACAAGTGATTGGGTTGTTGCATTATCATCAACAGTCTTCTGAACACACGGAAAAGACTCAAATATATTGTTTTGCAGAGAAGATGACCGCATACGAAGTTTTACATGAAATGCTTTCACTTTATCTTTAGCTGTTAAGATATTTTCTTCTCTCCCTTGAAGGCTTTTGTTTAAGTTGTTAAGATGGCTAAAAAGATCTGCCAGAAATGCTTGCTTCAAGTACCAAAACAGGGTCAGATAAATGATTAGCATATTCAGATTTAGAATCTTGTAAGAACATTAACAGTTCAGCTTTTAGTTCTAGAACTCGTTTCAATACCTTTCCTTTGGAAAGCCGCCTGACCTCTGTGTGATAAAGGACATTGTGATGAAGCGAACCCATGTCTTCACAAATAATTCTGAGCAGCCGGGTTTGTAAGGCTTTACCTTTGATAGAATTCACAATTTTTATTACCTCCGTAAGCACGTCATTTAAATCAGACGGTAAAACTTTAGCTGCTAGAGCTTGACGATGAAGAAAACAATGTGTCCATGATGCGTTTGGCATTATTGATTTTAATCTCGCAACGAGTCCGCTTTTTATACCAGTCATGGCTTTTGCTCCATCGCTGTAAATAGCGATACATTTTTTCCAATCAATGTCGTAGTTACAAGTGCTTTCTAAAAACATATCGTACAAACACTGGCCAGAAGTATTTGCAGGAAGTGCTTTGCAAAATAATATTTCTTCTGTGATTTTGTCATCTGCTTCAAAGCGCATAAATACTACAAACTGAGCACAATCGGATACATCTGTAGATTCGTCGAACTGCAAAGCAAAATGTGGACTCTTCTTTAAATTTTCGATTATTTGATCTCGAAAATCATTGGCCATATGGTTTATTCTGCGTGAAATAGTATTATCAGAAAGCGGTATGCTTTTTAACTTGTTTGCCTCCTGCTTGCTGACCATAATTTCGACCATATCCAGAGCAGCTGGCAAAATAAGATTTTCTGCAATTGTGTGCGGCTTCCCTGCTTTAGCAACTCGATATGCGACTTTGTAGCTAGCTAATAATGCTGAGTCATTTACGCTGGATACCTTACCCAAATAAAACAATATAATGTATAAAAAAATACATGACTAACAAATAAAAAGCGCACAAGCCTTGCACACTAACATTGAGTTGTAATTAATTTCAGCAGTAAGCAAACACTAAAAAAATAAAGATATTGGAAAAATGGGGTATTCCTCGAAGCGCATCTATTTTGAGACGCAACCAAACTTTCTTTTTAGTTTTTTAAATAAATAAACAATACATTTAATCAAATTCATAACCCCTTTTTGGGCTTTGCTGCAGCCGAATAAAAAAAGAATGAGAATTACTTGATATCGATAGTTTCAATTAGTATCCATCTTTATTCAAAATTTAAACATAGATGCGCTCTGAGGAATAAAATTTTAAAATTTTTATTTATTATCGTTTTTACAACTCTACTGTTTTGTACAAGACTAGGACAACACTATTTTATTACCTTGACCATAGCATTTTGCTGCTGACTAACAGCTTTCAATTTTCGTTCAAAGAATTCCAACGGCTTATTAGCTTCTTTTTTATGCTTGGTCGTAAGATGCCGCAGAAGTTTTAACGGTTTCATACTCTCACGAGATAAAAAATCGCCGCAAATTACACATTGAGGTTTATTATTTATGACTGTAAACCCGTATTTTACGTAATTCTCGTCATAATGTCTATTTTTTTCGGTTTTGATTCACCTCCACCACTAACATCTGTACCAGATGTTGAAGGCTGCGTTCTTTTGAGAAACTTATCCATTTTATAATTGGGCCAAGCAAGTGAAAAAACAAAACAATAACACGGTAATGTTTACCGTCCAAACTCAACACTGACCTGCCGCGAAGTGAGAAAGAGTTGAAACAAAATAGCATTCTATGCTAGTGTGTGGGTGGCGCGATACGTGCCTCTTGCTCGCGCTGGCGCAACGATGCGGTGTGGCAACGTCGCAAAATTTTGCCCGCGTTCAAGTCAGATCCGCACTCAGCCTACCAAGTTTGCTCATAGCTACTTACTTTCAAAGCTTTCGCGGCTCCCTTGCATACAAATAAATAATTTATAGAAAGGTATCCTACTAATATTATAAAGCTGAAAGTTTGTGTACACGGATGTGTGTTTGTTACTCAATCACGTAAAAACCGCTAGACCGATTACCATGAAATTTGGTATGTAGATAGCTGAAGGCCCGGAATAACACGTAGGCTACTTTTTATTCTGGACTTACGTGGGTGAAACCACGGGGCGCAGCTAGTCATATATAAATAAATAAATAAATATTACACAACGTTCTACACAGCGCAATCTAGCCCCAAACTAAGCACTAGACTTGTACTATGGGTACCAGACAACGGATATACTACATATCGACACCTGCAAGGAGTTATTCCTTGCAGGCAATTTTAAGTTCCAATATGATTGGAACTTAAAATTGCCTAAAACTGAGTTACGATGTTATTCCTTGCAGGTGTCGATATTATACTTTTTTTTTGTAAATACATACATATGATACATAGAAAACACCCAGGCCAGACACAAATATTTATTTCTTAAGCATAAATACTTTATTTCTTAAGCATAAATACTTTATTTCTTAAGCATAAATACTTGCTGGCGGGAATCGAACCCGCAGCCTTCTGCATCGCAGCCGAGCGGTCGCCCACTGCGCCATAGAGGCCGTCATATATATACATACATATAAATCACGCCTCTTTCCCGTAGGGGTAGATTACTTCTTTCCACTTGTAGATAGGTATCAAAATAGAGAAAATCGTAAACATACTCATTTAAATTAATAAAGTTTTGTCAGTATGTGTCTTAAGGGGATCGTGAGAATTTTTCATCCTGAAAAGGGGTCACGTATACAAAAAGATTGAAAAACACTGGCTTAAGCAGTCACGTAGCCCCGTGTTGATTGTTGCTGTTCCTGATAATAAAGCCTGATCACTTCATTGAAAATGCTTACTTTGTTGTTTTACTAGGTTACTCAACTATGCCGGACAAGTTTCTACCATTTAGGCAGACATGGGTGGATCACTTCAACGATTTTAACGCTTTTAGGTTTGACATTGTAATGCAACGATGTTTTTATGGAAAGTAATGGTTGCTTTTTGTGCAACGTTTACGTTTTTCGTAATTATCCATCTCAGCTACCTTCAACGAGACAAACATTTTAAACTACTGTAGAGTAGCTTGATTGACACACAATAAATTTTTAAAGATACTAAAAATTAATTACAATGTCTTGTAGAGTACGCGTGAGAAATATTTGCAGCGCAGCTTCATAACGCGACGAAGAATCCGTACCAAATGATCCCATCAGCAGCTAACTGACCAACACGCGTTCATAGCTCGGTGACCCTTATACAAGACCATTAAAACTCGAGTCCTGCTCTAACTTTCATACTATACGAGTAATCCACAAAAAATTGACTATTTTTTATTTTTCATAAATTTTAATAAAATCTCCTTTGAATAGTTTTTTCTGTTAAAATAAAAATGAAATTAAAAATTTTTGCTACCAGTAACGCGTTGTTATTTCGATACTTGATCCTATTTCAGTAGCCCTAAGCCATAACAACCAGCTCCTTTAATTTTTCTCATCATAACACAAAAAGAACAACTGAGTACATCAATTAACACTTTTTGGATCACTTAACCAGATTATGTTGACTCCGGTTCGGGATCAACAAAATGCTACGCTCCACCATCATCGCCATGATTCGTTTCAGTAATTGATTTGTCATTATCGCCCCTGTCATGAGCAATCATTTTCCACCTTTTTACTTGCTCCAGTATATGTTAGCGACCAATTAGCGCCAGCCAAGCCATTCAAACTTGGTGACTTCAGTGCTCCTTATTAAGATGTCACGATTCAAAGGTGCACAGGAATTATTATTAATTTGAGTTTGTTTGGCGGTCGGTATTTCTGTTTGCCATACCACTTAAATCAAGCAGCATTTCTCTTGTTATCATTACCATTTTGTATAATATTGTAGATTAACATAATGGAAGATTTGGAAGCGTTTTTGTATTTTCATGGTTTAAACATATCCGTGAAGATGTCTATAAAAAGATGGCAAATGTGTTTCGTTTTCATTTATGATTAATTGATGATTTTAAGGTTTCATACTGATTTGCAAAACTCTATTGAATTTGTGACTTTTCTGTCTGTATATCTGTCGACTAAAACTTCCCAAAGAGAGCTTTCAAAACAGGTCTGCAAGCTGTATGATCAGGGCAAAGGGACGCTTTGTGAATAATAGTATGATATATAGATTGCGCATACGTCCTTAATTAAATCTTACTGGTGTTCTCAAATTCAGATAAACTTCATGGTTAATTGGCTAAGTATGGTGTTAAAATTTTCTGCACATTTTAAAGTGTTGAATCCTATTTAATAAAGTTGGAGAAATTTGAATTTCTTATGATGAAATTTCTGTAGTTGTATGATAACACATCCACACAAACAAAATTGTATGTAATCTATATGTTTTATTTGTTTTCCGTAGTATTTTTCCCTCCTGAGCATGAATCTAGCGTCAAAATTGCACTATCACATCACATAAATGGGTCCAAAACAGTAAAAATTCATGAAGAAGAGCCAGCAAAAGTACAAATACAAATTTTTTTTATGTTTAAATGTTCATTTATATCTTTAAGATACCGCCGAATGTGAATTTGTGGTCAGGATCGATATGTCATGCGATAATTATCTATAGCATGGCAGCCTAAGCAGGACGTTTTCCTCCAGAATTCATCTCCCACAGTCACAGTTCTGCGACCTCCTTCGCCAATTGATCTCTCCAAGCAAGGACTGGCTGTCAGCTTCTATCGCGTCTCCCCATTGAGTCCTCGGTTTTTTCACTGAGTCTTTAACTTGTTCTCTACCCTGGAATGTTCTTCTTGGTAGCCATTGATATTTGCGCAAATTTATGAAAACGGATACATGTGGCTCGTCAAAAAGTTCGCACAACTCATTGTTGTACCGAAGTCTCCACTCTGTTCCTTGTTTGACAGAGCCGTAAATTTTTTTGGAATACTTTGCATTGAAATGTGAGTATGCTTCCTGCCTTTTCCAATTTGTTGGTAAGGCTCCATGTTTCACTTCCATATAACAGCACAGATCTGACTAGTAATTAGTAAATACTAAGCTTATTTAGCCTGTGCACAACTCTGGAATAGGAGGTACGGAGTGATAGGCGCTTTTGTGGCATTTATGTGGTATCCGATCTTGTCTTGCTCCAAGATACACTAAAATTGTCCATACTTGCATGGTTACAGTTTCATACGGTCAGATTTTATCGGGCTGGGGTGGTCTTCCTCGCTTGAGTCATGAATTAGTTTTTGTTGCATTGAGTCATATACTAATTTAGTTTGCTTCAGATTCTAGGCTCAGAAATGCTTCTTTGGTATCGGAGATGAACCGTGTCATAAAATTGATGTCATTAGCATAGGCTACTTAAACTTGAACTTAAACATTGGTGTCTGACGACGCGTTCCAGCACAATATCAAAAGGCATTGAGACAAGTCAATCCACTTATTTTAAGCCTGGTTCCACCATGAAGCTGCCCGTTAGTTTACTGTTTACCGTGACTTGGGGCTCTGTGCTTACCAGTTTTGTTGGGACGCCAAAGTCAAGCATTATTTTGTACAGCAGATTTCTGTTGCTTGCACTCTACAATGAGTTGAGTTGGTGCACATCGATGTTATATTAACAGCACTTTTCGAGCACCTGTTTGACTTAGAATATTTTATCTATTGTAAATCATCTACTTCGAAAGCCTCCCTGATACTCTCATATAAGAGAAACTATTTTAATAGTGCTGTTTTAATTTTATTCCATTGGGCACTCTATGATTTTGAGGCCTTAAATTGTCTTCTTTTTTGGGTGCAGGATATATACTTTTTTTGCCAGTCCTCTAGCAACTGCTCCTCTGACCATATTCTACATTAGAGTCGAGGGATAAGATTCCTTAGATGAGGAGACCTCTCCTGGAGTTGTTCTGCTAGTATTTCATCTATTCCGGGAGCCTTACCTTTTCTGAGATCACATACTGCTGCATATATTTTGTTGGTAGTGAGAATGGACTTCTTGTTCGACTTCTGAAATGCTCAAAGCTTGACTAATTATTGGGGGCGCTGTGTTTAACTTCAGGAAATATTGCAGCCATCCGTTTTTTGGTTTCGACTGGATTGCCTATGATTGCTCCTTGTACACTTGTGCAAAGACTGGTTCGTGAGTTGATGTCATCTCCTTTTTAATTTATAGAGCCATAAGCTTATCTGACTTCATGCAGTGTTATGTTTTTGTTTATCACACCTACCCTTTTGTCAATGGGCTTGAAGTAGGTGATAATTTGTTCAAATTCGCTGTCAAGAATGAAAGCCACTTCAAATTCATGGCGGAGTCAAATGTTTCTTCGCCATGTCATTTATATAATTTTATTTCATCCAAAAGTTGTCGTAAGGCAACTGGTTTGTTCAATAATCTTAGATTCCAAGTTCCAAGAGAATAGTTCTTAAAGGTAGTCGCTTTTTAGTCCGCAAGCGAAATTTTACTTCCCACGTACCCGCCGGCAAGCCGACTGGGACGTCGTATATAAATCTGAGAATGCGTCCGATAAGGGACCCTAAACCCCACACGGAGGTGAATCTAATAGTGTATTTATTTCAGAGATTAATGTGTCCAGTTTGTTTTTTACTCATTTCAGGCGGTTTTTAAGATGTTGCGCTGTATTTTCAGCTTAGCTATTTCAGCCGCATGTGTTTTGATAATCAAATTTTCTACCTTTTTCGCACAAATATATATCAGCTTTGTTGCTCACGTTTGCTTGTCAATATTTTGATCTTGAGGAGATGTTAGTTGCCCCGGTTTTCATTATCCAATCAGGCCAGGATATTTTTTACACTCTGCGCTGCTATTTTTGTCTACGACCCTTCGTTTTTCCTCCCTGGAATTTTTTTGCTTTTCGCTGTTTTGAAGGATCATTTGATTCAGTCTTAACAATTCCTTTTTTATTTCTGCTTTTTATACCTTTTATGTTCGTTCTTCTTCTCCTTAGCACTACAGCCCCTCTCTGGCCTTCGCTTCCTGCAAACAGCGCTTCCACCTGTCTCGGTCCATTGACCGCGTTCTCCAATTTCGAAATATGAGCAGCGATGAACTGTTTTCATCGACCGAGTCAAACCAGCGTTTCCTCGGTTTCCCCACTGGCCTCCGGCCTTCAGTTCTCCCAACGAATATCTTCTTGGGTATCCGTTGTTCGTCCATACGATTCATGTGTCCAGCCCATTGTGGCTTCCGCAGTCTTATAATCGTTGAGACCTCCGGTTCATCAAAAATTTCATACAGCTCATTGCTGTATCGAATTCACCATTGGTCCCCGTCTAGCTTCGCTCCGATTATTTGCTTCAGGACTCATTGCTCAAAGGCGTTCAATATATTTGCGGATCCTTGGATTAGGGTCCATATTTCACACCCATAGCTTAACACAGGTCTTATCACAGATTTGTGTACTTGGAGCTTTATTTTCCTGTGTATGCAGCTGGTGTTCAATATCGTCAATACTGAATAAAATATTTTATTCTCGAGCTGTATTCTTCGGCGTATTTCGTCTTTTTCATTGCCCGTTTTCGTTATTTTCGCGCCTAAATACCCAAATTCACTAACATTTTCAATACTGTATTCGCCAAGTGTGATATTATGTGTTTTGAGGTATGTTTCCTCGACTGCGTCATGAGTTTTGTATTATTTTCGTTGATTTGTAGCCCTACTAGATATGTTTCGCTGTCGAGTTTCAGGAAAGGTTCTTTGGCAGTTGTTAATGATCGTGACAAAATGTTGATGTCATCTGCATGGGCTACTACTTGGCTCGGCTTGTATCGAAATGTACCTCGTGTATCGACAAGTAGCTTCCGTATTATGTATTCCAGAGCCAAATTGAATAGCAATGGGGCCAGCCCATCTCCTTGCTTTAGACCTATATTTGTGTCAAACGCATCGGTAGGTTGATTATTGATGCGGACTTGGGAGGTCGTCGACGTCATTGTCATTTTGGTAAGACGGACTAATTTGGCTGGGATGCCAAAGCACAGCATTGATTGGTACAGTAGGTACGTTACGATCAATTCATGTTCTTTACCTTTGTTATTTTGTAGGCATTGCTACCTTAATCTTTCCGCTAGACATTTCATTTCTAGGCAATCTTCTTGTGGTATTTATTTTCTTTAAAAGACATATTGTTATCGAATTTGTACGATAATTATATTCTAAGAATTAAAAACGTATTTTGATCAAATTACATAGTGACTGTTCATGTGCGAACTATAAAAAAAACTTTGGTATGAGGTTTTTATATCTCTCGTGGGCATATTCTTTCCCCTGGTATCTTATGAAGCAAGGGAAATATGACAAGGGAGATTCTTTTTGATTTTTTTTTTGGATAGGCGAATTCGCATATTAAGGCGCCCAAATAACGAGAACCACTATTAATGAAGATGAAATACGCTGGTGAAGTGAGCTCACAAATAAATTATTTTATTTAGTCTTGACGACCGTGAAAACTAGCTGCATATACTGGAAAACAAAGCTCCAAGTAGATAAATCTATGATAAGACCTGTAATTTGCTATGGGTTTGAAATATAGACACGAACCCAAGCTTCTACATGTATATTAAATGCCTTCGAGAGACGCGTCCTGGTACAAATTATCGCAGCAAAACTAGATAGGGACCAATGGCAAATTCGATACAACCATGAGCTGTATGAAAATTTTGAAGAGCTAGAGGTATAGATGTTAGAGAGAATGGATACGAAATGCATTACGAGAATTGAAGCACTTTATGATGTAGCGTGAAGTTGGCACTTTATCAGCTGTTGATTCGAATTTCAAATAAATTTGACGTGACGTCTCCCACTAACTTTCGTATCTTGAACTAAATCAATTTTCCGTGCGGGTATTCTAACGTGAACGATATAAAAGAACGAAGGATACGTTCCTGACTTACTTCCTGTAGCTGTTTTTACAACCCCACACACATTACTAGATTTTTCGTTTTCCGACACAAAAACACTCGCGATCCGTAACAAACTTTTCAGTTTGATTAATTTTCACTTTTGCACTAGATTCAACACGGTTTATCTTAAAAAATAGCTTTCTGCACAATTTCAAATTCAACTTGATAAGACGTGTCCCATCATTGTTGAATTTTCACGAATTATATGTTTTCAATCATATGGTAGATATTTCGTTGACAATTCGGGAGTTAAAGTACAAGAGGAGTGGGATTTTCATGAGAGCAACTAGAGAGCCACTTGAGTGAGTGGATGCTCTAGCGGCATGAAAGGCGGGGGGATTTCAGTTCGTATGGGAGAGGCAGGCATGTAGGTAGTAAAAGTCCTTCACTCACGTATGGACGAAAATAAGCTCATTTTGCGTCCATTACTTTATATGTCTTTGTCTGGAGGTCTCAACTGATGCGCGTGGATTTTGCGTATAAAGTTGTTGTTTGTTGTTTGTTTATAGTACGGATGGAAATAAACTGAGAGAGAGTCCACATGACATGACAATTCGCACAGTCGAAGTCCGATTACCTAAGCTCAACTGAAACGAGATCCCCTCGGATGTTAAAAAACTCGACTAACACAGCGATCAAGAAAAGAAGGTAGAATTAATCAATAATCGTAATGAGTTAAAAAAAAATTCAATTTTTTAATAAAGTGAAAGTAATTTGTGAAGCCATAAAATGTTATTATTGTTGTATATTACTTACAATCACTTGCCAAAAAAGTCTTTAATTGCCTTTTGTGTTAAATCTTTGTTCCTCTACTTAGTGGAAGTGTAGCCCCAACGCTGTAGCATAATTATTTTTTTTGGCTGCAGTGATTTTTTTCTGTTGCTCAATATATTCAAGTGCGGCTTTAATTATTTTTAAACTCTCAGCATGAGAAATGATTGGAACGTTTCATCTGTGTCTTTTTTTTCCTGTTCTTCTTGTCTGCTTGTAACCATATTGACAATTTCATCGTCAGTAAGCTGATTTCGATCGTCATTCCTCAATCACTGTTGTATGTCTTTATTCTTAATTTCATCTGTTACTGAAAGTTGATTGGCCGATTGCATCAGTTCATTGACTTGTTGTCGGGCTGTATTGTTTTTTTTTGGCTTTTCCATACTAGAAAGCTTATGCTTCTACCACTGGGACAAAGGAATAAAAAAACTGCTCTGAAAATAAACGTTGTTCCATTCAACCCTTTGCCTTGCTCGTATAGAAAGCTGATAAACAGGCCATGTCCAGGCTTTTAAAAGTTCTTGGCGTTTTTGATTTTTCTGTCACTATAGGTTTCAGTTTTACAATGCTTGCAGCACTCCAACAGGGTAAGGCTGTTACACGGTCGTTACTTTTTTTTAAAGCCTGGTGCGGTTTTTTCTTGGGCAGATGCCAAAAATGTTGTGGGCAATACTCTGAAATTAAATCCCGTTTCATCACAATTAAAAGGCTGTTCCGTTTTTAAAACAACATCAGTTAGTTTTTTTTCTGGAATTCAACAACTTCACTGGTGTTTCCAGAAAGCTTTTTACCAGATATGTTTAAATGTCTGACGCCATATCTACTTTTCCAACGATTCATGCACCCATCGATGGCTGTGAAGGTTTCATCACAGTCCTTTTTTAACAGTTTGTGAAGTTGTTGGACTTTAGACTGCATCATTGTACTACTAGTTGGACTCCCCCAATTTCTCATATGACAAAACCAAAAGGCTAAGGCCTCAGATGTTTGTTCTTATTCCCCTTTTTTCATGGTTTTCCTCTTCACATCACTAACACCAACACTACTATTTTGTATAACCCATTTTACTATTTATTTTCTCCTTATCTTCCAGTCACCAACTGTAACTTCTCCAACACACAAATCAGCGGCAGCCTTTTCAAAAATTTCCCCTTTATCTTACCTCTTAATTGCATTGCGCTTCATTTTCAAAGAAACCACAACTATTTTAGGTTTACCACTCATCTTTGACTGATGTAAACACGGCACTAAAACGCACTGATAATCAGCCTGATGTAGATGACCGACTAGCGCTAGTGCAGTTGAACAATAACGCTATTAATGTGCTGTACTTTTTAAAATTATCTCGGGTAACCTGGCGGGTCAGATGGTTGGAACTCGGATAAACGGACTTCTACTGTATACGTAGTTCAATCCACTAACAGGATATGACCAGTGTTCTAAGTTTTACTTCTAAACTCAAAAGTTAATCCATGTAGTGGAATTATGGTAAATTGATTATTTGTTTATAGCACCTCCACTAAACATTCAATTTGTAGTCCACATAGTGTAGTGGTTAGACCACGTAAGTCGAAGGTCCTTGGTGCGAGTAGATGACAACCAATTTGCTTCAGGCGATTCTTCGGACGGACTATAAGCTCGTTCAATTATGATACGTTCTGGTTTAAAACCAGTACGTATCGCACTTCAGTGCCGATAATGAAATACTCAAACTATCTCTAAGCGAAGGCCCGAAAAGGGCTATAGTGCTAAAGCAAAAACAAAAATAATTTCAATTTAAATTTATAATACTGTGATTAAAATTATGTCGTTTTGCAGTCACAGGCTTCATCGAAAAATCTCCTTGCATGTTGCTTGATTTGAGGTAGTTGAATTTGACTTTATGAGAAAGAATACATATCCCATGACTGAACGACGATCTTTTGGATCAGTCGTATGATCTGAGTTGCAGAAACCACGAAAGTCAATATTCGCATTCCGTTGATAAGATAACTTCAGGTCAACTGTCCCCTTAAGGTATCTCAGTCTTCGCTTGACGGCCATCCAATGTACCTAACCAGGATTGGAGTTAAACCGGCTAACACTATTTACTGCATACTGAACGTCTTGGCGTGACACTAGCAATGCTACTCACTGCTTCCTGACATAGTATTTTCACCATTTCGTTCCTTCCTGCATCATTTTGTGGACATAAATTGGAAATTACTTTTTGACTTACGTCCACTAGAGTTGAAACCGGGTTACGATCCTCCATTCTGAATTTCTTTAGGATACCTTCAATATTCTATCTTTTATCAATCGATATTTTACCGGACTTTCAATTACGTCTAGTTTGCATACCATAGATGTGTTTTGCAGCTCCCAAATCCTTCATTTTAAATTGTGTTTTAAGGTAATTTTCAAGATCATTTTTTTAAGTGCTGCATCATTCAACAAAATGATCAGGTTATCAACATTTGCGGCCAAACTAAGAACTTGTTTGTCTTGTATAAAATAATAAATGCAAGCATTGGCTTTTGAACTCTGTAAACCAGAATTCTTCAGTGCAGAACCCAACTTTTCGTTCCAAAACCCTGCTTGCCTGCTTCAGTGCGTAAAGAAATTTTTTAAGACGGCAAACTCATCCGGACCCATCATCGAAGCATTTGAGCTGCTTCAGGTATATTTCTTCACACAGATTATAGTGTGGGAATGCCGTCATTATGTCCATTAGGGCAATCGTCAAATCTTATCTTGCAGTTATGGCAAGAAGATAGCAAATCGACCCGTACCTCACAACTGGTGAGAACATTTCCTCACAGTCGATGTCCACTTTCTGATAAGCCTTGCATCCAGTGCTCCGGTGAGTTTCGTCTTAAAAATCTATCGGTTGCTGATCGCTTTCGTTCCTTTGGCAATCCTACAAGCGTCTAGGTTCTGTTTCCTACCAAAAACTTGTACTCTTTGTTCATGACATTCTTCCAGATATTTGCTTCTGCAGCCTCTAATGCTTCTTTGACAATAACAAAATTATAAAAGCTTATCATGGCCCGGAACATCACAGGATCCCCAAATCCCAAAAATTGTCGCCTTACGACCGCTTCTTCACGTGATTGTCACTATACATGTGTGGATGCCTGAAAAGTTTCGTAGTTCAGTTTCTCCATCAAATTCATCAAAAGGATTTAGAAGCGTATCGTCTCCATCTACTATCTTGTCAACCTTTAACTCTGGGTCCCCTGGACTGTCGACCATCAGGGCCACATTCTCCACTTCAATTTGAACTTCTTAAAATATATAACACTTTAATTCGTTACCTGATGCTGATCATTCTGGATAAAATTGAGACCGTGACTCAGGAGAATTTTGTTATCCTTTGCATTAAATAGACGATATGCTTTTTTTGTTTCGTTGCTGACCATAATGCACGGAATTGATCTAGTTTCTTCCTTTGTTTTTTTTAGCTCATACACCATCGCCTTGCATCCGAAAATTTATAAATGAAAAATATCTGGTTTATGACCAGACCAAATTTCCTCTGGAATTTTCTTTGAGTCCTTGACTGGCAAGCAGTTACCCATATATATGTTAATTGCTTCCGGCCAGAAAGTTGTAGGTAGATGGCTGTCAATTAGCATGCTCATGGCTTTGCTATTCTTTTGGTGTATGCCGTAGTGGTCTTATGAACTATGCCGTGTTCGCTCAAGAAATTACTGAGCGTTATATTCATACATTTGCCACTGTTTTGTGGTCTGAGAATCTTAATCTCCTTACAAGCATGATTTTCTGCTACAGCCTTAAACTCTTCAAATTTCTGAAGAACTTCAGACTTACGCTTCACCCAGTACTTGAAGAAGCGAAGGTCTGAAGTTTTGCCACTAAAGTTGTCGATAAATGTGACGTAATATATCGTACTCCAAATGAAACTCCCTGAATTGAAATGATTCCAAAAGACCTGTTCTCTTGCTTTGACTATCAACAAACGGCTTAAGAGTTTGCTTCCCCTGTAAATAGACTCACCAGTTATGTATTTCTTTTTTTAAAAAGTCAATGCCACGTATGTTGCTTTCACTCAATCTGGAGAACTTAGTTTTACCAACATGTTCTAATCTCATATGCCATAGCGTATGAGTATCATCCAACGTTTTCTTCAATAACGACGTTTCGTTTGTGCGGACATTTAGCTTGTACATGCTATTGCACAAAATGGCTTGCACTGTAATGTCATCTTTTTCGCTGACTATTTGGCAAAGAGTACCAGTGAAATTTACGGACTTTCTTGTTTTCACTAATTAAGAAACTGATAGAGGGTTGGTATACAGTTCTAGAATATATAAATAGTTATTCACAGTACCCTCCACTGATATCATTAGGTGTCTTACATCCAGAAGAAGCTTCACATAGCCAACGTTTTTGACATCTAACGTACAGTTATTAGCCACTGTTAGAGATTTCGTGGATGGGACTCTTAAATTATGCATCCAGTTGCTACAACTCATCATATGAACACTTGCTCTGGAATCAATAAATCAGTCGTCTGATGTTGAATGTACAACTATCAAATAAAACAAGATCGTTGCGTTAGGTGACGTTCGCTTTGGGCACTGTTTTGCTATACGTCCACGCTGATTATGTTCAAAGTATTTAAATTTTTTGTTTTTGAATGCAGGCTTGCCACGTCCATTATGATTGGTACTGTGCTTCTTCATATATAATGCATTCGATGTATTTTGATCCCTAGGTGGTTATCGCAAACTATTACCGATATCCTGCAGGAGTGCTTTTAACAAAGTCAGACGAAATTGTCTGACCACTGCTTTCAATCGCCATTATCATCGAATTATATTCCTCGCTTAGGCCTGCCAGACAGAGTTCTCAGTTTTAGTTCTAAATACAAAAATTAATTCATCTAGTGCAATTATGGTAAATGGATTATTTTTTCGTAACATAAACAATTTTAAGACTATGGTAGCTTACGCTGGTTACATGAATTGTATGGACGAACAAGGGATCGCCAAAAAAGTATTGGTTGGGTGAACTGAAGGGAGGGCACCAGTGGGAAAACTGAGGAAACGCTGGTCTGACTTGTTCGACGAAGACAGTTCATCGCTTCTCGGATTTCAAAATTGGAGGACGCGGTCAATGGACCGAGACAGTTGGAGGCAGTTTTAGCAGGAAGCGAAGGCCTGAGGAGAGCTGTGGTGCTACGAGGAAGGAGAAGGATTAACAAATAAAAATTAGACTCTTTGCACAAATAACAGTTAATATGAAGATGACTCAAGCCAGTTAAAACACGTCTGTCCTCACAGCAAAGCAAACTCAGACGGCTTTCCAAGAAAAAAAATTATGTATATCGAATCAAGTTTTTAGGCTAATATTTTCAAAATAAAGCTTCACATTAATTTAACATCCAATGAATTTCGTTCGAATTTAAGAGTTGAGGCGACAACGCAAACAACCACAGTTTTTAAAAGAATCTGTAAGTTTAGGAGATAGACCAGGGGAGGTAGGCTTGTTGTGTTTAAGGTACCATTGTCACTAAATTAAGCAAATTTAATGAATTTCACTGAAATTATAGAAAATGGTGAGTTTGGAGCGATAATAACAATATTTCGAACAAATTTTTGGATAAATATGATTTATTTTATCGTGAACGGCAAAAGTGCCTCTTAACTTAGAATAACCAATTAAAAACAATTGATGGCGCAAATGACAGCAAAGATATTAACCTTTTCTTGTGAAGTTTATTTTTTGTCATGTACTGAATCGTTAGCTTTTCTTATATTTAGTAGGAAAAGATCCAAATATTTAAAAAGTAACTAAGAAAATGGTTTGGCAATAACATTTTTGCCATCTAATCAAAAGTATGACAGCCATATTTTAGTTATTTCATTAAAAAGGACGCACTGAGCCATATGGCTGAAATTTTAAATTTGTACCACCTTACAGGCCCAGCAAACATCCAAACAAATAAATCAAATGGTCGAATGCTTGCTTTCCTCTCTGGCGAAGACCACAAAACCTCGAATGCATCAGCAAATTTGAACAAAGCAAATCTTTTTCGCATCACCGTTTCGAACAAAAGTCGAAATGATTTGGCATTGTATCTGAAGATGTACGTTTTAAAATAATATCCTTGAAAGATTTTTGCTCCTAGTGAGCGCGTGCCATTGGCTAAAGAATAATTTCTCGTCCACCTTGGACTCCTTGAAGACGCACTATTGTATTTTCTCGGATAGCGTACCTACGTGTCATCCTTAAGACACGTACGCATACATCGAATATGTTTCCAAAAACGTATCACTATGCGAAGGACATCTGCCATCAACTTTTTAGCTTATTGTATTTCAGTGCCTGAGAAAATGGTAGAGACTAGTGAAGCTACAGGCATTTTTATTTTGTGAGGTTAGTTTACAGTGGATGCTAATCGTTTTGGCACAATATATTGAACTGAATTTAAATCATCCAATCCATAAAATAAAACAAGAATCTTTATGAACCCTATTTTTTAAATTTGCTTCCGAAATGTCATGTGTTAATTTACTTTTCCTAGTCTAAATTCTGATGATTTTCTTAAATTGGATGATCAGTTTTGCGATTCAATGTGTTCTGTACTCGCATATACCATACAAACATTAGAAAGAACAGCTTAGAATTTTCTTCAGGAACTGGATTTTTTCCAATAGAATCCATAGATTCTATGAGTGGATTTGAATACTAAAAAAATATGCCAGAAGGTGAAGACAATCCTGAGGAAAATAGGCACCAGGGCAGATGTTTGGACATCTTCAATAACCGCACTACAACCTAAAGAATTGGAACACCCGACAGCGACGACGCTTAACGCGATTCAATTTTCAAGAGAAAGATAGAATCCGTGATAAGATACATATCAGCAATCGCGTATACGGCATACACATATGTATGAGCATGCAACAGGCTGTATTTGGATGATATCCAAGGAAAATGCCGATTGGCATGTCAATAGATCGATTAAGCTATAAAAACTTAATCTAAGTGTACGTCTATGTTTGCATAGAAGGGCATTTTCCTGGTATTAACATTTTGATAAGAAAACATTGACACGGAATATGAGGTCCAAAAGATCGTGTCAAAAATGCAACCAGTTGCGTTTGGAAGATGGATATGTAATGAAATTTAATCCGAGTTTAAAGAAAGCAGAGAGTCTGAAGGAGAGTTAAGTTAATAATTATTTTATGCAAATTTTGTGTTCAGTTTATGTTCGGTTGCGATTATGTAGAGTATGAGTTAAAAAATTGAAGTCTAGTTAGATGCGGTGTGATCTGAACGAGAAGTAAATTTTTTCAATTACTTAATTGAGTTATGAAAATCAGATTGAAAGCAAACCTGCTACCATGCGACATTTTACTAAGAAATTTCGATGAAAATCCGATCAATTTGACTTATTAGCGTAATTTAAAACTAGATCATTTGTATAACCTGATCTCCTTCTCATAATGAGCCATTGAAGAATATAATTTGGTTTCTCTTGGGAATATAATTTGGTTTCTTCATTTTGTTGTGACAAATACATATCAGTTTTCTATTTTATATTTTCCTCACAAGCCATAACAATATTATTGAGAGCTATATTTTAACATTATTTTACAAGTTTCCACATCAAAATCTTTGTTTTAAGACCTGCATTTTTAAAAGGTCATAGCATCCTTCCATTCTAAATCGAAACCTTCTTCTTCTTCTTCTTCGTAGGACTACAGCCCCTCACGGGCTTTTGCTTCCTGCAAATAGTGCCTCCAACTGTCTCGATCTATTGACCGCGTCCTCCAATTTCAAAATCCGAGCGGCGATGAACTGTCTACATCGACCGAGCCAAACTAGCGTTTCCTCTTGAGGACCGCATCCTCTAATTTTGAAATCGGAGCAGTGAAAAACTCCCTTCGTCAACTGAGTCAACCTAGCGTTTCCTCGGTTTCCCCAAAGATTTCCCCAAAGGTTTCCACCCTTCAGTTGTTCCAACGAATACCTTCTTCATCCATCACAGATTTGTATACTTGGAGCTTTGTTTTCCTGTGTATTCAGCAAGTCACCGTCAAAACTGAAAAAATATATTTTATTTGCGAGCTCTATTCTTCAGCGTATTTCGTCTCTTTCATTACTGGTTCGCATTATTTTGGCGCCTAAATACACAAATTTGCTCACCTTTTCGATACTGTATTCACCAAGTGTGATATTTTGTGTACTTTAAGTATTTTTCCTCGACTGCGTCATGAGCTCTGGTTTATTTCCATTGATTTGTTGATTTGTAGCCCTACTGGTTTTGCTTCGCTATCAAATTTCAGGAAAAGTTTTTTTGTAGTTTCTTTTGACCGTGACAAAATTTTGATGTTATCCGCATAGGCTACTACTTGGCTTGACTTGTATAGTAATGTACTTCGTGGATCGACAAGTGGCTTCCTTATGACATGCTCCGGAGCCCAATTGAGTAGCAATGGGGCCAGCCCATCTCCCTGTCACGGTGAGTTGGTTATTGATGCAGACTTTGGAGGTCGTCGACGTCATTTTTATTTTGGTAAAACGGCAAGCAAAGCATTATTTGGGCAGTAGGTTACGATAGATACTGTCGTATGCTTGCTTAAAGTCGACGAAAATTTGGTGTACGTCTATATTGAACTCTCAATATTTCTCAAGTACCTGCTTGACTGTGAACAATTGGTTTATTGTCGATCTACCTGCTCTTAAACCACCTTGATACTCCCCAATAATGCTGTTGGCGTATGATCAGATCTTATTTTCTAAGATCTTTGAAAATATTTTGTATGCCGTACAAAGAAGTGATATACCTCTATATTATTCGCACTGCAGCTTGTCACGTTTTTTGTGGATAGGGAATATAATTGATTGGCTCCACTCTTTGGGCATATGTGTTTCTTGCCAAATGTGCTGGATGATTTTGTGAATAGCTTTATGTACACTGCTGCCACCATATTTAATGCTCTACTTTTGGGCTTTGATGGTGGAAAAAACTTCATCCAGAGTTGGTGGAGCCAATGGAAGCTCTCCGCAGACATCTGTAGGCTCCAATGTCCTGGAGCTGTGCGGAGGATTAAGGAGAGAAATATAATGCCCATCTTTTCTTAATCCTGCTTTCATTAGCGATGATATTGCTGATGTCATCACGACAGAGCGTGGTTTTGGGCTGATAACCACGTTTCAGACATTTCACTACTTTGTATGCATGTCTTGAGTTGTGGCTCCCAAGGCTTACATCTATACTTCTCAATTGGTCGCCATAGTATTTTCTTTTCTTAACTTTCATTATCTTGTTTACCACTCTTCTGAGATTTTCGCTGCATCCTGGTTTTCCTACCGACAAAATCTTTTTATGCCTATTTTTTATCCAACGCACTCTGGCCCTCATCCTCGAACCAATCATTTCTCTTGCGCTGGGTTTGATGTCCGATCATCTGTTCTGCCACGGTCTTAATTGCTGCTTTCACTTCCATCCAGAGCTCATTGCTTGTCTTTAACGATGCGCCTGATAAGATGGGAGCCAGCTGGTTTTCAAAAGTCTCCGTGAAATGTTTGGCCACAGACGCTGTTTGGAATCTATCGATGTGAAATTTTTGTAGAGGGCAGGTCTTCACTGAATATGCCTTTGACATCCGTCATCGATAGGTTAATTTGATCAAGTAATGATCTGAGTTACAATTGGCTCCTCGTTATATACGGACGCCAAGTATGCTCGAGGCCTAACGTTGTTGAATCATAACATTATCAATCTGGTTTTGTGTGTTTCCATCCGAAAATCAAAACATATATTACGTTAACTTATTTTTTATCAGTTACACCCGACTTCATCAAAATAATTTTACCGCTTTGGCTGATCCATACCTTGAGTCTAACAACTTTCATGATATTCGGAGCCCACGTGGTTAAATTTTGTGCTCCCCTCCATTGGTGTGACGGAATATATCTTGTACTTATAAATTTAGGAGTCATTAAATCAAAATTGCACTTCCAAGTGTATTTAAATATTTCTATTCAAAATATTTTGCTTTCGCATAACCAACTGTGAATAAAAATGTTAGATAATTTATGAAACATAAAAAAATCAAATGCATGATGTGAAATTTGATATTCCTTGTCTATGAACTGTCAATCCATTTCCTTATATCCTTTATGACATGCAAAGTAGCTACGTTATTATATACCGACTTGGATAAAGTTATCATAGAATTGTTCAATGTGTTAAAATCTTTTCCATCCAAACATAAAGCATGGTCATCGTTAATCAAACATTGAACTTCCCTGGCATGTCTAGCTCGAATTCTTTGAGGAAAATTTTGCGTTTATTACGATTCCCGAGTAAAAAATTTACCTATTAGACTCATACCTAAAATTAGGTTGAAAAATTCCCAAGTTGCGATGATTTGGGAAATATGTATGAAGTCCAAGAAGAGCCTTTTTTAGGACCCGAGTTAAACCTTAATTGGCCCTGAATAAAGCTCAATTCTCAATTAACTTTGCCTCACAAGGGTCTAAAAGAGCCCAAATATGGCCTAAAAAGGCCCTTTTCCAATTAGTTCGAAAAACAGAGCCTGAATTTGTTGTGAACATGACTAAATTTAAAATAAAACTGACAACAACAATTTCTTCTGAATATCAAAACTTGTGCCATGGCAACACAAATTGAAGAGCACCGGCCACGGAAAAGATTAAGAAGAGGGAGCCGCATCCGAACCATTAACCAAGTCATTGTATTTGAACACAATAATTGATTATTAACAAACGGTGCGCGTTAGTTTATTGTTTTCCTTCTAAAATTATCCTGTTCCCAAGGTCCACCTCTGATAAAATCAGAAGTGGGATTCACGGATGGTTTTGTGTAGATTACAAGTAAGAATTCGAATCGTGCACCTAGAACAAACAGACGCCGTCGAAGGCCATTTTTCCCCTCCTCGCAATCTCGTGTTTGATACATACGTGAAAGAGACGGAGGGAGAAACTACGACATACATACGGTTCGATTTCGAACTTAAACTTAGACTACAGAACGCCTCTACGCAGAGGAGCAAAGCCGAGCTAGCACAAAGACTCTGTGAAATTCTGGCTAATGACAAAATTGAAACAGATTGTTCGGGTGAAGATGATGTGCGCGAGTTATGTCATGAAGTGAAGCAATTGAGCTTCGATTGTGGTACAGGTAGTACAGGAGCCGACACCACCACTCACTAACGCCATGAAATCGGGTGAGATGCCGCCGGCAGCGATGTTGAAGTTGAAGCATGCGAATGATCGGCTAATTTAGTGCGGGCATGTTGTGGACCGCATTTTCATAACATCCGAGATATAACGGATGTTTTACCAGACTTCGACTCGTCGTCCGAATCCAGCATGTTGGCAGTGCAGTTCGTTGATCACGTTACGAAACTTGCCGAGGTTGAGCTTGCCGACGCATTGAGGTGAGATTTCCCTAACCATAAAAGCGAGGCCGATGTTCACATAAAAATGATACATCGCACCTGGGAGCCGAGCCAGACAACACAAAGTTACTTCTATACTATGCTAACATTGTGAAGACGAGGTAATTTGAGCAATCATGCTATAATCCGGTATTTAAGGAACGGGCTACGGTATCCATCTTTGCAATGTGAGCCTAATTTTCGATACCGTCAACCATCTTTTAGCCACGATAAAGAATTTTGAAACGAATTCCGTTCGAATTTCAATAATTTTGGACCACCACCACTGATACTGCGAGGTATTATATCATCAAATGCGCGAGCGCAGCCAACTTCGAGCAATTCAGAATCCCGTCGAATCCGATATTATAATCCAAACCGTCCAAAACCGCAACGGAAACAAAGATGCGAGAGGTGTCAACGAACATCACATACGACCAACTGATGTCCGGAAAATGAGAATGCGACCACCGTTAGTAATGCTCGCCACATAAAATCAATAGAAAGAATTAATTCGCTTGTTAAGGAGGTTCTTCTCAATGGAAAGAAAATTAAGTCCTTCATCGACCCCGGCAGCGAAAGAACACTTATTCAACGAACGATTGCAACGCCAGTGGGAGGCGTGAAGCACCGATCATCCTACGAGGATTTGGAGGAGCTTCAGGACCATGCAATCAGATACTTGAGGCCGAAATTCAGTTGGATAGTAAGAATCCAAATGCAAAGATTTTTCCGGGGGATGACGACTTGATCTCGGCGCCACTTTTATTGGGGTCAGATGTACTCTGCACATTGGGCAATAGACTGATCATTCGGCCCTCTAAGTGTAAGTTTTTGTCCAAGCAAATCCCGTTTTTAGTCATCGGGTCCATGAGGACGGAATAAAATCAGGAGCTGATTGCTAATGCAATTCGAGAGTTTCCGGGACCAACCAACGTTACAGAAGTTCGAAGAGTTCTGGGATTGAGCGGGTTTTCCCGAAAATTCATTCACGATTATTCTCTAATATCAAGGCCGCATACACTTTTTTTGAAGCAGAAGGACAATTCACAATTTTGTTGGTCGACCAAAAAACGAGACGCATTCGAAAAATTGAAATCAGCACTTTGTTGCGATCCAGTGCTCAGTGCATCTGATCCGACGAAGGAGCATTAAGTTCACACTGATGCGAGCACACTGGGTCTTGCCGGAATCTTCAGGCAACGGTTTTCTACTGCAGTCGCCAGTGTAGCGAATTCGACAGCAGATACCATAGTCATGAGCTTGAAGTTTTGACTATCGTCGAGTCGTTAGAAAGATTCCGCATTTATTTGCTCGGTAAGCATTTCGAGATAATTACCAATTGCGCCGCAATTAGCATCACAAGAACGTCTAAGCTATTGTTACTGCACATCGGTCGATGGTTTCTGAAGCTACAGGAGTAGGATTTCCACATCATACATCAATCGGCTGAACGCACGAGTCACGCAGATGCTCTAAGCAGGACTCCAAACAAACCACCGAATGAGCCAGAGATAGAATCGGGAAACATAATGCGAGTGCAAAGAAACGAAGACTGGCTTGTGCTCCTGCAACGACAAGACGTGAAGTTGAAAGATATAATCGAAGTTCTGAGAGGCGATATTGATCACGATCAGATCAAGTCAGATTATCAGTTCAAAAACGGTCGGTTATATCGTAAGATCGATCAAGATCTCGAATTCATCACTCCGTCTGCAGTCAGGTGGAAACCCATCCGCACGTACCAAGATGACATGGGCCACTTTGGTCTCGAGAAGACCATCAATCGAGTTTGGCAAGATTTTAGTTCAACAATCTTCGAAAATACTACAAGTCGTTCATCGCAGCATGCTTAGAGTGCTGCTATAATAAAGAAATTGCAAGCAAACCGGATGGTCAACTCTATTCAGATGAGGGACACCAATTCCGTTCTGGACGTTACACGTTGATCATCTGGGACCTTTTCCACGCAGTCGTCGCGGTAATTTGCACATCATTGGAATATCCGATTCGTTCGGTAAGTATTTTATTTTGAAAGCTGTCAAAACCACAAAATCGAAGCCCATCACCGACGAATTCAGGGATCTGACGTTGTACTTCGGTCTACCTAAGCGTATAATTAGCAATCGAGGCACTGCTTTTACATCACGAGCATTTGCTGAATTCTGCGCATCTAATGAGATCCAACATATTAATGTTGCTGTCAGAACACCTCGAGCGAATGGCCAAATCGAATGTGCAAATCTTCAGCGGTCTCTGAATTTGCAATGTCACTCTGTGACTCAGGTTAGCCCGATCGAGTTGATATTCGATTATCGCCTTCAAGACGTCATCACAAATCGGCTAGTTATGGCTCTAACAGCAGATGAAGCAACTGCTGATCCAATGGAATGAGATATGGTTAACCAAAGACAATTAGATGCAGAGCAAATCAGCACTGAACGAGGGAAATGGAGATTGAGGTTCAACGCGAAACACAAGAAACCTTTTATCTATAAGGAAGGAGATTTCATCGTTCTAGAGAACATACCTGCTGCTATAGGATAATCTCGAAAGTCAGAGCCCAAGTTACGTGAGCCCTACATCATTTCGAGAGTTTTACAAAACAACATATATCTCATCGAGGACGTGGGAATTGCACGTCCTACGAACTGAAATTCTGTATTCGGTGTATACGAGCAAAAAGTTGAAACCATGGCTCATCGTGAGTCCCGAACTCGATTTTTACGATAATGCTGCGGATTCAGACACGGATTAATGAATCAAGACAACTCAATGTCAGGATGGTCGATTCCCATGGCAACACCAATTGAAGAGCGCCGGCCACAGAAGAAATCGAGAAAAAGGAGTTGCATCTAAACCATCAACCAAGTCTCATATTGAGATTTTATAAATTGAGTTCGGGTAGCTTAGTAGTCATTATGCATATAAATTCTTCTAGGTCCATTCCAGACGAGAATCTCAACAATACATGTGTCGTTTTATTGATAATTTTAAAATATTCAATTGGCCGTAGCTTAGCTGTGTAATAAATATAAGCAATCGAGCAGCCCCGTGGTAATCAGGAGTGGCTTCTCCTGAAGAGATAAGGATGTCACTCCATTGAATCTGCTTAGTTTGTTGTTTTACAAGAATATAATTAACTACATCCGTGAAGTTTCCATCCTTTAGGCAGAGGTGAGTGGTTCACTTCATCCACTTTAACATCTTCAGGTTTGACATTCGCTTTGTAATGCACCGACCTTCTTCGAAGAAAGTAACGGTTGCTTTTTGTAGAATATTTGCGTTTGTCTCAAGTCTTCTTGTCCACTAACTTTTAGGTGACCAAAAACAAAATTTTGAATTACTGTAGAGTAGCTTAATTGACACATAATAGAACATTTCCAAAGATAATAAAAATTGATCGGTACGTCTCGTAGAGTAGTGTACGAGTACGTGTGATAAATATTTTGTACCGTAGCTTCGTTGCTCGACAAGAACCCGCCTCATATGATCCCACAAATAACTTGTCGACAAGCACGTGTACGCGGTCGTTAAGTGAAGCTAGTCAGTTGAGCTCAGTCTCGTTGATAGCTTGCTGACACTTGTGCCATACAATCGGCACCCGTGTCCTACACGGATTTTGAGAAAAAAATTTACTACAAATGTTTATGACTCGATTGTTGTGAAATTTTCATGACACGGATTTTAAGACCTGTTTTGAAAAGTTGTCATTCTGTAAAAACCCTCCTGAAGTTTTGTGAAGATATTTTGCAAAACCATGAAAAATAGTTAACGAAAATTGTTAAATTTTAAGTATATATCTAGATCTTTTCTTTATGCATTGCGGTTATATAGCTTTCATCGTGCAACAAACGATTAGATCGCCCATCAAATTTGATGAGGTGCCGTTTTACTATTGAATTGAAACTTTAAAATGATTGACACCAAACCACCTGCTTGAACAAACGGCGGACTGTGAGTGATTACATAGCTCTTCTTTTTGGTTTAAAATAATCATTATGTTCGGCTGAAAAATAAAATTATTTATTTTTGGGCTCAATTGGACCCTTTTTACAAGCTTTTGTTTAACTTGCTTTATTTGTATGTAAGTCGGTCTTAATTCAAAATTTATTTGCCAACCCCTTTTTGATGCCTGATTGAGCTCAAAGTCCCGTAGTAATGCAATATTGTAACACTATGGAACTTTTATAAGCTTTAACAGGCCGTTCAGGACAAGTTTGTCAAAAACTGCAATCTGTTTTTCAACCACTTCCTGATATACACAGGAGCTGAAATTTTGCTTGCTTATGTAAATATCATAGCGCTCGAAGCTTCCTGGTTTAAATCCCGTTGGCGACAACAAGATTTGTTTAAAGTGATTCTTCGGACAGGCTAAAAGCACGTTCAGTTATGATATGTGCTGGTTTCAAATCAAAGCGTATCGCAGCTAGAAGGATGGGTATACCACAAAAGTGTGGTACTGATCATATCACCTTCTCGAAAACCGAAATATACGATCAAGCTAATGAGATACTTTGGCAAATGGTCTTGTTACCAAATATGGCGGATGACTTTGTGAATAGCTTTATGATTATTGCTCCCGCCATATTTGATGAGCTCCACTGGAATCTCATCGATGCACGGCGCTTTATTATCCTTTTGGGCTTTGATGATGGAACACTTTTCATCCATAGTTAGTGAAGCCAATAAAAGCACTCCTTAGATATCCACAGGCTCCGATATTTTGGAGCTGTGTGGAGGATTAAGGAGGTTCTTTAAATATGATGCCAATCTTTCCTTAATCTTGCTTTCATTAGCGATGATATTGCCGATGTCATCACGACAAAGCGTGGTTTCGAACTGCGAGCCATATTTCAGGTTTTTCACTACGTTCTATACTTGTCTTGCGTTGCTGCTCATCTATATTCATTGATTGCCTCCAATTTTAGCGCTTACTAAAAAACATTTTAAAACGCTATGTGATTTGCATTTGCTTTAATAACAAATATATATATTTTGAGAGTAAATGTGCTGCCTTCTTCAGTGTTTGATTTTTTCTGAAGTTGAAGAGCTACAAGGTTTAAATGTACAGTCGAAAATTTTGATCAATTTGACAGATTATTTTTAAAGTATATTTAAAGTAATTAGCACTATAATTGTTTTTCAGCTTGACCTTTTTATTGCTACACAAATATCCGATTTTAATCCTAATTGTTAAACTACTGGCTACTTTTACACGTTGTCTTTCAAATGTACTTAAAGTTATTAGCAAGGTTTTTTTTTGCAATTTTAAACTTAAAAGCGAAGAATAACCATTTCTAATATACTCGTCCATTGTCTGCTTAAATGGCTGTCGCATAATCCAGAGAGTCTCGTACGTATCTAGCTTTCTTATGTCTCGCATCTCCTTAAGGGACAGGACTCCTAATGAAAATGCTATCAAGAACAGGGAAGACTTCATCAACAAACTGGTAGCGGATCATAAAATCGGTGACAACGAAAAACTAGTTTCCTTTGACGTCAAATCATTGTTTCCCAATATACTCGTAAAACAAGCATTGGTCCTGTTGGAGGACTGGTTAGTGCAGAAAGACAACCCAACTAGTGGAAGGAAAAAGCAAGCACGATGACCAAATTAGCTACCATGTGCATGAAGGAACATTATTTCACTTTTAGAGGACGATTTTTCAAACATAAGTTTGGAGCACCAATGGAACATCCTCTGTCACCGTTCCTTAGTGAAATATTTGAGGAGTGGGTGGAAAGTATAATTGCTGACGAAGGATGGATGGTTCGTATGTGGCTACGATACGAAGATGATGTGTTTGCTGTTATTAAAGAGAATGGGGCACTGAACCTCCTAGGGAAGCTGAATTCCATACATAAGAATATCCAGTTTATATTCATATAATTGCTTAGGGAATTCATTATTTGCTTAGGGAATCACTATATGTAAATTAAAAAAAGAATCATAAGTTTATCTATTATGGTAAAAAGTTACAGCGTTTTTTTTTCGCAAATAGATACTCTTGAACCACTGTGCGTTAGTGCATTATTAAAATTATGCTGGAATTTGTTACGGAAGTCTCACATTCATTTTTTTTGCTAAATCTGTAATTATGAATTCCAAACATAAGAAAATATTTGTTCATGTTCATGTTTAATCTCCAGTGGCCAGCTCTTTACCATACGCCGAAACTTTCTCATAACACAACCGAATTCTTGAAACCGCAACAATTTAAACGCTTCCAACTTACGCACAATTTCCTTAGCATGCTGCCAAGTTACATCTTCCATACGAAATCAACATTTTTTAAATACATCAAACGCACCATCATCATAAATTATGGGTGAGAAACATATTCAAATTTTGCAACGTACGAACTTAACATTTGTATTTTTCATCTAAAAGGTTTCGTCAAATTCAAGGAAGTCTACGCGATTGGTTTGCCAATTAGCATTGAGACTAATGAAATCACACTACAGATTGGATTCGTTGTAAATCAGTTGGCCATAGGTTTATGATTCCCAGGCTCCTCCAGGTTAGGCGATTGGAACTCCAAGAACAAAACACACATCGCCTCGTAGTCGGCGACCATATCATCTTATGGCCTGGCGTCGTTGTATTTATATTTAAATGATTTGTATTCATTGAACTTTCGATTTAGAACATTATCCAATATATTGCGCTCGTACTGAAGAATATGTAAGATGGTCTGGTTAATGGTCTTGATGGACTTGCACGCTAGTCATCCACGAAGATTCTCACATAGACAATGTGATGGAGGAGTTAGCATTGTGATCACGTTCAAGTGTTTCTAGCGTAGATAACGATTTTGTGTATGCACGTGCTACAGATCTATTTCGAATCAAAGATACAGCGAAAATTGGCACTTGAATCTGAATTTAGTTCAATGCCTGATTGGCCATAAGTTTAATATTACTCACCTGAAACTGTTTTGGTGGTCTAACGATTGAATCATTCCTTAGAAATGTATCTGTTTATCAATTAATATTGGCACATTATCATTGATTTGATTGCAGTATACATTTTTTACCAGTCTTACATTTTCGAAATTTTCATCTGATTGTGATTGACTAAATGTCCAAAATTTTGGATTCGATAGAACAAAAAACCTGCTCAAAGTATAAATGAAAATGCAATCCTTATCTTTATGCGAGTCCTTTTCATCGGACTCAACCTCCATTCTTCTGGATTTTTCCTTCATAGCCACGTCCAGATTTGGTAAAGAGAAATAAATTACTTTCATATATTTTTTTCCTTGTTTAAAAATCCTCAGCATCTAGTAGATCTGCAGCTGCTCCTTGAGTCCTTTTTCTCATTCGGATATTAAGATTTCGACCTTTTTTCAACTGAAAGTTGATAAAAAATCAAGGTGGCCTCGTAAAAAATGCTTAAGTCTTAAAAGATGTTCCCGAAGAAAAGTGAGGGAGGACTAGGTCGAATTGGAAAATCTTAAGTCCTTTGAGGATCTTTTATGTGCTGGGAATTTGAGTCATGTGAAGTGAATGCTGCAATATGGTGTCATTTGCTTGAAATTTTATGCTACCGTTTGATTTTTAACCAAAATTAGATGAGATTATGATAACGATTTTAAACGGAGTTTTTTTTCGTTGGTGGAGGAAAATGGTGGATTTTGAAAGTGAATGCCATGTGTACGCCTCGTTTCATGAGATATATTTAACTGTAGGATACAAGAAAAAAAAACAAGAATTTAGTTAGGAGGAGAGACTTTGAATGAAAGTGATTCATTGTCAGAACTAGAAGATTCAATATTAAATTTAAAAAACATATCAAATGTAGAACAAACGAGTATAACTAACATTGCATATAAACTTTTATGGAAAATTGCTGTTCTGGAATTTCCTGATTATTTTAAGCAATTAAAGCTAATCATTAGCAAATGCAATTCCAAATCATTATACTAAATATGCAATTCAATATTTTCAATTAATGCGTTTGAATCAGTTACATCTAAACAGTATTTTTCTTGAATGGTTAATATTTTGTACTGAGCTAGAGGATCAGGTCTGAAATGGATGAAAATATAGACTTCGAGGGGGCCATAAGCTATACATGTGGTTCAAAGAATGTAGATATGCCGGTTTCATAATTAAACAGTTTAATAGAAGATGGATGAAAACAATATTTCTTAGAACTTCCCATAGCATCCGTAACAGCTACTATAACTTTCAGTATTCTACGAGACGATGCCCTAATCTCGCCACCAACGGCAGGGGGTGTAGGTGGCAAATTGTAGTAATCAAGCAGTCCGCCTAGGCAAACTGCTTGAGGAACCTTCATGAAAAGGACAATAGGAGTAGACGAGAAAAGAAAAGAGACGAATTACAACTCAATAGCGAGTCATAATTAACGCCACCAACAGCAGCTCATAAGTGTATCAAATGCTAATTTAGTGGCTCAGTATGCGAATGCGAATTCGGAATAAGCACAGTCGCAACAACAGCCAGCTCATAGCCAACACCATTCTCAACAAGTTGGGTAGACAAAACCACGCTCATGCCAGAAGGGTTTTGCACTTAACCTAAATTATGCGTATATGTAGAATGATTTCATTCAGGAAAAACTTTTATGACATGCACAACAAATATACTCTTGCTTTAAAGGAATTCCAAATTATTCAGTCAAAATTTTGTTCCAATGTTGCTAAAATCATCGACTGACCTGAGTTTTAAATGTATTCTTGTTATTCATCTTATCTGACAATTTAGAGAGGATCCAATCAAAAGTCTGGTGTCTGGTTCGATGGAAAGCCCATGTAGTAGAAAAATCGTATATGATTGTTGTAATCGGGGGAAACTCAATGGCTTTTACTTCTCTAAAGTTTATTGAAACGTACGGAATATAAGTTTCTTTTAAAAAAATACTTAAATGCCTGATTTCATCCAATTCGATGATACTGGTACACTTTTACTGACGAAAATACTAAATCCTACTATCATTAGCAAAATTCAACGGATTTGAACCTCTGTGTTAAGTTATTTGTTATTGGATGTACCTCCAGCATTTTTAGGGCTTTGTGAAAATTTTGTTACAAAAACCTACTAGTTTCTCGTCCTCTTCTTCAGAAATTATAGAAGCTACAAAGGTCAAACTTTGTGAAAAGGTCGTCAGAAGTGGTGGTCTCTCAAAAGTTTAGATCTTATCAAATATTTCAAAATTTTTTAAGGAGATCCTCCCTCATAAAAAAGTGGCCCTTAAAAAATTGTTTTCGTCAAATGTAGTCGAGAAGTGTATCAAATGAAAAGTCTTAATGCCTTCAGAATCTGAAAAATGTCATTTCTTGCATTAGGGTTCCAAGCGTTCCAATATTTGTGTCCCCTCCCCTCACGATTGGATACGTTTAAACCAAAGTTCTGAAAAAATCAGGAAGGTAGGTCTTTATGAGGACAACGGGAACAAAAACCTCAGAAATTAAAATTCACTCGACTCAGCTAATAATAGTGTGATTTGTAAATTTTATATTTTCCCACAGAAATCGAAACGGCACCCTTAACCTTATTAAAATTTTACATTTATGTAGGTTGATGTAAGACCGTTATGCATAAGAAATTTCATAGGAATCAAAACATAATAGAGTGCGTTATCCCCATTTCAATTGTATGGAATTATAACAACAATAACTAATGTTGATAGTTGATGCATATTTCAAATCGACCTAGGCACTCTAATTTTCTTCGGATTTTCATGAAAATTTCAAGAATAATTTTTACCTTTTTTTACCTTAATGTATTCAATGGACCAAGCATTCAGAAAAATTAGTTGATCTTGAAGAAAATCGTACTTCCTCTGCGCCCCTCAGTGCTGTGAGGTAGTTTAAGACTTGTTATGAAAAGATCTCATTAAGACTTTTCCAATGACACCCTAATTGAATACCAAGGGTGGAAAATTTTTTTTGAAGGGTCACCTCCCTACATGGGGAGAACCCCCTTTCAACTCTCTAAAAAAATGTTTCACACCACTTTCACAAAGTTTCATGGCTGTAGCTTTTATAGTTTCGGAGAAAAACAGCTGTAACATACAGATGGACGGATGGACAAATGAACACAGGTCGTAATTTCAATTTTGTATTTTAGTACAAAACCCTAAAAAGTGGAAAAATTCGAATTACGTAAGCTCTATTCTAACACGCTTCTCGATCAGAACTTTGCCATTGAAGAAGTCAAAAATATGGGGGGCGGGTTCATATGAATAAGGCATTATTCGCGGATCTATTTACCGATCCGAATGACATTCAATAAGAGTCAAACCAAGAAGAAATCATCAAAGAAAATATGAATGATTCGAATCTTCTAATGGAGGACTGTAGAATTGAAGAGATCGTCGAGAATGACGATATTGGAGCACTATGGAATTGATGAGGCGTACAAGCGCCCAGAATGTGCAACAGTTTGTGTACAACAAAACTGTTAGAAAGCATATTTTCGAGAATCACACCAACAATGACTTGTGCATCATTTGCCATAAGTGTGAATTCATATTTTCAACCGTATTTCAAAAATTCATAATTGTCCGCAATCCGGTAAAGGTCTCATAACAAAATCTTAAGTTCGTTCCCACATGAAAAATTTTCATCATAACATGAAACTATCAGCAACAGCCATTGAACGTTCCCAATGCCCCCAATGCTCGAAATCAGTCGATAAGAAATCAGACTTGCACAAACATATAGTATGCTCGAGCATACAAGTAGCTACGCGGGATGCGATTTCCGCAATTTGGCCGAACAAAAAGCCAGTTGAGGAGGTTGGAGACAGGAGAGCAACAAACCTGCTTCATCTTCAACATTCAAAATAGGAAGAAGAAAAACGAAAACTCAAACGGAGAAAGTGGCTCCTCACGACGGAATTGCTTTCGTCGGCGGAACGGGAGTTTTAAAGCCAGAGCTAAGTGTAGGTAATCGAAACGACAGGAGAGAAAGGAAAATTTGAGGGGTGCAAGGCTAGTTTGAGAGCGGGTACGAGCCACCGTGCACACGAACAGCTAAGACAGTGTAGCGAAAAAAAAAAGATGTCGGTTTGTGTTGTGATAAAACGTTCAATTTAATATCTACAAATAAACAGTGCAAGCATATAGTTCGATGTGAGGATAACATATTTGTTAAAATATGTTTGCATAGATGTTAAATTATAAGGAAGAAACCAAGTACAATAACTCCAGCTTTAAATGTGATTTGACAAGCGCTCGTGCTTAATATCAACATTAAAACATCTTTTATATATTCTCCTTAATATCTAGAGTAATAGTCATTAAAGGTTTCTAGTACAAATATTATGGACATATTCAATCCCCAAAGAACGTGGATATACGCGAGCCATTAAACACTAAAGTTAGAACTCACAACTATTTAGACTTCCATTTCCTTCGCACCTTGTGGGCACTCCTAGTGGTTTGCTGCTACTACGATTTCTTTGGCACTTTGGCTGGCAAAAATATGTGAATTCTGTTTGCTTAATTTTCCGAACCAGACTCCAAGAACGATAAGCTTCATCCAGCACTTGCGGTAAGCGATCAACGTAAAGCGAGGAATTCCAGCAACCACAGTAAAACAACGCACTTATTGTAAATAACGGATAACTTTATTGCACATTACACATTTTCGGAAACGGAGATCTGGTCTCATCAATCCTAACTTACAATACCTTCATACTTTTAATTCGATGACGGTTTAATGGCAATATTTAAAAATTAATGAAGATTTTAGAGTTTCAGAACACATTTGAACAAAGGTCTCGAAAATTCCCCTTTACAATTTATTGATGAAAACGATGTTGAAGCATTAAGTTTAAAATTTTGTTTATTGCAACTTCTATTGCCCAACGTTAATTATGTTTCCTTCGCTTGTTCATTGGTTTCGCTAAGTGTGGGCATTAAGAGGTGTTATTTTGATATTATGCCATTTTTCAATATAAATGATCGGATGTTTATTTCATTATGAAGAAAAAAATATGCCTTTAACAGTGAAAAGTAACATCAGGCGAATGATCACTACGACTACGCTTGCAGGAATATATCCTTTTCATGAAATTTTCCATAACCAAATCGCAAAGTGGCTGCCCTATGTCCTCGATAGCCTCACGAATTCCATCTTTGAGGTCTTGAATCGACGCTGGACTGTTGGCGTAGAACTTCTCTTTCACGTGGCCCCAAAGGAAGAAGTCACAAGGTGTTAAATCACAAGATCTCCATGGCCAATTGTGATCACCTTTTCGAGATATAATACGGGACGGCAACTTTTCCCGTAAAATAACAATGGTTTAGTTGCTTGTGTGGCAAGTAGTAAAGTAAGTAAACGATATCCAGATTAATACCATCCAATTCCAGCCATAAAAATTCATTAATCATCTCTCGATAGCGCAATCCATTCACCGTAACTGTTGCTCTAGCCTCATTTTCGAAAATGTAAGTTCCAATGACTCCGCTGGGCCATTAACCGCAGCAAAAAGTCACACGTTGAGAATAGAGAGGCTTTTCAACAAACAATTTATTAATGGCGTAGTTTTTACTTGTCAAATGTCAGAAATGCCAGCTTCAAAAGTGACGTCTACCGAAATGGCGGGCTATTCAAAATAACACCTCTTATTGGAAAACCCTTTATTTTCGAAATATCTTCAACGATGAAGCTCATTTCTGGCTCAATGGCGTTGTTAATAAGCAAAATATGCATTACTGGTCAGCACAAAACCCAGATATACTTCTTGAGACATCGTTGCTTAGGCGAAAATTTACTGTTTGGTGCGGTTTTCATGCCGGAGGTATGATAGGGCCGTATTTCCTCGTGGTTGAAAACTACCATCATGTTACCGTCAATGGAGAGCGCTATCGTGTAATGTTGGAAGATTATTTGAAGCCAGAATTGGATGAACTTGACATCAATGGTATGTGGTTTCAATAAGACTGTGACACACAGCATGTCTTACAACCGATTTATTGAAATTTAAGCATTTATTATTATTTCCTTAATGGAAAACGCCATGCAATAAACACACTCGAAAATTAACACATTTATGACCATAAAGCATCTTTAAAGAAACAAAAAGCTCTAGTTCAATAAATCTCTAATTGGTCAGTATAATTATGTTGAATGGATTTTAAGATATAAAATAATGAAGATAAACAATTCATATTCCCTAACATGTCAGAAACTGCATCTCATCTTAGAGATTAAGATTAAATTCATTTAATACTGAACAGGAAAAGATAATTATCTGCAGGGTATATGAAAATAAAGTCGAGTCTGTGTTAATGGATGCAACATGATTTTGCGGAAAATTTTTATGCAGAAAAATATAATTTTACAAGCGTAAATCATGTGTACGTTGTGGATTATCTTTTAACACAGGACATATGCTGTTTCTGGAAAGTATTGTTTTTCTTTCCTAAGCTGATAAAAACGGTAGCTCTTCAAATGTGACAAAAGAACACCGTCTTACGATTTTTTCCTCATATAAAAGGATATAGAAGAATGTTTACGGAAGTCCAACTGCTGCCCCTAACGCCAGATTTCTATTGTACTTGTAAGTACTTTTCCGTCGCCAATATTCCAAAGATGCTTTCAAACAGAAGTCATAATCGCGCCATACGCAACCAGATTGTCCAAATAGAAAGTGTGGGTACAAAAGCGATTATGCACGTTCGAATGTATCTTCGATATCTGTCGATGCCATCTGTCATCATAGATGTATGGACTGTCCAGGTCCAACTGCAATTCTTAGACAACCTTTTCAAATGTGAAACGTATGACTTAATTGTGTGCGAACAATAAATGACCATAGGTAAGGCGATGATATAATATTTTATTCTTAATGCCCCGTACTGTGTCGCCATGGACACCTATCATTGTTACCCATGTTAACCATGTGACACTTTTAAGTGCCCATTATGGTCACATTTAAAAGTAATTCACCCATGTATCGAATGATAGGCTTTCTAATACCATTTAGATGTGCTCTATTCAGATATTAGATGAAAAGTGGAACTGACATTTTAAAAAGACTGCGTTAGGAGTAATTAAAATGATGGTGGAAAAAAATGGATCGTTTCGGACAATGAAAACACGCGAACCTATAGATCAATAAAAAAAAAATCCTGTGAATCAGCAAAAAAATCTTCACGCAATTTGTGTATAGAATACAATATCTAACGGGTTCAAATTCTTCACATACTATTGTATATTCATCTTAGCGATAGTTTAGTAGCAGGAAATTCAACGGTCTTGAAAACTCTTTCCTTTGGACAAAAATTAAGTTAATAACTACCGCGAGTACAAAATGTACATCTAAACATATGATTGAAAGAACGTTGAGCGCAAAGTTCTTATCCTAAAGCAATTATAATAATTGTTTGCCATTAGTTTATTTAATAGCCCAAAAACTTTGCTGATAGCCAAAACGATCATTCAATGGATTGATCTCGTATTCGTCTTACTTGTGAGATGACCATATGTTTTTGTTGATGATAGGTAGGAGATATCGATGAGAAAGTGTTGACTTCCTTTCATCAGGATAATTGCGATAATGTCTGATATTAGAGGAAATTATTGACTTTTTAGTTGATTGGCCAACAATGTGTTTATTCTCAAATGCATGCCAAAGAAATTCACCTGTTCAATTGTCTGAAGATCTGTTCTAATCGTTTTTTTCCGATTTTTAAGGGCTTTGTACTAACTCACCTGTCTGGCTGTCCTTCCGTATGTTACAGCAGTTTTTCTCCAGAACTATAGCAGTTATTAGCGCCAAAGTGTAAAGTAGTAGCTTCTTTCAAGTTTTTAGTTGAGGCGTTGTGTTGTCTCTAGAAATCATGAAATAAAAAAAAAACTTTTAGAAAAAAAGCAAACCGACTTCAAAATGTACTCAAAAGAATGAATTAAAATTTATGGAATTGGAGCCAAATCTGTTTCCCCGTGAATATCAGTAACTTATTAATCAATCGTAACTTATAAGATATCTCTTCGTCGTGGTTTTCCTACCTAAGTGGTCTTTGCATGCCTGTTTCTTTTTGTCTAACGCACTTTGCCACTCATCATTTCTTTTACACTGGGCTTGATGTCCGTTCTCAGCGATGTGTCCGATAAGATGGAAGCTAGCTGGTTGTCGAGGGTCTCCGTGAAAAAATTTGCCACAGATGCCATTTGGAGCCTTTCGATGTCAAATTTCTGAAGAGGGCTGGTCTCCGCCAGATATGCCTTTGACATACGTAATCGATAGGTGTCAATTTGATCAAGTCATGATCGGAGTTATAATTGGCTCCTTGGTATGTACGGACGTCGAGTGTGCTCGAGGCCTAACGTTGTTGGATCAAAACATGGTCAATCTGGATTTGTGTGCTGCCATCCGGCGATACCCTAGTCATTTTATGTATGCATGGATGTTGGAAGCAACTTAAACGAATGATTAGATTTCTGCTACATACAAAGTAAATCAGGTGCTGGCCGTTGTCATTTGTTGGTTTCAAAACAGTGTAGGGCTTTCCAGAGACGGGAGTTAGCCCGTCACCCAACCGCCATTCTGCAGGGGGAATGCTGGCTGACAGGAATACTCTTGGAGGCTAGCATTCTTTGGGGAGTTCCACCCCCATGTTCCCGAGGGAACCTGGCAGGGGTAATGCTGGCCGACAGGAATATCTTGGAGGATAGCGTTCTTTGGGGAGTTCCGCAGAGGGAAAGCCGGTCAACAAGAGTACTCTTGGAGGCAAGCATTCTTTCGGGAGCACCGCCCCCACGGACCCGAGGATATATGGGACCCGAGGATATATCCTGGAATTACAGGTAACAACCCTGACTGGATCTGGACTACGCATTGGACAATGAACTGGAATTTATGCTTTGGGCTGGCGGATATGATCGTTTAGACCTAGTTGGTTTGTACGGTAGCGCCAAGGTGACACTCGTGTGTGAACGGCTCAAATTCAGCGATCATAACGTCTTCGTCCCGGTAAGATCCTGGTACGCCTCGAAGTACGTTCGAGGTTCGCACCATTGGGTTGGTGGTGTAGGTTTGGTTGAGACGGACTCCCGACTTGCGCTGGTCTGGCTCTGAGCACTTGTCCCCATAAGGGTTTGTTCCAATAACATACTCGTATGGCCTTCCTGATCTGCAAAGATAACCATGGTGCCAAAAAGGTGGCTCCATACACGAACGGAGGTAGTGGCTCCGAGGGGGACCCAACGAAACTGGAGAAACCAAAAACCATAAAAAAAGATAAAAAAACCCAAACAAGAAAACCACGATGTTAACAGCACATCGGGAGCGGTACTAAAGACGACAAAAACGATGATTAATACAATGACAGGAAAGACGGACAAGAAACGGTGATTAACAGACAGTTTTGTTCAGACTGAAATTCCTGTGGGGTTTGGGCACAGCACAAAAAATGACGCGAACGCCAGAGCATCCTATAAAGGAAAAACGGGAAATACTACAGGACATGCTAAATGTTCGAACGGTCTAGGAAAATACAAAGAACATTGATAATTTGATGCTCACTGCTGGTGGTCATAAAACTGGTGCTGCGTGACATCAGGGGAAACGTACGGCCCCAAGATACCAACACTGCCATTTAAGCAATATGACCAATGCAGTCGAGTTACACATACTAGTCGAATTCAGAGCAGAGGCCGACAATAAGGAAGCATTCTGCGACGTATTGCTTAAATGGCAGTGTTAGTATCTTCGGGCCGTACGCTTCCCCTGATGTCACGCAGCACCTCCACGTAGGGTCGACCATCTTGGGGTACTATAAGCCTCGCTCGAGCTGATGGCAATGATCGAAATAAGAGACATTGACTGCGTGACGTATCTAGCCGAGCTAAAAGAGGCTATCAAAAGGGAGTTCCTTAGCGTGGGCAGGATGAAAGCAAGGCTGACACAAGAAAACCATAGGGGGCAACACATGACCATCATTGACGTGACCGAAAAGGACGCCGAATAATTTTTGAGTAAGGGCAAAGTGAGCATAGGGTAGGTTGTCTGTAGGATACGGTGAAAAGCAGCGCCTCTTCAATGTTTAAAATATCTTGGGTATGGTCACACCGCACAAGTATGCAAGGAACCCGATAGGAGTTCCCTATGTTACAAATGCGGTGAAATAGGGCACAAAAGGGAAAAGTATACGAAGGAGGCACACTGTATTCTTGTCAAGAATACAGTGTGCCTCCTTGTGTGTGTGTGTATCCAAAACCAGGTCTTGGCTCAGACCTGGTTTTGTATACGTCTTGGGATCAGGAAAATGCCGGATTTTCCAGGAAGCTCTAACCAAGGCAAAATCAGAACTTCGATGACCCGCATCCTGTAACTAAACCTACACTGCAGTTCGACTGCCCAAAATTAGTCTACAGGGAACATAAAGGCCGATTTTATGCTGCTGCGTGAGCAACACCATGATGATTCGGCATCATGTTTTCCTGATGAAACGCGTACTGCTGCCATCTGGGTTTGAAATAGTGATTTTCAAACGGGGACTGTAGACGGAGGTGGTTTTGTGTGGGTTCAGTGCTCAGGGACCACCTTTTCTACGGTGTACCTAACGCTGAACGAATCAATATCATCTTGCCAAGCCAAGCTTCAGGCTTTGGAGGGCACTGTCTCGAACGCAGATGGAAACGTGCTCGTTGGGAGAGACTTCAACGCTAAAACAATCGAATGGGCATGCCTCAAACAGATCCGCGGGGAAAACAAATCCTGGAATTGGCAGCCAGACCGACATTCATCGTACTAAGCACCAGAAATACGCTGATTTCCCACCGTATTGGCTGTGAAGGAACCATACCGGAAGTGACATTCGCCTCGGAGTCCTTAGTATGGAGGACACGCAATTGGAGAGTATTAGAGGAATACTCAGCCAGTGATCATCAGTACATTTTCTTTGAGATAAGCGATGTTTTCCCCCAACGTCTATGTTCTCAGCTTTCTACAATTGGATAGAACATCGGAAAGATGGACATCACGATGTTTGTCGAGGTGCTCACGGCAGGTGCCCCGCTGCTGGGGGATTCACAAAGGATGGAAAAACTGGTAGCTCAAGACATGGTGAAGTCAGCTTTTAGCATCATTAAGACTCCTTGAAACGCTTCTATGCCCCGTTAAAAACTCTGACACGGCAAGTTTCCAGTGTACTGGTGGTTAGCTGAAATCACTGAAAAACGAAGGGAGTGTCACAAGCTTCAGTGTGAGGCTCAACGAGCAAGGAACCATGACGAAGAACGCTATCAGGTGGCAGCATATAAATTGGCGAGGAAATGCCTTCACAAACTGATTAATAACAACAAGACTCGCTTCTGGCAAGATCTAGTGCACAATGTGAACAAGGGTCCGTGGGGCCTTGGCTATAAGAGCTAGTTATGCGGAAGCTTGGTGTCCCACGGAAGCCTTGCAAACACGATGCGGAAAAGATGGATGAGATAGTACGGGCACTCTTCTCCGCCCATCCCGTCCAGTCGAGTATTCACTCTTCACACAGCTGGAACTGGAAGAAGCAGTCCTTTCACCGAAAGCGAGAAAGGCTGCAGGTCCAGATGGCATCCCAGCTGAGGTGGTACAGTTTGTCTATCACCATTGTCCTGACTTGCTGCTCAGCACATTCAGCGCTTGTCTACGGGACGACATTTTCCCGGTACGATGGAAGGTGGTGAGGATCGTGCTGATCAGCAAGAGGACGGGAACTACCGGATCGCCGTCTGCATACCGATCGTTATTCATGCTAGACACTGCTGAGAAAGTGCTAGAGAAACTCATCAAGGGAAGACTCACTGGCGCAATTCGTGTAGCTGGGGACCTGTCTCCTCGGCAATATGGCTTTAGAGCAGGACGTTTCACCATTGATGCGATTTTAGAGGTGGTCAGCGCGGTCCATAAGGCAGAGGCATATAGTCGTTGGTGATGCTCAACGCCAGGAATACCTTCAACTGCGCGAGATGGGTGGATAATCTGGATACGTTGGAAAACTTTTTTCAAGTTCCAGAATATCTAACATAATGTGGCTTTTGAGGGACTACCTGATGGACCAAAGTCTGCTCTACGACACAATACAGGACCAAAGACGAATGGAAGTTACATCGAGTGTTGCCTAGGGGTCTACCCTTAGTGCCTTAGGAGATACCAGATGAGTCGCACTTGATCGGCTATACGGATGATGTTGCGGCTCTGGTCGCTGGACGCACCGTTGAACAGGCTAGGTATGCTAATGTTTCGAGTGAGAGACTGGATGACTGCTCGCGGGTTCAGTTTAGCACTGGAGAAAACCAAAGTGGTCATCTTGACGAAAAGTGAATCCCTAAAGTAAGGATGATCAGTATTGGAGACATACGATTTGAAACCAGCGTTGAAGTACCTTGGGCTACTGATTGACTCAAAGATGAGTTTCTCTGAGCAAATCAGACGGCTGAGAAGGCTGCTTTGGGAGAATCGGCTCTGAGTTGACTTTTGGCCAATGTAGGGGGATTCAGCCCATCAAAAAGACGCCTCTTGATGAGTGCCGTAGGCTGAGTGCTAATGTACGGAGTAGAAATATTGGGGACAGTATCAGCAAGGAGGTATACCGAAATTGCTTGGCACAGGCACAGAGAAGAGGAGCACTGAGGATTGCATCTTCGTATCCGACAGTCTCTAATACGGCGGTGAGAGTTATTACAGACGTAATATCTGTTGCCCTCCTTGCTAGAGAGCACTACGCTATTGACTTGCGTCGAAACGACGATGAGAAGGAGATGATTGTCCGTGAGGAGAGACAGTGCTCACTCAACGATTGGCAGCAGTCTTGGGTGAAGTTCACGAAGGGAAGGTGGACTGCGCGCCACATTCCGGATGTGAGATCGTGGCTAAATTGAAGGCATGGTGGGACTGACTTCTATCTGGCCCGGGTTTTGATCGGGCATGGGTGTTTTCAGTCTTACCTGCACAAGATTGGTAAGTCACGGTCCTCCGACTATCGGTTTTGCCCCGGAGAGAAAGAAAACGCCTGCTACACATTTTTTGCGTACACCAAATGGGACAAGCTGCAAAGGGACCTTTATAGAAAGACGAAAGAGCTCGCCCCGGATAATAAAGTGTCGGTGATGCTCGAAATGGTTGACAAATGGAGCCAGGTGGCACATTATGTTTGGTAGTCCTAAAAGTTAAAAGAGACTCACAGCAGCCGGGAGCGTTCGGGCTGAGGGTTCACTTGTCTGGCACTTCCTCTTCCCCTCTCCCTTCCCACAAGAAGAGGTATCCCTAAGCTTGTAGTCACCTCAAGGTGTAATAAAATGAGACCTGGCCCGAAATAATGTGTCAAACGGTCCTGATGATGCTGGGTTCTCAGATTGACAGGGGAGGTGTTTAGTGGGTAGTCCAGTTGCCTTCTTGCGAACATGGGAGTGCCACACTCTGTGCGTAAATGGGAATTCGCCTCCCTAACACAAAAAGACCTCCATCCCAGTGGCATGATTATTACTTCAATTCCGTTATCAGGGGTGGAAGACTCGCCTTAACCAATTTACCTTCCCACAAAGGAGGCGTAAGGAGAATTTAGTAGCAGAGCTGTAGATGTTTTTACAGCTATTGGCATTTCCCGGTGCTTAATGCCCCATCATTGGGGAACCAATAAACCCAATGTGCGGCCCCGAGAACATTTACTACCATTTAATTGTGGGGTTTAGGATGAGGAATCATGGAAGCTCCTTTCACTTTTTCAAAGTAATAAATTGCTATTTGGAATATTTAATTTCTTTATTCAAAGCCTGAGAAAATTCTGCCTCTCGTGTACGACTTCATCTTGAAATTCACTTATAGTTAGTCCTTATTATTCATGTTGACATTGAAACTGGAGTAGAGAAAGCTGTAATTAAAACAAAAAAATTAGATAGACTACCTGCTCTTCTAAGTTGCTTCACTACTTTTGTGATAATCTGGCCCGATCAATTTGGATTTTGTCATACCTCTGTTTTGGAATATCGTGAATTGAAAAACAATAAGGATAATGAAACAAGGGACAAGGGGTTGACAGACAAACGTTCCAAAATCCATCAATATGGATAATATTTATAAATTAAAAGTGAGTTTGATCACAAATATATGTATCAGTTAAAATTCACTGAAAACACAAATTCATCACCCACCTACTTGAACTTACGAAATGTTCAAACTTTTTAGGCCTGAATTGTCCCAGAACTAAGCGTTTCTATAACTTAGAACGAAATTGCACATGCTTCGATGCGGTTAAGTCACTTAATGCAAAAACGAAACCGATTTTGTTACGAAAGTAAGTCTTTAATTTTATGTACATATGCATTGATAAAAAGAAAACTTTCTCCAAAGAAGGTTTATAAACTAAATTCATTGCAGCCCCAAATGATGCTCATCATTTTGATGAACATTTTCATCAAAATTATGAAAAACCTTGATCGCTTTTGTCGGTCAGAAAGTTCTGAGTATGGATTTGTGAGCTTGTACGGCAAAATCTTATTTGTCAATATTTTGATGAAAGCTTATTCGCAATATTGGTGTCATCTCAAATATTTTGATGAATACGTTCATTGAATGTATGAAAAGTTCATTGTAATAAAGAATTTTCAATTGATGATCACAATTCATCAATGTTATGAATAGCATTTTTTTTAAGTGGACTGATAAAGACCAACAACCATTTTTTCCGATTTTTTGGATCAAATATATCGTATCTCGACGGGGACACAAATTTTTCACATATTTTGACTCCTACGGCTCCCCACAACATCCTTATTGCTATTTCGATATTCGATCCTGAAAGTCCTAATTAAGGCCTTACATTTGATACTAACGTTGGTTGCTTTTGGTAAAAAAAAAATTATTTTTTTTTAAACATATAATTGTTTCATGCCAAAACTTTTGTGAGGTTATAACTTTGTACGTACGTACGTACGAAATTTCATAACAAGAACTGTTGTAATTTCCAAAAAAAAAAATTGCTGTAAAGCACGGGCGGACAGACAGACAAGTCGCGAAACTAATACCGTTATTGTAAAGATATTTTACAAAACCAAAAAAACCCTTACACCAATCCTTCAAACCCCTGTATACGAGTACGACTATTTATCATTACAAACAATGCAGTTCTCTACATTGTCAAATGCAGAATATACACATGTTACATGCACAGTATTAATTCAGTCTGTTCATTAGCATCCTCTTTAAAAAGGACACATCTGCCATTAGCCAAATGCAAACTGCAACAGAACATTCGGAATTTCATAGAAATCCTTCGTCTTGAGTGGAGGAAATCCGATCGAGAAGAAATAATTTGAGATTCGGGTAATTTGAGCCTGCAAGGTGGACGCGACTGGACAATGAACCACTCAAAGCATCATTTTGAAGATACACTGTCGCTTTTTTTCTCGCAGATGAAATTCACTTCAGGTGATACTCGACTGCAAATGTTACGCAAAAGGTGACGTCCACAAAAGGATCAGTCGCGTGGCCTTTTGTCGATTGTACGGACATTCGTCAGTCAGTCGGCCAACCTGTCGTCCGCTTTAGTTATTTTGTCAAAATGTTGCTATAATCTTGCGTCTTGGAGACGCTGTGAGTACCTCAAAAGGGTTACCTGCCACTTTATGTACAGATTGCAGACTGCTGGTAAGCTCTTTCAATAAATTCAATTAATTCTAACTGTTCTTAAACTTATGCTAAGCGTTTATAGATTACACTGATTGCCCAAGTTATTTTCATCTTTTCTCCACATTAGACCAAAATTAATGAATGGAACAATCTTCAGTGATCAAAATATTATCCTTTAATGGTACCACCGCCTTTTCAGTGCAGTTGTCTAAATTAATTCATCCATGGCTGCTCAGGTCCAAGTACCCAAAGCAGCACAGATAATGGGTCATGCAGCCATAACAGCAATCAAGTTCTGAATCCATAATTATAAATTCAGCAGATACAGCAACAGTTTGGCCGAAAACGAGGCAATTTGGTAATCTTCCTTGCTTTAACGAGCTTTGTTTTATTATACCTTATCAACTTGAGCATACTCGGAAAGTATTTATCATTGGGGGAACAATGTGGGTCCCTCACATCCTACGAACCAACGCGACGGCGCAACCATTACTCCTTATCAGGCAATGCAGCGTGGCTTGCCAGGTGTGTTATGTTAACTTTTGCGGTAACTATACAAATTGACACGCGACTTGGTACATTATTTTCATTTTTGCCAGCTACGGTTTTTCTCTTTGCAAGTGGAAGCTCATGTATGCACATACTCACTCGTATGCGTGTGGAACGTACTCGTAAATGCGTAAGCGGAATGAAAGCTGATAGGCAAGTTTGCTGATAGGAGACATAAATGCTGCGGTATTTTACAGGTCAGTGGATTTGATAAGGCGCTATTTCACCTGTCTCTATAAGGGGCGAGCAAAATGATCACAACAGCAAAATCATTCCTTTTTGAGAGTGAACGAAGTTTGAATTGCATTTGGAAGTTATTTGGGATTTGTAGGCATGTTGGAACGATACGTGAGTGCTGCTAGTTAGTGTAAAATGGTTAGAAAAATATTGAATTATTAAATGAGACAAGAGAAGTGCATACTTGCTCAATTTTGATGGCGAAAGATAGAAGTGATTGGTATTTTTGGATATTTTGCTGGGAATTAAACAGAAAGAGTATTTGGAACGCATCAGAATTTTTCATTCCTTCTACGAATGCATAATTACTTCTGAAAAGTTTTTTTACGTCACTATTTGATTGAGTAGCATTCAAAATTATTGTAAATCAATCGATCAGGAGAGAGCTCCCACCAGAAGGGGCTTATGGCCATCCTAGGGTTCGAAATTAGTTTTCTGATGGCATGAAGAGATGACTTGAATTATTCATCTAACATAGTACTGGTCGGATTGGGAGCAGAGGCCGACAATAAAGAAGAATTCTGCGACGCAGTGAAGGAAGTCCTCGGCAAAAGCGCAAGATCTAGTGGAAAATGTGCACAAGGATCCGTGGGCCTTTGGCTACAAGCTAATTATTTGGAAGCTTGGTGCCCTGCGGAAATCTTGCATACATAAAGCGGAAAAGATGGACGGGATAGTACGGACGTTCCCCCCAGCCCATTCCATCCGTATTGACGCTGTTCACGTGTTGCAGCTTTCCTACCACCATTGTTCAGACTTGCTGCTCAACACATTCAACGCTTGCCAACGGGGCGGGGATTTCCCGTTACGATGGAAGACAGCGAGGCTCTTGCTGATCAGCAAGGGCGAGGGAAATTTCCGATCGCTGCCTGCAGCCCGCCTCATCAAGGGAAGACTCACTGACGCGATTCATTATGCTGGGGACCTATCTCATCAGCAGTACGGCTCGAAAGTAGAACGCTCCACAATTGATGCGGTTGCAGAGGCAGTAAGGGTGGTCCAAAAGGCAGAGGCACATGGCCGCACCAAGCAACGGATCTACTGGTGACACTCGGCGTTAGGAACGCTTTTAACACCGCTAGATGTGAAGATATTCTGGATACGCTGGAAAACCCTTTTCAAGTTTAGAGGACGGAAGTTACATCGGGTGTTACGATGGTCAACTGAGACAAGAGATGCCAGGTGAGTCGCACTTGATCGGCTATGCAGATGATGTTGTAGCTCTGGTCACTGGACGCACCGTTGAACAAGCGCAAACTAGGCTAGGTATGCCAATTCGCTGAGTGAAAGACTGGATGATTGCTTGTGGGCTCAGTCTAGCACTGGAGAAATCAGATGTGCTCAACCAGACAAAAAAGAGAACCATAGAGCAAGAATGATGAGTATTGCAGGCATGCTAGTCGGCTCCAAGCCAACGGTGGAGTACTTGGGGTTACTGATCGACTCAAAGATAGGTTTCTCTGAGCAAATCAGGGCAACGGCTGAGAAGACTGCTTCGAGCGTATTGGCTCTAAATCGACATATTGGCCACGTAGGGGGATTTAGTCCATCAAGAAGACTCCTCCTGATGAGTGTTGTAGGGTCGGTGCTACTGTACGAGGCAGAAATATGAGGTGACGCTCTCAGTAAGGAGGTATACCAATAACACTTGGCACAGGTACAGAGAAGAGAAGAACTGAGGATCGCATCTTCATACCCCACATTCTCTGATTCGGCGGTGAGAGTTACTCCAGCCGTAATACCTGTTGTGTCGAAACAAGGACACGGGGGAAATGGTTGCTTGCGAGGAGAGAAAGTGTATTGGCAGCAGTCTCAGGTGAATTGCACGAAGGGAAGGTGGACTGCGCGCCTCATCCCTTATGTGAGATAGAGGCTAAACTGAAGGCATCGTAAGACTGACCCACCTTTTGAGTGGGCATGGGTGTTTTTAGTCTTACCTGCACAAGATAGGTAAGTCATGGTGTCCCGATTGGCGGCTTTGCACAGGAGAGGAAGAAAATGCTGCCAAAAATTGTTTTGCGTACACAAAATAGAATAGGTTGTGAAGGGACCTCTACAGGGAGACAGGAGAACTCACCCCGGATAATATAGTCGAGGTAGGGCTACCAGGTATTGAGACCCGGTTTCCGGGACAAAAAGTAAAAAAAATTATTTTTACTTAGTTGGCTCTGTTCCGATAGCATATTTACACCTCTGTTCATTTGGCCAATCATTTACTGAAGGAGCTCTTATAACTGACTATTTTCGGAAGAATAAGAAAAAATAAAAGAAATATTCCGGTGGGATTGCTTGAGATCAAGAAAAAACCAAATGATTCCTCCATTATTTGCTATGATTAACACAATGGATGTCGTTTATCTATAAATTTAAGAAAAATAAAAATGCGACATTGATTTCTACTACGCAACTCGATATATTTAAATTTTATTTATTATATTATTATTTATATTTAAATTTTTTATTGCAATGGAAGAATGCAGTGGAGACAATTTTTCAAATTTGTGGAAGTACTTCCTGCAGCAAAAATGTAAAGATGGCCTCTGTTACTTTTTTGGGATGCTGAACAAAACTGTAATCTATTTCTGTGTCAATTATTTAAATTACGCAATTAACAATAACAAAAAACTCATGTCTTGACGATTTATTTGTAAAATAAATATCAGGACGGCTGTTTGACGCATGGTGCGTCTCACTGTGATATGCGAAGCTTGACCCGATACCTAAAAAAGAAAATTGCAGAAGTTCTTGATGAAACTTCTTTCGCTGATCAAACACACCCTTGCGGATCTCAGGCTGAAAAAAATGTTCTTTCTACTATGATATAAAAAACGTCGAGTTACAAGGTTTTGTTAAACTCGATATATTATTTATAGATTGCACAGAAGAAATATTCATAAACAACTTTTCAGATTTATAGTATATTTTATTGCTCCTTGCATTTAATTAAAAAAACCTTCCTTATAATATATTCGATTGAGAGACGAATGTTCTCCTAAGCATGTTTATAAATGTAGGATTACACAAAGTTATTAAAAACACTATTTTTTTAAATACTTTTCATTTGATTTAGCCTTTTCTTAAAGTTTTCTCCCGTCTTCAGTTTGCAAAACTGATACGAAGTCTGCGCAGGACTCTTCGAAATTTATGCGGGTTTGCAATTCTGACTTTATCAAATCAATGGACATTCTGTTCCTTTCTTTAGTCCATAGATTATTTAGCAAGCTAAATATTCTTTCACAGAATGCATTGCTTGTTGGAATCGATAGAATAAAACAGATTATTTTCTTCAGATTCTTAAAATCAGAAGATGTGTTTGCCTGGAAGAAATTGACCCAAATTTTGTCATTTGACGTGTCTTTTGGAAGAGCCTCAAAAGCACCTTTGAGGTATGCAAACTCTGTATAAAGTGAGTCCATGTTAATGGCATCATCAATTTTTAATATTTCTGGAAATTCAGATAGTTGGTCCCATGTCAATTTTAATTCATTTGATTTAAGGGACAACAGCTCAAACTTTTTGAAAATTCCGTTGGGTCCAAAATCATACCTTTCTTCTAAGTAAATGATTGCTCTTTGCATGAAAGTTCGCGCCTGTTCCGTAAAATAATTTATTTGGCCTTTGGTGAGGTTTCTAAAAATGCCTCTGACTCTACTTCCAAAGAAGTTATCGCCGAGTCTTGATTTCAGTTGATCAAAAAGGCTTCGAATAGCAGAATCAATGTCCATTACAGTTAAGGCATCACTCTCTAAAAGTAGGATCACTTTCGTAAACTCTGGCAATAAATTATGTAGGAAGAAAAGGTAACAATCATTCAGGCTTTCTTTTCTGCACTCTTCATCACTTTTTATATTGTCAGTATCACAATCTCCAGAAATGAATTCCTAAAGCACCTTGTGGTTGCTATTAGGACCTCTTTCCAAAAAATAATATTTAACTGCAGGCCAGCAATCCACTAATCTATTAATAGCTGGTAAAAGAGACAACCACCTTGTAGGAACATGTCTAAGCAAATCTTTATACTCGATCTGTGCAAACTCACAGCACTCTTTTAATCTGCTTGTTTTCAAAGCTGACGAACTGAACTCGGAATAGATTTTCAGTATGGTGCTTTCCACGTCAACATCCAGACCTTTTAGTCCATGCTTCACACTATTATTTATAACGTGGCAAAAACAATTTGCTTTGAAAATTTGCTTATTTTCTGCCTCTAGCTTTTGAAATACAGAGTTGTGTTTGCCGTAATTGACAGACGCATTATCAGCACTGTATGCACTTATTTGATCAATGCTAAGTTCAGATTCAATAGTGATTTTTTTAATGCATTGATATATCTTAAGCGATGTTTTGTCAGCATCTTCATAAAAATCCAATAATTTTCGACATATTCCCTTTTTACTATCAAAATACTGAACGGCATAAGGAAATAATTTTATGTTACCAACATTTGACGCGTCGGAGCTTACCGAAAAATAGTGAGATTCTTTTAAATCAACTATCAATTTTTCCAGTGAATGAGACCCTATCACATTTCGTGTAATTACCGAAGCTTTAGTACGTCCAAATGTCATTTTTGCTGCTATTTGGCTATCTGGAACAAGTTTGCGCAAATTTTTTCCCAAGCAATCCAAACTATTGTAGCTTAAGCCATGCTTAACGTTATGGTAAATCAATGCTACCTCTGCCCTTGTGATTCCAGTTTCCTCCTTTGTGTCCTTTTTGATGAAAAAGTTGTTCATGGCTCTTGAAGTTAATTTCGCTGACATTAACTTTCTATGCTTTGTACTATTGGCATGAACCTATAAGTAAAAAATACAAATTACGAATAATGAACACATGTAAGTGAAAACAGCGTGTTTGGTTTTTTTGGCCATAGAGTTCATTCTCTGAATATAGGTTTCAACCAATAAGAAAGTAACATTCAATTTAGAGAGAAACAAAATGATATTCAAACTTTAATTACAGCGATACGTCAATTAGGTGGAATTTAAATGCAACTGGATTTGGCAAATTGGATGCGAAGTTTACCGAATTTAGTTGTATTTTGTTGTACTTTTGCGCTCAATATATTTCCCATCGATATATCGTTCACCGCATAAAACAGCATTTTCAAAAACAATCGTGATTTTCAAGAACTCCAAGTCTGTAAATAATTTTATAACGATAAATTACTACTCACGGTTAACGCGCGGCGACCTTCGTACTGAATGGCGACCTCCGAATTGCAGATGGAACAAGTTGCAGTAAACTCATTTTTTTTCTGCATCCATTCTTTGAACTCGGGATCATTTTTCCACTTATCACTAAATCCCGTTAATCTTTTCTTGCTTGTTGACGGTATCGAATGCATTTCACGTTGAACACGTCCACTTTGCATAAACACGAAACACAGAAATATAAAATTTTCCCAAAACTGTGTCTTATCAATGCTAGGCGCAATGGAAACCGGGCGGGAATACCCAGACATGCATTGCTGCTTGCTGGCATGATCCTCACTCGCGTGCAGCGCATACGGCTGGTCCAGCTGGCAATTTGGGTGTCCGTTCATGTGAATAAATCTGTGATCGTCGATTCCGGGACATAAAGACAAAATACGGGACACGGGACAAAGCACTAAATTCCGGGACAATCCCGGAAATCCCGGACGGCTGGCAACCCTAAGTCGAGGTGATGCTCGAATCGGTTGACAAATGGAACCAGGTGGCACACGATGTTCGGACAGTCCTCAAAGATAAAAGGGACTCACAGCAGCTAGGGACATCGGTTGTCTGGCGATTCCTTTTCCCTTCTCCCATCCCACTAGGGGAGGGATCTTCCAGCTTGAAGCCGTCTTATGGCATGGCATGGCCCGAAGTAATGTGTCAAATGGTTCCAGACTGGGTTCTCGGGTTGAAAGGGGAGGTATTTAATGGTTAGTCCAGTCATTTGCGAGTCCCACACTCAGTGCGTATTGACATTCACTGCCCATTCAAAAAATATATATAGTATTTGTGTAAGGAATCATTCAATTTTTTCCAAAAATGATGAGTTTCCTTGATAAGCACATAACTGCTACCATTTTGTTTCAGCATAAAGAATTTTTCTGGATGCTCAGCTTTTTTAAAAATTTTCATGAAAATTCGAAGTAATCAAAGTTGTCTGGGTTGCTTTGAAATTTTGAAGGCATAAGGGTCTTATATTAATCTACATAAGAAACTGTAAAATTTTCAGAAGTTTAAGGCTACCGTTTTGATTTAATGAGAGAAAAAACCATAATTCTTTCTAACTTTTTGGCTCAAAGGTTTCCAATCGTGCGTCGGGCACCAATTTTCAATTGATTTTGCCATCCTCTGGACTTCTGCATAAAATGACTTTTCATTTCAGATTCTGAAATTTTTAATCAAGACCTTTCATTTTATAACCTACTCAACCACTTTTGACAAAAAAATTTTAAAGTTCACCTCTGCATAAGGAGGGACCCCTTATAAACCTTTGAAAGGTTTGATAAAGCCTTCAATTTCGTGACACAACCACTTTTACCCTTCCCACAAAGTTTTAGCTGCTAAAGCTTATGAGAATGTTTACTGTGACGTACGGACAGACGGACAGATTCTCACATGGATAAACCGACAGATGGACAGACAGACGGACAAACATGACGTGAAACTAGTAAGTCTTGTTACAAATTTTTTTACAAATTGCCTAAAAACTTTCAGGCTACTGCGGACTTCCCAATTCCAAAAACAAAGAGAAATTGAGATCATCACTCGGAATGTTGGGGTACTATTGCCGCTTCATGCTTGGTTACGCAAAGATAGCGAAGTCCCTAACATTCCTCCAAAGAGGAGAGGAGGTACGAGTGTCCAGAAATCAATCAAAGAATACGTAGATTAGCACAGGGGATGAAGCGCAGGAGCCGTTCTGCAAAATAAAGAGCAGTCTAATATTCCAGGAGAATGAGGTAACCACTTGTTACATAACCAGTATACCCTATGCATACTGGTATGAACTGGGAGCTCGATTTGATGTGTATCTTATCTACTTCATTAAGTCTCCCGGAGAGAGGTCTCTCCGTATGACACCTACCTGCTACTCTATCCATCTAGATTAGAACAAAAAAGGCAAGTGTTAATTTTATGGAATTATTTTTATTTTATTGCCAATTTTTCTTGTACGGTTACACGTTGCTAACAATTAACTACATTTAATTAGGTTTTTCTGATGTCGTTCGATGATCCTCGATCAACGTTGAGTGAATCATTCCTGACTTTGATTCAGACCCGCTGCTCATTGAGGTCAGTGGAACTTGTCATACATCCCATGTAAGCGTCAGGCCGTGGAATGAATCGGAGAAGATGAATAAACATAAATGGATCGGGGTAGCCACACGGCGTGAAACGCCAAAAGGCCGATTGAAGTCTGCGGCTCAAACCAACAACGAACAGCTCTTCAAACCCAAACTTAAACCGCTGATGACACGTCACTACTTGAGCGATGAAATAATTGAATGGGTAGCAGAACGCCCCCTACTGAACTTGAACATAGACTGCTCGCCATAGCTTGCCCAAGAACTTTAAATACCGTTCTTTCGTGAGCTTTCAACCTCAATTCTCTTAAAAGGTGCTGATTAGCCGAATACGTGCGTTCTCGTTCCACAAAAACTTTTCCTCCTCGCTCCGTCTCGCTCGCTCGGATGGTGAATAATTGAAGCTGGGGAAATTGAGCGACAGAGTGCTTTTCACTAAAGGTTACGGCTTTCTCACGAATTTTTGAGGTGAATTAGCGAGACTGGGGACATTGATCAAGAGAGCGTTTACGCCGGTACTTTCAGTTTTCCTTTCAGCTTAACTCTCTTCGAAGCACACCCAAAGCTTGTTGTTCACAATCTGATAATCGTGTGAAGCGCACTGCGGGTTAATCTTTTTTATTGACTTTTCCACTTGCTGATTTACTTTTACGTTTGATCATTGGACGACATGCTTCGATAGCAATGGACGTATGAGCTTTTTTGACTAATTTCATTGGCGAAGCGCGAGTGCATAGGTAGCGTTTCCTCGCTCGCAACTACTTCAGTAATGAAGCGTAAGTATACACGAGTATATTGTACTTGTTCGCTCGCAACACACTGAAGCCTCTGGATACGCGATTGGAGCGGTGTTGTTGCAGTGAGGTAGGCTTATAATTTTCCTATCTCGAACCTTCAGTAGGACCAAAGAGTCTTATGCGGCTTACGAAAGGAAACGTTGGCCATAATACAGTCTTTAAATTCATTGTGGGACTACCTGTACATATGAAAAATGATTAACATATTTACAGATCATCAGCCGCTAACGTACACCTTAAATAGTAAGAACAGCCACACTATGATGAAAAGGTGGAAGTAGAAGTACATCAATCATGAGTTGAGGTATAAACCGGGAAGGGAGAATGTAGTGGCGGATGCTCTTTCTATAATTCTACCTGTCATTAATATAAACTCGCTAACTATGATAGTTTATAGTGACGAGACCTCCTTGAATGGCCTGACCACACCAGAACTCATCCCACGTAATGCATTTAGGACGCAAATCATTCTAAAATTTGAAGAAGAAACTAGTTATAAATTAGATAAGCCACACACAAAGTACTTGGGGCACACATCAATCGAACCAAATTACATTCAGGAGAAAATTGTAGGCGTGTTAAAAAGATATTGAATCCTTCTGTCCACAATGAGAGAAAAGTAGATGAGGTCGTAATGGGGACTATGCAACGGATGTATTCGTTGTACTTTAGGGATTACAAAGTTCTGTTTACCTATGGTAATGGACGTTGGTAGTGATGTCGAACAGGAGTAAGTTATTTTAAATTATCACATCAGGGCCTATAAGAATGCAAAGGAAAGTAAAATTCAGTTTTGGAGCATTATTTTGTCCAAAAATGGCCTCAAAAATTCAGGAATTGATCAAGCAATGCACAAAGTGCAAGGTAAATAAGTACAAGCGGTGACCTAATAACCCTGTGAAGAAGGAGACACCTATCCTAGAATTCCCTGACATTATAGTTCACATGGATAGATATCAGGCCGAAGATAAGTTTAGCAAGTATACGCAGGTGCGTATTTTGAAGTCAAGAGGAATACAGGACATCAGAAGGCCCTTAAGCGAGTTGAAGATCTCATTCAGGGTACCAATACAGGTAGTCATCGATGGAGAAAGTGTCTGAACTCTACACGCACGTTCAACTAAGAATACTAGTTTTCAGAAATGCTTACCACTGGAGTGAAGTTAATGGGCAAGTGGAGTAGTTCCATTTGGTGCTAACTTAAATTATGAGATGCCTCAATGCAAACAGGATCTTTAGATTCTTTGGGGAGCAGGTAGAGAGATTGGTGCATGAGCACAACTACAGCGTATAATTGGCAACTGGTGAAAAGCCAGTCAAGCTGGCCAAGTATTTAGATTTCCAAAATAAGAATTTATTGAAACTTAAGAATTACGAAGTAGGTAAACAAGTTTTTGTAAAAAAACAATAGGCGAGCTGTATCGAAGCTTTCCGCTAGATGTATGAAAGAAACTATTAAAGAAAATCGGGACACAGTAAAAGCTACTGAAACCGGTCATGTGACTCATGAAAGTGACATTTAAAATTGATATAATTTCAGATTTATGGCTCTGTTGGTATTGGATTTGTAGATAATAGCGCTTTTGAACTCGCAAATGATAGCTATAAAATCTGGGAAGGCATGGATCCAGAGTGGGGCTCTGTAATTGATCCACATTTTCCAATGGAGTGATTTCGACAATCGGCACGTAGCATTTCATCTTTTGTGAGCCATCATATCCCGCGTAATAATCCTTTTCATCAGTTTCTAGCGCGAGATATATCCGAGGTGGTGAAACTCTTAGAAAACCTTAAGCCTATCTGGGCAAAAAGAACACTAAATTTTCTTCATACAACCCGAAAATGGGTCGCGAGCAGCCCTAACTATGATCACCTAGTTATGCTGCAGGAAAAAAGCTATATCATTATTTCTAACAATTATCAACAGATCGCAATAAATCGGGAACATAATGACAGGATTGGTAAATTAACAAATACAATTGATGAACTTTTAACTTTGACCAAAATGGATAAAAATTTTGAAAACACGTTGGCTTTGATGACACAATATAAGGTCAGATTACTCAAAGAAAAAATTTTAAATATTGTTTAAGCAATTTTTTTTTGGCTCAATAAAACACTATTAACTCCAGCAATCTTTAAAAATTTGAAATCGAAAGCAGAATAATTAATTTTCATTAAGCTAGAGTACTGGAAATAAACATTCAAGAAATCCTATAATTATCAGAACCAAAGGTCATACACAGTACTTCCAATAGTTTCTATATTATAGTAGTTCCCATTGTAACGTACAAAATTCTCGTAAATTTACGTGAAGAGTGATTCATTATGAGGTTTGATTTTCAATAGGCTTTTTTGACAGACCAGGCGTGATCCCTGTCAAAATGTAATGTAATTCTCATTTAGTATTGTTTGACAAATCATCATAGATGGACTTACACTGTAACAGCGTATCCGAATTGTTCAGCTACATTACGAAAATCAGCGTTCTGTGAGAAATTCGCGCTCTTGGAGCAACATTGGACTTATTGAGAAATCATTTTGTTGAAAATCTGATTTCAAATTTTGGACCAGTAAATTGGCCGGTGATGTTACACTTTTAGATTATTTTTTTCGGAATCACATGCAATTTCTGATCTTCAGGGAAAAGTCAGCTTCAATCGACGCTTTGGAAGCCAACATTACTCGTGTCATTTACGACATACCGGTCGCTATGCTGGAACACGTCCTTCAAAATTGGACCCTTCGGATGGACAATTTATGGGGTAATCACGGTCAACATTTAAACAAGATAATCTTTACAAAGTATATGCCATAGATTGTTCTTTTGACTCACAATAAAATTTTTACTATGGAATTCAACTTTATGCCTTTTATTTGAGGTTAAAAACGGAACCTCTCAATGAATCACCCTATATTGAATACAATTAAGGAAAATGAAACGATACATAAATTAGAATTGGCCGATATATTACTCAATAGCGATGTTTTTTTGGAATATAAGGCTGCTCCAAAATTTTCAGTAATTTGTTTGCTTGTAAAAAAAAAGTAAGGTTAGGGATATCAGAGCATCACGATGTGTACCTAGTCTGTTTGAAGCAACAACAGGAAATATAACCTTCCGTTTTGCTAATGTTTGAGAACGAACACTTTCAAAGGAGGAAGGGTTAAGGTAACAAATGGCAAATCAAAAATATAACATGATCAATTCACGTGTCATTCAACACAACCTCTTACTTGGCCACGAAATAAGAATTTATGATTTTACCATATCTAGACACCTGCCTCAAATTAAAACATCAGAAATGTACTGATTGTACATCGACTTACCTATGGTAGCTTTTGGCATAGTTATAGTTTTGATTTTTAAGTCAGTCTTAATTTCGTAAAATATAGATGAATAAATCAACAATTCTATGTCTAGCATTCACCACCTAAGGACGTGTGTTAAATTTATCCTGTCAAAAATTTTCAAAAATTAAATGAATTTTTTAAAATGTCTGTCCAAAGTTAACTTTTATTGGACAAAGCTAATATCACTCAAGCAATGGATTCAAGGCATTTATACCAAATATGATTTTACTTCGATAAGTAAAGAAAAGTGAAAAATCCAAAGAAAACTTCGGGGCCGCTGGTATGGGGTTCTCCGATGGCTTCCCACCGTTGGAGGAAAGTCAAATAAGAAACTGGCGACAATAAACAACAGAAAACATAATCAAGAAAGCTCCCCAGATGCCAGATGTAAGCTACAAATAAAAGCTGACTATGAGCAGATAGTCCAACTACAAAAAGAAAGCTTTGAACTAAGACTACGGATACAATCTCTCCAAGATCTATGCCAGGAAGGGACGAAGACTCAAAAGCCGCAGCAGCAAAATCAATTCCAAAACGAAACAAAAGTGAAGGAAAGTATAAAACGAACCATCGAAGGGTTGAAGGGTCTGGACTGCGGAGAGGATACGATCAATCTTCTTTGGGTGCTCAGGACGCTGCACCAGAAATTGAATTCATTTCTGTAAAAACCTTTGCAACAAGGAGATGGACCATCAAAAAGAAGGATTTAACAGTTTATCTGGTTCAAATTTCTAATAATAGCAGTCCAAGAGTCCTTCAACAAAAGAAGTACTTGAATTTTGGAGTGGTGAGGTGAAAACGCGATCATTAAACAAAAGTCAACCAGTGTCAAAGATCTGACCATTTTGTTGGAAAGTGACAAAAATGACTCATATAATGAATTCCCAAAAATATTTATGTCATTAATCTTGTCTGAAAATTTTAAGAAGAACAAATCAGAATTGCAGCGTCTGATTCGATGGAGAGTCCATAATGTATAAAAATTTTGTGTTATTGTGATGTTGTAATTAGATAAATTTCAAATGGCTATAACTTCCCTGAATATGATTTAATTTTCATGAAACTTAAACAGTATAAGGTCTCTTTGCAAAACCACTTAAATATTGAATTTCTTTGAGTTCAAGGGTATCCATACGATTTCATTGGCAAAAATGTAAAATTCGAAGATTATACTACAGGTTGGTCCAACCATAACGCACGATCTTTATTGTGTCATACAACATCAAGTTTTTCGCCCAACTTAATTTCACATTTCTTTGCTTCAGTGTTTGACGAATTCAATCATGGGGAGATGCAAAATTGAGCAGTGCGTTAAGGTTGTTGAAGCCTTTTACGAAAATGGGCGTTCAAATCAAAATGCATTTCGTGCACTTCCTAATTTTTTTGGTCAGCAAAATCGACCAAATGTGTCCACAATCGGGAAGATTGTGCGCAAATGTCAGCAAACCGGGTCTGTAGGAAATGTAAAATCACCTGTGGAAGCTCCCCAGTTCGTTCTGTGGAAAACATTGCTGTTATTCCCGATAGTGTGGCACAAAGGCCCTCAACCTCGACTCGTTGTCATGCCCAACAATTGAACATCTCACGAACATTACTGATGTGAATTATGAATCAAGGTTTGAATTTCCACGCTTAAAAGGCTTAATTGACTCAAGAGCTGATGCCTACTGACCATTTTAAGCGTTGGCAGTACGCCTGATGGTTGGTTGAACAGACAGAAAGGAATGGTGACTTTACAAAGAAAATCATCTTCAGCGATGAGGCACACTTTAACCTCAGTGGATTTGTTAACAAGCAGAATTGCCACATTTGGGCAAATGAGAGTCCACGAGTGATTGTTGAAAAGCCGATGCATCCACAAGGAGGGACTATTCGGTGCGGTACTTCTTCGAAAATGAGGACGACCAGGCAGTTACTGTGAATGGTGTTCACTATTGCGAGATGATAACGGACTTCTTGTGCCCAGAAATTGAGGTTATGGACCTGGACGATAGGTGGTTCCAACAGAATGCCACACAGTCAACGAAACAATGGCTCTTTTGCGCGAGAAATTCAATAGCTGTGTTATCTCACGTTGTGGCGATGTTAATTGGCCGCCATGAACATGTGATTTGACACCGTTGGACTTCTTTTCTGGGGATATTTAAAAGAAAAAGTTTACTTCAATACGCCAAGAATAATTCAAGAGCTAAAGGATGAGATAATTCAGGACATCAAAGACATTGAACCTTAATTATTTCTCAGAGTCATTGAAAGTATGGACCATCGGATAAAAGCATGCTACTGTCGTCGTGGTGAGCATTTGGGCGATATTTTATTTTACCAATAATTGTCATAAATGCTTCTATTATAATAAAAAATATGAACATAACTCTCTGAAAATTTTTTGTTTTATTTACATTTAGCAGCGTGCGTTTTCGTTGGACCACTCTTTATGTATCACTGTTCTGTTGTATTAATATTATAATTAATTTTTGATTAGTGGGTCGGGTTTTGTTCTTTTTTCCAATTTAATCATAAACAAGTTGGGTTGACAGACCTAAGCTCATGTCAGAAGGGTTTTGTACTCAACTTACAAAATGCAGTAACCAGCAACGAATAAAATTAAGAAACACGTCATGTTCGAGGATCATACTATTATTAACTAAGTTGAAAGAATTTTGAATTCTGAGGTATTTGTTAAATTTATACCCATAAATATCTCGCTTGATAATTTTTTCAGATTTTTTTAGATCACGGGTGTCCATTCGCGAGGGAGAAAACACATTTTTCATGTATTCCCCCCCCCCCCCCCCTGTGCCCCCACTGAAGCAAAAACTGTCAGTTTAAGAACTGTTTTGAAAAGTTCTCATAGAGAACTTTCATTTGATACTCATATCGGCTACCTTTCATGAAATTTTTTTCAGGGGCCACTCCTCTGTACTGTAATCATCGATTCATGGCCTATTTGTTCGAATCCTAGAATGGCTAGAAAGCCCTTTTGCTAGGAGCTCTCTCCTGCCTCTTCGATTTGTTTCAATTGTATGTACTCATTCTCATGATACCTATTATTCCTGAAATGTTCATGCAAATCCTAGCAAAGCTGTAGTGTCTAAGTCGGTAAAAAGCGCATATGGCTCCATAGCCATATGTTTCCATAGTAATACAGGGCATATTGTTCCATAGTAATAAAGGAAAATTCAAATCGCTATAACTTCGTTAAATACTATTCGATCTTTATGAATCTTTCAGAAAAGATCAATCTTATAAACAGTCATCTGTTTGCTAAATTTTATTGAATTTAAGGGTACCATTTAGATTTTATTCAAGAAAACATAAAATCGATAAATCATACTATTACTAACAAAGTTGAGTGAATTTCGACTTCTCATGCATTTGTTGGTGTTGTACTCAGTAAGGCCTACATTCATGATTTTTTTCAGATTTTTCGGATGGAAGGCGTCCAATCGCGAGGGGGGGGGGGAGGGGTACGCGAAAAGTTCGTACATGTCCCCTTCCCCTGCCCCCCTGGGTACTCATAAGGCAAGTTTAAGACCTGTTTTGAAAAGATCTCATTGAGACCTTTCCAATGACACCCTATTCAACTACCAATGGTGCAATTTTTTGTTTGAGGGGTCAACTCCCTATATGGGGAGACCCCTCTTAAACCCCTTTGAAAAATTTTTTCACCGTTGAACTGTCAAGAAGTCACCATTTCTGACCTTTCCACAAAGTTTCATGGCTGTAGCCCCTATAGTTTCGGAGAAAAAGTGCTGTGACATACAGACGGACGGACGGACGGACAGACGGACACAGGTCGTGATTGCAATAGGGTTTTGTATTTTAGTGCAAAACCCTAAAAAAAAGATAATAATTTGGATTAAATTGAAACTCATATTGTTATTTTGTTTTTAGATTAAAGCTTTTTAAGTAATAATGCATAAATTTAGAGAGCTATTTGGGGCATTATTTTTTAGTATTTTTATCGTGTGGAATTTCCTTTAAATTCTTTGAAAATTGAAAGCAATTCGAATTAATAAAACGCTTTTGACTTCGACGAATAAATAAATTTTATTTTATAAATACAACAAAATTCGTAAGGACTGAATCAATTTATACTTTTATCATATTGAGAACCCTATGCCTAGTCTCTTAAATGAAGTACGTTCACGTTTTTGATTGCCGTGACGATTATTTTGCATAAGGCTAACTGGTCAGCCTCCCTAGTTAAATTTACATAATTATCGGGTACATTTTCCTCCAGTTTGACGTTATGTCATTTGCCTACATATGATTCTGAGTTTTATGATGAAAAAAATTAGCTTGACTTAAGCGTCTATGCTATTGGTATTTTCACCGAGTGCATATCTTTGGATACTCCTTAATATTATATGACTGACATGCATTTTATAGGATTAATTCAAAATTTTTCTCCCAGAAGCTTTGTCGTTCCTAACTAGCTTATTGTACTTTTAACAGGTCATTCAATAAGCCCATAGGATTAGTAAAAAAATAACAGAATTTTCGCAAAACTCGATTTTATTATTCAACATAGTTACCTTCAAGGGCGTTACAATGAGTATAGCGATTTTCCAACTTTTCGATCCCCATTTTATGGTACGATTTATTTTTCTCATCAAAATAGGCCTCAGTTTTAGCGATTACTTCATCATTGGACTTAAATTTCTTTCCAGCGCAAGCATTCTCATGAGATTTGAAAACAGCGAAAAGTCGCTGGGGGCTAAATCTAGAGAATACGGTGGGTGGGTAAGCAAGTCAAAGCCCGATTCATACAATTTTGCCATCGTTTTCATCGATTTGTAACACGGTGTATTGTCTTGGTGAAACAACACTTTTGCAAATGCGGCCGTTTCTTTGCGATTTCAGCTTTCAATTGATCCAATCGTACACAGTAACTGTCGCTGTTGTCGGTGGTTTCTCTTTGGAGATAGTAGATGAGCATTATTGCGTTCACATCCCAAAATACGGAAGCCATCATTGGCCGACTGTTGCATCTTTGCTCGCTTTGGAGACGGCTCGCTGACTGCTGTTCACTCAGCTGACTGTCTTTTGAATTCTGGTGTATAATATTGTAGTGAAACCATGTTTCATCCATTGTCACATGTCAACGATAGAATTAGATTTTATTGCGTTCTGAAGCAACAATGCGCTGTTGTTTTTGGTCGACTGTGAGCTTACGTGGCACCCACTTTGCACAGAGCTTTCGCATACCCAAATGTTCATGTAGAACGGTAAAAACACTAATACCTATTATTTTTAGAATATCAGCTAGCTTGTGCACCTTCAATTTGCCATCGTTCATAACCAATTTGTGAATTTTTTTATGGTTTCTTGAATAACAGCCTCATTTGAGTGTCCACTGTGCTCTGAATCACTTGTGCTGGTGCGAACACGTTTAAATTCAGCAATCCACGTCTCTACCATTCGCCTTGATGGAACAGAGTCGAGATAGTGTTTATCAGGCCATTGTTTGGTTTCCACTTTATTTTTTTTTTCATGAAAAAGCATTGCTTTATCAAAACTCGAAATTCACTTTTTTCCATTTTTTTCAATAACAAAAGTTGCTTCGCACAAAATTGTATAACTCACGAATCAATAGTCCGATTGTTGTCAAATTTATACACGTATCGTTTGAAGGTTAGTACTAATAAAAAACTATATGGAAATGTAGCGACAATACAATAACAGCTGAGGGGTCATACAGAATTTCACCGCTACCGTAATGAAGCGCTGTAATCGCTTTAAGAAAAAAGCGATAATTTCCTTTTTCACTCGTACACGAACGCTAAATATCCTTCCTTCTACCGGCCCCCGTATTGTGCGCGTCGCTTATTATAATTTTAAAATAAAGTTTATACATTTATTGACTTTGGGATTCTTTTTATTATTGAGTGGGCTCAGAACCCCTCATCCAACGTGATATTAAATCTTCTCAAGTATTGACTCAAACAAAGTTCTCATTGACGCCATTAATTGTCGAAAATGCCTACAGGACCAAATGATACCATGGAAATCCCGAAAACTTGAAAGGGTACTGGCGTTAATTTACCGCCCATCGCGCCCAAACCTTCAACAAAGGTGAATCTTTGTGTAGAACCATCGCAAATAACAAAATTCCCGACATTTTTTAAACTGGACCCCGAGTTTTGGTTCGAACAAGTGGGAGCCACATTCCACATGCATGGCATCACGCAGGATGAAACAAAATTCAAGTACGTGATACAATACGCCAAGCCAGAAATATTACCGCATATCATTCCCATCGCAGGAAACCCACCGTTGAAAAACAAATATAATGCTGTTAAGGACCGTATATTAACAGCGTGCGCAGAGTCGAACGAATTAAAGCTGAGACACTTATTTCAGGGGCAAAGTCTGGAAAAAAGGAAGCACTCACATTACCTGCAACATCTTCGAAACACTGGAGGACAATAGGTGATAAACGCCATGTTACGATCGCTTCTTTTAGAGCAGCTATCAGGAAATATTGACAAACTTGCAAAGATAGCCGATCTGATGATGGAATTACAGCAGCCACCAGCTATTGCATCTATACAAAGGCCAGATAACGTTAATAGCGAAGTGCTACAACAAATATTGAGTCGTATTGACTGCCTGAGGCTCCGGAAGCGATTTCAATCAAAATCAACGTCTCCCAGCACAAGGGAACGATCAAAGTCTAGATCAGAAAGTAATACTGTTTTTACTATAAACGCTTCGAACAACGCGCCAGAAATTGTCGGCAACCATGTCAGTGGACAGTCGAAGAAAAAGCCAAAGCGGGAAACTAATTTATCGTCCCGAATTGCGGCGAGCGAGGATGACCAACCACATAATAATCGCCGACATATAATGCACGACCAACAAAGCGGAAACCGATTCCTTTTTGACACTGGAACTGACGTATCAGTCCTTCTGTGAGACAAAAATCACAATATCTCCACGAAGCTCCAACCGTATGCTGTAAGCAATACACCAATCAAAACCTACGGCCACAGGATGTGGCCATTTAAATGGAAATTTGTGGTTGCAGTCGTACGGCAACCGATAATCGGAATTGATTTCCTCCAACATTTTGGCTTAATAGTCGTCCCACGCAGAAAAAAATTAATGGGCCGTGAAAACAATCTGGTCATAACAAAACTATGTACGGATGAGCCAAGTACATTTATTTCGACTATAAACAAAGACGTAAAGTATCAAGACATCCTTCAAGAGTTTGTCGATGTCACAATGGCCTCCGATACCCAAAAGGTTGCTGCACATAGGATTTACCATTATATTCTAACGCAAGGAACACCGGTCGCTGAAAAAGCAAGACGCTTACCTTCAGGGAAGTTGCGTGAAGCAAAAGCCGAATTTGAATATATGCTTCAAAAAGGAATTTGCCAGCCTTTGAGCAGCCCGTGTGCAAGTCCATTGCATATGGTGCCTAAAAGATCTGGACAATGGCCTCAATGCTATTACTATCCCGGACCGGCACCCTATAGGTCACATTAGTGATTTCGCTCTCAACCTTCACGTATGCACCGTATTTTCAACCTTGGACTTAATGAGGGCATGCAACCAAATTCCAGTAGCACCGGAAGATATTCCCAAAACAGCAGTGATAACACCGTTCGGATTGTACGAGTTTAATGTAATGACGTTTGGACTTTGCGGAGCCACGCAGACATTCCAACGATACATTGATAACACTCTACGTGGTCTAAATTTTTGTTATGCATATATCGACGACATCTTTATTGCGTCCAAGTCAAACGATGAACACTGTGAACATTTAAAACTTGTGTTAAACAGATTTAAGGAATATGGATTGTCAATCAGCATAAGCAAATGCACATTTAGCGTTTTAAACGTACGATATCTGGGTTACCTCATCGATAAAAACGGCATAAAACCTCTTCCTAACCGTGCAGAAACGATATTAAACTTGAAAAAGCCATCAACCATATTGGAGCTCAGAAGATTCCTAGGAGCTGAAAAATGTAGCATCTGTCCAAGCACCTCTACACGAATATCTCATTGGAGCAACGACAAACGACCAATAATATCGAATCCACAAGCGGAATCGGCTTTTGAGGAATGTAAACGGCAAATTGCTCATGCAACATTATTGTGCCATGCCATCGAAAACGCTACTCTTGCGATCAAATCCGATGCATCCGATACGGCAATGGGAGCAGTCCTCAAGCCAATAAACGATAATTGTTGGGTACCACACGGATTCTTCTCAAAAAAGTTCAGCAACACGCAATGTAAATATAGCACTTGTAACCGTGAACTGCAAGAATAGAAGAATTTATCAAACTGCTGAAGTGACTAGAGTCGATATTTTCATATTGAAACTTCTTCGGAAAGAGTGAAAACCCTTGGATTTCACAGCCGTTCCACCCTACACGGGTATATAGCGACTTGCCTCGCTACTGGCTTCATTCCTCCAGAAGCATTCGTGTATTTGGACATGAATAGATATGTTTTTGATTCTGACGGCGTCCCAGTCATATATCACATATATCGACGGGCCACCGATAAGAAGATAAAATATCCTCCGAACTTGAGTTCACGAGACCAACAATTCCAATGGAGATACTCATTTGCTAGATTCGTTGAGGCTGATCGAGTTGAGACGGGGCAATCTAGGTATTGGTGGCTGAATGACAATGTCTAAATTATTCGTGTTTATTTTCAGTTTTGGTGTTTTTCGTTATTTAGTTTTTGAGTTTCAGCTCATTATTGCTACATTTAGTGTTATTGTTTATTTTTGTTAAAAATTAGGGATAGGTTAGGTTTATATTATGTTTATTATATTAGGTTAGAGATAAGGTAAAACGCTTAGGTTAGGAACATAGTTATAGATTTTTTTAGTAGAAGATAAAGTTTTTGATAGCATTTATTAGAATTAAGTTAAAACATATTAGGTGTAGGATCAAAGTTCACTGTAGTGTTAAGATGATAAATAATTTTAGAATAGTGTTGGTTGGTTTTTTCTCCTTTTTCCAATTTAATTTTAAAAAATATGTAACAATCTTCATTGATTTGAATTCGCTAGAGTTTTTTTTTTTTAAATGTGTTTAATGATAACGTACAAATTTAGAGAGCCATTTGGGCCATTAAGTTTTTTATTGTTATTGTTTGGATTTTGCTTTTTATTCTTTTAAAATTTATAACGATTAGTATTAAATAAAGCGCTTTTGACTTTGACTTTGACCGTGAACTGCAAGCGATTTATAGCGCAGTAAAATGTTTTTGCCATATAATCGAGGGACGCCCGATTATTCTCAAAACAGACAACAAGCCGAACACTTACGCGTTTACCCAAAAGTCTGACAAAGCATCCCCACGTCAACTAAGACAGTTAAATTTCATTGGTCAGTTTTCCACAAACATCGGCCAAACAACTGGAAAATAAAACGCAATAGCAGATGCACTATCTCGAATTGATAATATCTCCATGCCAGTAATGATCACCGTTGAGGATTTGGCAAAAGCTCAGGAGGATGATGAAGAATTAAAATGTCTACTCCTGTCTAACTCGAGCATCAACTTTGGGAAAATAAGATTGTGATGATTCAACGAATGAGATTCGATTATACGTTCCAAAAATACTAAGTAGGAAGGTATTTGAGCTAATGCATAACCTTTCTCATCCCAGCGGACATTCAACGAAGAAAGCAATACCTAAGAAGTATGTTTGGCCTTGTATGTCAAAAGATGTATTGGATTGGGCTCGTATATGCCTTGCATGCCCACGCAGCAAAATAGGAAGGCATGCCAAAGCTCCAAACGGGCATATAGAAACACTTGACGTGAGATTCAGTCATGTCCACATCGACATCGTTGCACCTTTAAGACTTTTGAAAGGATATTCATGTTTTGACAATGATTGATCGCTTCACAAGGCGGCCCGAGGCGGTTCCGTTAAAGACAATAACTGCTGATGAAATTGCTACCGATGTCAGCAAAGCACGTGCTCCAAGGCGGGCAATCCAGTTGGTAGACTAGATTGCCCACTTTGGAGCACCTGCTTTGTTGACATCGGACCAGGGATCACAGTTCGAATCCCTCATTTTTCAATCACTGACTCATTTAGTGGGCTGTAAAAAAGTCCGAACAACTGCATATCATCTTGCAGCAAACGGTATGGCGGAGCGTTGGCACCATTCCCTAAAAGCTGCCATTATAACCACGAATAGATGGATGTTTTACCAACAGTCTTACTAGAACTTCGCACTAGCATTAAAGAAGACATAGGAGCAACATCTGCAGAATTGGTGTACGGAACAACGCTACGAATACCTGGAGAATTCTTTTTTGACGAAGACAAGCGGAAAGTATTCGTACACCAAGATCTCGCAACGTGCTCATAAGTATTTTAGCGTGTAGACCACGTAAGAAAACCTTTGGAGCCTCCATATGACGGACCATATAAAGTTCTGGAAAGAACACAGAAAGCATTTAAATTGGCAATTGAGGGGAAAGAAATTAATGTCAGCGTTGAGCGTATCAAATGCGGATATTTTGAATGCACAGCTAATTCAGCGATACAGCCGCCTATTCAACAAAGTCAGCCTCCGAGAACGTATACCGAACAGAAAGCTAACAAGTTGGGTATACAGACCTATGCTCATGTCAGAAGGGTTTTGTACTCTACTTACAAAATGCAGTAACCAGCAACGAATAAAATCAAGACACATGTCAAAGACGACTTAATTGGAGAAAATGTGAAATTCGAGGATCATACTATTATTAACAAAGTTGAACGAATTTTGACTTCTGAGGTATTTGTTATAGTTATACCTATAAATATCTCCTTTGATATTTTTTTCAGATTTTTTAGATCACGGGTGTCCATTCGCGAGGGAGGAAACACATTTTTCATGTATTTCCCCCCCTGTGCTCCCACTGAAGCAAAAACTGTCAGTTTAAGAACTGTTTTGAAAAGCTCTCATAGAGAACTTTCAGTTGATACTCATATCGTCTACCTTTCATGAAATTTTTTTTCAGGGGCCACTCCTCTGTACTGTAATCATCGATTCATGGCCTATTTTTTCGAATCCTAGAATGGTTACAAAGCCCTTTTGCTAGGAGCTCTCTCCTGCCTCTTCGACTTGTTTCAATTGTATGTACTCATCTTCATGATACCTATCACTCCTGAAATTTTCATGCAAATTCTAGCAAAGCTGTAGTGTCTAAGTCGGTAAAAAGCGCATATGGCTCCATAGCCATATGTTTCCATAGTAATACAGGGCATATTGCTGCATAGTAATACACGAAAATTCAAATCGCTATAACTTCGGTAAATACTATTCGATCTTTATGAATCTTTCCGAAAAGATCAATCTTATGAATAGTCATCCATTTGCTAAATTTTATTGAATTTAAGGGTACCGTTTAGATTTTATTCAAGAAAACACAAAATCGATAAATCATACTATTACTAACAAAGTTGAGTGAACTTCGACTTCTCATGTATTTGTTGTTGTTGTACTCATTAAGGCCTACATTCATGATTTTTTTCAGATTTTTCGGATGGAAGGTGTCCAATCGCGAGGGGGGGGGGTACGCGAAAAGTTCGTACGTTTCCCCTTCCCCTGCCCCCCTCGGTACTTATAAGACAATTTTAAGACTTGCTTTGAAAAGATCTCATTGAGACCTTTCCAATGACACCCTACACGACTACCAATGGTGAAAATTTTTTTTGAGGGGTCACCCCCTTATATGGGGAGACCCCCCTTAAACGCCTTTGAAAAAATTTTCCACCCTTGAACTTTCAAGAGGTGACCACTTCTGACCTTTCTACAAAGTTTCATGGCTGTAACCTCTATAGTTTCGGAGAAAAAGTGCTGTGACATATGGACGGACGGACGGACGGACAGACTGACACAGGTCGTGATTGCAATAGGGTTTTTTATTTTAGTATAAAACCCTAAAAATCTAACAAGCAAAGTGACATTCGACGAATAATATTTCATCACAATTTCATATTGATATTTACAAACGTGAAAGCCATTCCGGAGGGCAACAAGACAATAACAGCTGAGGTGTCGTACAGAATTTCACCGCTACCGTAACGAAGCGCTGTAATCGTTTTAAGAAAAAAGCGATAATTTCCTTTTATACTTATACACGAACGCTCAACGTCCTTCCTTCTACCAGCCCCCATATTGTGCGCGACGCTTATTATTATTACTTTGGGATTCTTTTTATTATTGTGTGGCGTCAGAGCCCCAACAGAAAAAATTCTAATAACGCCATCTATGTGTCATCCTACGGACTTATTGACTGGATATTGTTATATACGCATACGCTCTCCATCACCAGTTTCTCTGAATACACTAAAAAGTTAACAACACGATTTTCATAGAAAACATGTACAAATTTGCACTTCTTTGGAAAGAACAAGAACAAATGTCACGTGTTCAAAAGAGTTTGGAAACACCATAGACCAATGATATACCTGTATATTTTTTGAAGGAATCATTTCATCTTCCTCAATTCTATTGGCAATATAGCCTAAATCTTTATAAGCAAATCTAATTTATTTCGTATTAGCAACCCGATTTGTAGAAAATGTTGAGGTCATAATTTGCTCCAACTATTTCGAAAAATAACTACATTGTATGGTATAAATTGTTTCTGCATGCGAAAACGCTTCATTTGGTTCAAACATTATTCTAGGATAATTCCATTTAACTAGAACTGATGACATCAGGCTACGTGATTTGTTCAGCAACAACGATCGTAAAACATTTTATGATTTTATTTGCACATTTCGCTATTTAAATGCATTGCGGATATTGAACTTGGAAATCAAAATAGAAATCGATTTAGTTTACGACCATGATTGGTTTCTTCTGGTGCGCTTAGAGATTTTTTTCCTGATAAACCATGAAAAAGACCTACTCGCATGAAACTGTAGGAGGAAAATAATCAACATTCATGCAGAACCATATAATTAAAATTTACAAATTGTGACTAAGAAAAATGTAAGGATTAGTATCCATTTGGTTACATTAAGACAGCAGAACATTTCATACAATGTATCGCGCAATCTTAATTTAATCTATTTCATTCATCAAAATAAGAAGATTCCTTGGAAAAAGCTAATGATTGAATTACTTTGATGAAGTTTAAACCAATCTTATTTTTCTGCCTCCTAAAATCTTCTCCGACAGGTGAGGCGGTTACGTATGCCTCCACTTCCCTTTCAATTTAATCGAGTTCTTCATACCCAACAAACCACCACAAGCAAATAAGCATATGCACTGCAACAAAAATAATAAACCAAACAAAATTTCACATACAAAGTGAAACTTTTGCCAAAGAAAACCACTAAGAAGAAGATCAGGTGTAATATCACGGCGTCTTTTCTTTATTGTACTTGTATACATTTTTGACTTTGACTTTTCTGACCGAAATACACCGTCCAGTTTTTATAATTTTCTTTTTTTTCCTTTTTATTCTTCACTGGGCAGACATTCTTCTCCATTTCGGTCAATGTTTGTGTACAGGTGTGTTGTGTTGTAGGGCAGGAAGGCAGGAAGGCAGGTAGGATGGTAGATTGACTTCTTAGAGCGAAAATGTGTTTATTTGAGGGAACAACCGAAGCAGGAAGGTAGAAACTGTGGAAATTCGAATGAGAACATTGTGTGCAATCTGCATTTATAGCGAGACTGATTGGTTCAGATTGTCTTCGAGCGCAAGGTGTTTTTGATGTTAAAGCAGATACATGTGACTTTTGATTTATTTTCGATTTAATAGGGTCAGGGGTTGTGCAATGAAGACACTGTTCCTTTCGAGTTTCAATGGAGGACGTTTGAAACAAGTTCCAAGGAAAACAAAGGCTATGGTTTTGTGATGGGAGAAACTTGGTATTTTTCCTTCAGAATCCACTAGACCTTCTTTCTCAACCTATTATTCTTGTAACTAGAGCATCAGGAACTGCGACGATATATTTGAAATAAACATGTACGGGGACAGTAATTCTTGAATATGTAGAAAGAAGTGTCAATTTATATTGATGTATTGTTCGCTATTGAATATTATAATGTATTGTAGCATATAGACCAGGAGCTGATGACTGATTTCAGTCCACAATTTTTTCATCTGTGCCTTGAGGAGTAGTGAAAGTTGCTCCTAAGTTGGTAGGATTCTGCGAAACTTTGAGCGGTCCCCATGGAGCCAAGCCTGTGAACATTTGATTTTCTTTCCCACAAAAATCATGTGTCTTGCAATGATTTTCTTGCTTTTGCCATCTGCCACATGTACATTAGGATTTAGAATCATCAATAGTATTCGAAACCATTTAGGTACAAGTCTTGCAGGGGGCCAAAGGGTTGAAGCAATGACATGTTGATGTTAAAAATAAAAATGATTTTACGTGGTTTTTTTTCTATTCCCAATTGAAGATATGAAATTTTTCATCGCTAAAGACCACAAAAAAATTGCACAAGTGCAAATAACGGCAAAATGAAGTTCTACTTCGTCTTCGCGGCACTACAGCCCCTCTTGAGCCTTCGCTTCCTGCGAAGAGTGCCTCCAACTGTCTCCTCCAATTTCGAAATACGAGCAGCGGTGAACTGTCATCGGCGACTGAGTCAGACCAGCATTTCCTCGGTTTCCCCACTGGTCTCCACCCTTCAGTTCTCCTAAAGAAAACCTTTTCGGGTATCCGTTGTTCATCCATACGATTCATGTGGCAAGCTCATTATAGCTTCCGCAATCTTACAATCGTTGAGACCTCTAGCTCGTCCAAAATTTCATACAGCTCATGGTTCTATCGAATTGGCCATTGGTACCCGTCTAGCTTAGCTCCGATTATTTGCCCCTGGACCCATCTATCGAAGATCGTCAAAACTGAATAAAAAGAATTTAGACGGGAAAATTCGAATGGGAAATTTTGACAATTTTCACGTGATATTATCATTTGTGGCTCTGAATCCATATGATGGTTATGATATATCAAACGCAATTGTCAATTGGTGCAGGCATTAAAGGGTCCTACCACAAAGACGCGAAATGAAAGACTTTAATTACAGCATTACATAATCTTTGAAACAAACTAAATTTTTCGTATAAAAAACTAATACTCGTACGTACTGCTGTAACACAATCCTTTTTTGTAAATACCTCTATTCCCTACCACTCTCTCCATCATACTTTCATTGCCGCACAACGTTTATGCGGTATACACTTCACACGTCGTCGATTCCAATGTGTACTTCCTAGATAATGATGAAAATATCGGTATGAAGGGGTAGTCCACGTCGTGGTGTAGTGGATAAAGCACTAAGCGCGTAAGCCGAAGGTCTCTGGTTCAAGTTTTGTTGGCGTCAATGAGATTTACTTCGAGTGATTCTTTGGACGACTATAAGCCTGTTCAGTTATGATACATGCTGCTTTAAAATCAGAACGTTTCGCAGCTGGGTGGGCGGACACACGGCTAAATCTTGATAATCATCATATCACCTTTTGGAATGCCGATACATACGATCGTGACAATGAGATACTCTAACCATCTCTAAGCGAAGGCCCGAAAGGGGCTGTAGTGCTATGAAGAAAAAAAATGATCGGTACACAAAATGTTGTGAAGCAATCGTTTCTAGCTAGTCTAGTAATCTGTTAATCATTCTTTCTAACACTTGTTACCCTTAACAATTGGGGCAGTTTGACAGAGGAATCTTACAGTTCCAACTTTGCTCGGCGCAGACGGGCGTTGGTACCAACTGGCTTTGACCAGGACGCTACACTTGACCGCCCAGCGAGTAAAATAGTTTGCCGAAGTGGCGCTTCCTCAATACATTTTTATGCAATGGCACTTATTTGATATACGCCCAGTTCTCCCTACGAATATCTTCTTGGGTATCCGTTGTTCGTCCATACGATTCATGTGTCCAGCCCATTGCAGCTTCCGCAGTCTTACAATCCTTGAGACCTCCGGTTCGTCAAAAATTTCATACAGCTCATGGTTGCATCAAATTCGCCATTGGTCGCCGTCAAGCTTCGCTCCGATTATTCGCCTCAGGACCCTTCGCTGAGCTTAGCCCATCCAGTTCTTATTCATCTGAATTACAGATTGAGTAGTCTGATTGAATAATAAATATGTTTTATTTAAATGTACTTCAAACTCCAAAAATTTCGAATATTCCTGGGCAGAGTTACTTTCAGACAGCTTAACTTCAAGATTAGTGGTTGATGAGACTCTACGACATATATTTTTTTAAATAATCCAAAATCAAAAGCTTCGATTCAAAACAGCGGCAAATAGTGAAATTCACCCGAGAACTTGTGGCAGGCATTGTCTTCCTCTCTTGGGCAAATCCGACAATCGGGGGACCGCTACTTACCAATCTTGTGCAAGTACGACTGGATACACCCATGCCCACTCTAAAATTGGGTCAGATAGAAGTCAGTTTCACCATGCCTTCGATATAGCCACGGTCTTACATCCGGGATGAGGCGCGCAGTCCACCTCACCTTCGTGAAATTCACCCAAGACTGCTGCCAATTGTTGAGTGAGCACTGTTTCTCCTCACGGGTAACCATCTCCTTCGCATTCTCGTTTTGATTCAGGTAAATAGCGTGGCGCTTTTTAGCAAGCAGGGCAACAGGTATTACGCCTGCAATAACTCTCACCACCGAATCAGAGACTGTCGGATACGAAGATGCAATCCTCGGTGCCCCAATTCTCTGTACATATGCCAAGCGTTTTCGGTATACCTCCTTACTGAGAGCGTTGCCCTTTATTTCTACTCCGTACAGTAGCACTGAGCCCAAATCCACTCATACTTAGCACATGGCCTTTAAATTACTAAGAAACGTCTTGAGTAAAAGCAAAATATGACTCAATCCGTTTTCTTTAAATTTACAATAAATGTTATTATTCCGTGACCTAAATCAATTCGATAATATTACACTTTATCAAAACTGAAAATTTCGTATGTTGTTGGTCATTTAGCCAGCTTACCAACACCGAACCCTACTCGTTGGGGTCCTTTTGCAGCTGAGGTTGATAAAATCCACCTTCCAGGAACTTACTAAATCTCTGCCAAAAGATTTGATTTTGCATTTTAATTTCCGGAAACTTTTCTTCATTACTACCTTTGCCCGTCTCGAGAGTATATCCAGAATGATACGAATAAATGCCCAAAAATTGTTGACTCATATTTTCTCTCCCTAGCGGCTTCTTCTTTCCGGGCTTCGCCGGTCAACCACCTTCCCACGTTGAAACCGTTGTATTTCTCCTCAACCCAATCAATTGTTTTATGTTTTTTAATCACAAGTGATTTCATTTTCTGGTTGTTGCAACTAGTTTTCACCTCAACGACAATTTCAGCCACTTGATCATCTGTATGGGGAAACGGTGGATTCAACGTCTACGTCTAGCAGTCATTGCGTATAGAAGTGTTCTTAATCGCTCCTGTCATTAATTTTAAAAATTAATTAATTTTTCACAAAAGTCAGTTGAAAATAGTTTTTTTAATTGAAAACCATCACCGTCGAATTATTCGAACATTTATCGAATACCTGAAATTTCTTTCCTAAAGAAGTATCAAAAAGTGAAATATATTCAAGGGAAGTCCCAGTTTAAGAACATTCTCACTAGTCTCGCTGCAAAAGCAACGAGATGGAGGCACCCGATGGCTTCAGCCATCAACCAGAACGATCGTGTCCATTGCCAACGATGACGGGCGAAAAATAGCTAAAACGAAGATTCGATAACAATGAAGAAAAACCGATAATTTTATGTCATTGAGATCGAGCAGTTAATCAAAACTAACGACAAAGCTGAGAAGTTTGGGAGAGCAAACGAAGAACTTAGGCTTCGGATCCAATCGCTAGAAGAACTAGTTGGAAAATTGACGTTCAATAAAGCAAAAAAAAAAACACTAAGAAAGAAAAAGAAGTAAAGTAAAAAGAAACTGAAGACGAGAAATCTAAGAAACCGAAACAAGAACATGATCAAGAGGATGTCCGCAGTACAGGTGGAGCAAACGTCAGCACGAACTATTATGCAGTGCTAGCTGGACTTGAAGATTCCATGAGTATTGAAGTTGATACAGGTAACAAAACTTCTGAGCATTATATTACTAAACCTGATAATGTATTTATCGAGTAATTAAAAATAGGGAGAAAAAACCAAATATTTTGTCTGTTGGTCCATCTGTCAAGTTTAATCAGAAGAAAGAAAAAGTCCCACCAATCAATATATCCGGGCAAACAGGCAAAGATATGGTTCAGCTTTTGGCAGCTGAAAATACATCAAATGATTTTGAGAACAAGAGAGTCAATGCCGATAATCTGACAGTTAGAACTAAGTCATTGGTTGATTTTCAGGCAGCAAAAAGTACGTTGAATTCTGGAGATGTTCCGCATTTTACATACACCCCCAAAAGCAAAAAGAACTAGACCTTTTTATTGAAGGCTCTGGCCTGCGGAGAGGACACAGTCAATCTCCTTCAGGTGCTACAAGAAGTTGCACCAGAAATAGAATTTATTTCCGTTAAAGACTGTGCAACAAGGAGATGGATTGTCGAGCGTAAAAACTTGCCTTATTACTTAGTCCAGAACGGTAGTTCGGAAGTTCAAATAAGATACTTGAACTTCCGTGTGGTGAGGTGGGAACTCCTCCAGAAAAGCGAGGTGAACCAGCGCTAAAGGTGCTAAAGATTCAGGCATTCGGCTGCCAATTGCGCCATGAAATATAGATGTGTAAATTGCAAAGATGTCCATGCTCCCGGTGAGTGCAAATTGGGTCAGGCGGAGCCAAAAGAAAAATTATATTGTGTGAACGCAGTGTGTTACCTACCAACTTCGTCAAGCTCGCGGTGTCATTTGGACTTGCTGGGAGAGGACCAACAGACAATTTAAATAAAATAATAATGTAAGTGGCAATAATGAGCTGCTTCTTAAAATTTATCAGTAAATAAATTCTTTATTGGAGAGAATTGATAAACAGGATTCTAAAATTCACTTTGTTTTTCAGCATTTAGCACTTTCAAATGCCTTAAAATAAGTTGTAATCCAGTCACATTTCCTTGGATAGGATTCACCTCATCTCGATCAACGTCAACTCTATGGTGAGTCTACATCAATGTGACTGTCGCTTGGACTTCCTTGGCAAGCAAAAACCTGACATCATGCGTCTTACTGAAACCCACTTCAATTCATGGCACTCCATGATATTCAAGGATTTTTAGTTTTTAAAATATGACAGGGTAATAGGTGATGGGGGAGGTTGCACCGGGATATTGGTGAGAAGACCCTATTGTTTCCAAAATTTATTTATTATTTATTTATTTATTTCAGAAATTAACTTACAGACAAGTAGTCCAATTACAAGTCAATTAATACAAAATTTAAATACCAACATATGAATCCAAAATATGGCAGAAATTAAAGACAAAAGATCACAATACAATATTAAAAATTAAGATTAATAGGAATATTTATAAATTTGATTCTTCAAAGAAGTTTTGAATACGCCAAGAGATTGTGGTAGAGGACCAAGACTTTGCTGGTTGTGCATACGAGGTAAGCGTAGCAAAGGAGAGTGGAAGAAGGTGTTAGTACGTGCATACGGAACCTGAATATGAAGCGAGGATCTATTAGGGCGAGCCGCCTCGAATGTATTTATTTACCTGCATAAATTTTGAGGTAAAAGGCAATAATGAAGCTTGAACAAAATACATTGGTCAAGGAAAGATCGTCTGGACTCAAGGGTAGGAAGGTTCAAAGTATGAAGTCCGTCATCATAAGGGGAGTAAGGAAGGTTGAATTTGAAGAATAGAGACCGTGTGAATCTTCGTTGAACTGACTCAACAGCATCGATGAGCTTCCTGTGGTACGAACTCCAAATTTGGGAGCGGTACTCCAAATGGCGTCGTACTAGTGAGAAGTAAAGACACATACAGGATGTAATATGTTGAAATGACGAAGCGGATCGTAAAATAAATCCAGTTAAGCGAGAGGCTTTCTTAATAATTAGAGCAATGTGGAGATCAAACTTCAGTTTACAATCGAAAAGCACACCAAGATCCTTGAAGGAGGTTACATTGCTCAAAGAGATGCCAACAAGCCTATACGTTGAGAGAAGAGGACATTTTTTACAGGAGAATGTCATCTGATGGCATTTGGAAACATTTAAGGAGAGAGATGGTTTGATTCACACCAGTCACTAAGACGCTGAAGATCGGCTTGAAGGATATCCACATCTAAAAGGGTATAAATAACTCGAAAAATCTTGAAGTCATCAGCATAAAGGAGACAGGGGGATGTGATAACAGAAGGTAGATCATTGATAAAAAGTAAAAATAGTGTGGGGCCAAGTATTGAACCTTGCGGAACCCCCGAGCTCGGGTGAAATGAAGAAGAGAAGCAAGACTTTAAAGTGACTACACATTGACGATTCAGGACATAAGAGAGAAGCCAGGAATAGAGACAACTAGGAACATTGAACCCTGAAAGTTTCTCAAATAGAAGAGAGTGATCCACTGAATCAAAGGCTTTAGAAAAATCCGTAAAAATAACGTCCACTTGTTGTTGTTGATCGAAGGCAGCTGCAATATGATGGGTAAAAGAAAGTGAATTTGCAAGCGTAGATCTGCCTCTGTCAAAACCGTGCTGTTGATCCGCTAAAGATGGGAGGACAAGTGGATACAGCAAATCAAAAACTATCTTTTCAAGAATTTTACTAAAACAAGGGAGAAGGGAAATTGGACGATAGTTTGAGACGATATTACGATCACCAGATTTGAAGATAGGAAAAATGTGGGCAATTTTCCAATGGGCGGGGAAAACCGCACAGAATAAACTAAAGTTAAAAATAATTGTAAGGGCAACACAAAGCGAAGAAGATAAAGATTTTGCTAGAAAATTTGGAATGCCATCAGGGCCCACACTGGTGCTGTTGTTGGGGTTCGTACGAAAATTAGTAGAGGAAAAAGCGCAAGAAGGTTGGTTGAAGGAGAGGGAATGTTTAACCCTACCAAAAAGGGAAGAAAAGTAAGAAGCAAAGAGTTCACAAGATTCTTTTGGAGAAGACGATGTTACGCTATCTAGACTAAAATTATCAGGGGCATGATGAGAGTTCCTTAAAGATTTTACGTACGACCAGAGCTCACGAGTTTGATTCGACATTAACGAGGTTTCAATGTGGTTAACATATGCATGAAGTGCAGAAGTGGCAATTTCCTTGGCCGCGGCACGACGCTCTTTAAATTTAACGAGGTCAATTGGAAGACCACTCGATAAGAATTTTCTGCGGGCAGCATCTTTAGATTTAATTGCAATGGCAACATCTAAATCAAACCAAGGAGCATCTTTAGGTCCTCTTGCTGGACACACAGGAGTAAATTGCGAGATTAAAGATGAAAGAAACATATAGAACTTATCAACACAATCTTCAATGGGGAGATTGCTGAAGAAGGAATACCAATTCACGGCATTAAAGTTAGCTTCCATGCTCGAAAAATCGGCTTTTAAAAAATTAAAGCTGGAAGGTGAGGAATTCTTCAAAGAACAAGAAGATGAGATTGCAAGTTCAATAGAGAGTGTGGATGGTGATGATCAGGTTTGGCAAAGGGTGAGAGTGCCACCGATGCGGACAGAGAAGTAGGTAACAAGTTGGAAAGAACAAGATCAAGCGATTTGTTATTGGCATTGGGAAAAGTGTTGTAGTGGGTGAAAGAACAGAAGGAAATAAAAGAAGAAAGAGCCAAAGACACGCTACCGCCAGAAACTATGGAGACATACAAATTATTCCAAACAATAGAGGGCAAATTGAAGTCACCACAGACCAATATAGGGGTAGAAGGGAAACGAGCATTAATGTAGCTCGAGAATTCTGCAAAGAATCGTTCCTAAACAATAGCAGGACTGTTACAAGGGATATATACAGATGATACGAGGAAGGAAAGAGAGTCAGATAGAGAGACTAACACAATTATACACTCAATAGGTGAAGATGAAGTGAAATCATCACAGGATTTGCTGGTAAGGGAAGTAGAACGCCCCCACTAGAACGCTTCCACCGTCAGACTTACCAGTAGCATCACAGCCTCTATCTCTGCGGAAGACTAAATGGTTCGGAAGTAGCTCACTATTACTAATGTCATCTGTCAGCCATGTTTCCGTTAGACAGATTATATTATAGGGAAAAAGGATGGAAGAAATGCGAAATTCAGTAGTCTTAGTCCTCAGGCCACGAAGATTTTGGTAATAGCAAGTTAAGAATGAATTCCTAGGCCTAAGAGATGTTTCTTCTGGAGCGAAAGGACACAGGATGGTTCCGCTTACGAATCGGAGAGAACTTTTTGACGAATATGCCAGGTGGCCTTAATTCTTTATCAAGCAAGATACCTAGGTCAGCTGGAACAGTAATTTTAAAAGATGCAATCACTCTGTTCGTCTTTCCATCAGGCGTAAGCTTGGTGCACTGGAGCAACTCAGGACTAAAGTTCAGTTTGTACTTTATATGAGCGACAATATTGAAAAAGTTGAATTCAAAAGCTTTGAATTCCTTGAAGTGTCCGTTATGAAAATCTCACTGCCAGGTGGGGATAACTACTTCGTTATCTCTGTCTATGCAAGTTCAACGAGGAGCTTAATTCCTTGTTTAAAATACTCGAATTGAACAGGCTGCATAGTTATTATATTCTTGCTGGTGACCTGAACGCCAAGCATACATTATTGCTAAATGCCATCAATAATCCCAGAGGTGTATTCCTGAAACCGTGGATAATAGAGAACCAAATTGAATACAGGTGCAATCTATATGGGCCGGAGTTCCCAACATACCATAAGGCAAATTCATATTTGGACCTCTGCATTGCTGACGCAAGACTTGAATTCAGCTTTAATAATCCTCATCGGAAACTGCAGGTGCTTCCTCACGATAGCGATCATAACGCAATCCTAATGGAAATCAATCATCAAAGAGATGGTCTCTTCCTAATTCCAGTTCAACATGAAAATCATCGGTTGAATTTCAAAAAAACAGACTGGGGAAAGTTTTAAAAGAAATCTAATTGGGAGTACCAGAAGCAATGTCCTCCTTCTGATGATGGCGACGCTTGCTGAATGGTTCCTTATGACAGGAATCTAACTACTGATGAAATAGATCTCTATTTGTCGAAGTTAGAGAAGCTGACACTGGAAACGATTGAGAAAGTAGTTCCAAAGATTCAACATCGAAACATTACGCAAGGATATAAAACAAGAACAATTTCAAGGTCGAAAAGATTGAAAAGCCTTCTCACCCGCGTCAATAGTATTTATCGGCGATTTCTGGACTTCAACCATTCCTCGTAGGCTTTATTGAAATTACACCTGAAGAATGTCCAGAGCTTAATCCGTTCATACTTCAGGAGTATGGTCAGCAATCAATGGGCGGAAAAACTGATGGGTATTAGCTCACTGAACCCAGATGGCGTTTTTGCGGAAGTGAATAGCATATTCCGTAAGAAGTCTCGAGTGAAGGTATCGAATCTTGAAGTCGCTAGTGATGATATAAATCTTCCTGGTATCGAAATCAATAGTACGACTCCGGATAGAAATAGCAACAGGATTATATGTGAGGGATTGCAGAAACATGCCCTGATTGGAACACATTTTGAATTGGTTCATCTGCCAAACCCAGAGAGAGGGAATCAAATATTTTCAGAGGTCAATGAAGTAAAAGTTTCCGACTTCAAATCAAGCCTGAACGGTGAATCAATTCTTCATTTCAATGAAACATTAACATCTGACCGCATACCAAGCTTGAATTTTATTGATTATTTTGTCAGCTGTGAAGACTTGTGTTTCATATTTCGCAAGATAAACAATAAGAAATCATGTGGTACTGATGGTTTTCCAAATGTAATGCTCCGACATTTACCTCAGGTTGCTATTAGGAATTATTGTATATTGTTCAACATCATGTTGAGCAATTTATATTTCCCGATTGTGTAGAAAAAGACTGAGGTATTTCCGATTTGGAAGAAAGGAGAAGAATCATCATGCCCCAAGAGCTATCACCCAATCAGCTTGCTGCGTAATATCAGCAAGGTGTTTGAAGTGTTACAAAATAAAGCATTAAATGCCAGGTATTCAACCATACATGCAATAACGAAGATCACCTCAGGCATCTGTTGGAAACTAAACAATAGGGAATGTTTTGGAGCATACCTCATTGATATGGAGAGCGCCTTCGATACGGTGTGGTTACATAGACTAGTTTTAAACTCCTTCAAGACAGGTTTCCCAGACAACTTGTTGCCATGATGTGCAATATGTTATACGGGAAACCGTTCTTCAAAAAATGTTCAGTGATGTGCGGCTGTACACCGACAATGGGTAAATGAAAATCAATGCGCAGAAGTGCGAAACAATTTTGTTTCGGACAACGCTGCAGGGGGTCAGTCAAGGCCTGAAACGTAATTGAAAGATTTCCACATCATGGCTGGCGAGGGTAGCTCAGAACGGATTCCACATAAAACCTGTATTCGTTACCTCGGTGATCATCTCGATCAGTATCTGTACTATACTGAACATGTCAAAGTAGTCATGGCCCTACGAAGACTCTTTCATTCCAGATATATTGATCAAAAGGTCAAAATTATATGTTACAAGACCCCGGTTAGACCAGTTTTGACATGTGGGTGTCAAATCTGGTACAATCAGAGTGCTGATGCTATGGAAAAATTAAGAGTTTTCGAAAGGAGATGTCTTCGTGCATGTACTGGTTTGTACAGAAAGCCTGAGACGGATTGGAATCATTATATATCGAATAGAAGAATTTATCAAACTGCTCAAGTGACAAGATTCGATATATTCATATTGAAACTTCTTCGGAATCACATCGCAAGATCTGTAACTGTGAGTGAAAACCCTCGGATTTCACAGCCGTTCCACCCTACAGACAGGTATACTTGCCTCACTGCTAGCTTCGTTCCTTCATAAGCATTCGTGTATTTGGACATGAATCAATATGTTTTTGATTCTGACGGTGTCGCAATCGTATATCACATATTTAGACGGGCCATCGATAAGAAGATAAAATATATTCCGAATTTGAGTTTACGAGACCAACAATTCCAATGGAGATACTCATTTACTAGATTTGTTGAAGCAGGTCAAGTTGGGATGGAGCAATCTAGGTATTGGTGGTTGAATGACAATGTCTAAATTATTCGTGTTTATTTTCAGTTTTTGTATTTTTCGTTACTTAGTTTTTGAGTTTCAGCTCATCATTGCTGTTGTTTATTTGTGTAAAAAATTAGGAATAGGTTAGGTACATGTTATGTTTATTACATTATGTTTAGGGATAAGGTTAAACGCGTAGGTTAGGAATATTGTGATAGAATTTTTTAGTATAAGGGAAAATTTTTAATTGAATTTTATTAGAATTAGGTTATAACATATTAGGTGTAGCATCGAAGTTCACTGTTGGGTTAAAATTATAAATAGTTATAGGATAATGTTGGTTGGTTTTTTATCCTTTTTCCAATCAAATCATAAAATATGTAATAATCTTAATTAATTTGAATTTGCTATAGTTTTTTTGAAAAAATGTGTTTAACTGATAACGTTTAAATTTAGGGAGCCATTTGGGCCCTTAAGTTTTTATATTGTTATTGTTTGGAATTAGCTTTATATTCTATGAAAATTTATAACGATTAGTGTTGAATAAAGTGCTTTTGACTTTGATTTTGACTTCGACTGATTCGTTAAAATTCTTCAGCCAAAATATCTCTGAGTTGGTACTGGCCGTAATACTCGATGTATTTTTATGTATTTTTTCTGCATTTCGGACGCCACTCACACTTGCATAAGTTTCGATTGAAGGAATCGGGATGGGTCTCCATATGATAAAAGATCCCTCATCAGACATGTTGATTACGCGGTTGAATTTTGCAAGGGTACTCAGTGACGACTGATTTCAAAGATTTAAATTTGAATTTCAATGCAGCGCAATACGTTCCCAAAAATATTATGGGGCTTGTGTTTTGCGAGTGATAAATTTTTATGGCTGCCCTATTGTTGTTCATTTACTTTGTCGGTTGTCTACATACTCGCGAGTTTTCGGTTTTCAGGTCAGAAGTGTTCTAGCGAATGATGTCCCATGGCTAGTTTAGGATTTGATCAGTGAAGTATCCTGTTGACTGCTGCTGGCTAGTTTGAGATTTGATCAGTGGAGTGTCCTGTTGGCTGTCTCGTGCCTTAAGTGTTGATGTATACCTTGGTGATGCATGCCTGCTGCGGTGATTGGTCAACGATTTGGCATCAATGCTGTGCGAAGATGAAGCTAAATCTAGCTGAATCTTGTGCTTACAATGGCATCCATTATATTTGATGTAGTTGATGTTTCTTTCAAACAAATGAGTTCCTAAACTGATTGAGGATGCTCTTCCTTTCGTATAATTTACGTAGTTTGCCTTAAAAGATACGGAACAAACGCTTTAATCAAAATGAAAAGCGCAGTCAATAACCTGAGGGTGCAAAATGCTTGTCTTACATAGTGACGGTCGATTTTTCATCTTCCTCAAGGTGTCGAAATTTATATATCCCTGGTTCCGTAAGTGTCATCATTGTTACTATAGTTCGAGGTATCTTTGTTTTGACCTCATGTGAGGAAAATCTTTATATTATTATTATGTTTGGGGGTCGTCTTGTATCAAAGCATATTGGAAGTAATGTAATAGCTTACTTGCAATGTAAAAATTATTAGCTTTCTTATCCTTAATTTCTTCTTTTTGCGTATCTTGATAACAATTTACTTTTCGTTTAGATTCGCCGGTTGTTATGATTTTCCATATTTTAAGTCCTTACACATAGTCACGACACTGCACCCTTGAGGTTTATTAAATAGAAAAAGTAAATTTTATGTTCTTCATCTACAGAACAGACGATTTTGAAAAAGATGCAGATCATATAAGAGCGAAGATTCGTCTGTAAGGCCAGTATTTCAGATCCTTTTTCAAATGGAGAAACCATCTGCGCATCCATAGATTTATTTTTTGAGTTTGAACAAAAAACAATTTAGTAGCAACAGTTTGTAAAATCAACAATTGTTCAAAAACAACTGGAGCTCTCACTCCTTCCAAGGCACAATAGTTTTTAATCATCAACCGTGGTCTACTCCCATCCAAAAAATAGAAACAAATCGAAATGCAACAGATGCTACTCACCTTCAGAGCTCAAACAAATCTCATCTTATTTTTGCCATCAGTACTCATTCTTCCACCCGAAAACTACCTGTTTCAAGCTGCGCATCTTCTAAACAACACATCCTTCTCATCTTCCTTGAAACAGAGTCTTCGTAGGTCCTGTGCACCTTCTGGTTTTTTGCTCATCCTCCATCACCCTCGCATATGTAGATCTAGATCTGTCACAGATTTCCAAAATCTGTTCAAGAAGAATAGAAGCACCTTCGAGTGGATGAAAAGGAGGGTACGAGTGTATTCACCACATCACACATATGTATGCACATGTTCCGCGTCCGGAAAAGAGTCTCTGTGGAAGTCGCTATTGCTCTGAGGGTTCTTCTAATGTATGCATGCCCGAAAATGATCATTTTACTTCCGGAAGCCTGTTGATTTGAGTGTTTATCTCTAGAAGCACTGAAGGGCACTCATTTGAGGTTGCAGGGGTTGTTTTTTAAGGCACTTCCGATTTCGTACACGGTGGAATTGATAGTAAGGAAATACGAGTAGGTACGCACATGTGGGATTGAATGAAAAGCGAAGAAGAAAATATACTCGTAAATCCTATCTGAATAAATATTTGAAAAGACACACATATTTTTTTATGATAGAGAAGCGGAAATGAATTTCGCTATTTGCCATGCTCTTCCTGAAAGAGGGTGATATTCAAAATATATTTCTGGCGCTCAAAAGGACTAAAGCTTAACCAATTTATATTCCATGTAACACCTTTTCATAAGAAGATCCCAATTAATTTTCCTCTTGGCACAACCGTTTCCCATTCTCTTGTCCAAATTAAGTTTAAAACAAAAGGAATTCGGAGGCATCGAAAAAACGTCTCCTTTGTGAGGTCTCTGGCGCTTGGTGGCAATAAGAGTAAGTAAATGAGCAATTTTCGAGATACTTTTTATGCTTTGCAAGTTTTTCTAAATGAAACGTGAGACGATTTCTCAAGACGTGTGCTAATTTCTTACTTAGGGCCACGTTAAGCTGTAATTGCCGGATCCCCACGGGAATACAGCGTCGAATCGTCCAGCGAGAAGAACCTTCTTAATTGCAGCTCTCCACAAAGTCCCTGTGGTCTGATTAAGGGAGCAATATACAAACACTAAAATTATCTTTTGTTGCCTGGACTATGTCATCGGCGATGTTTGACCATGACCAGCAACGTAAGACGGTGGCATTCAGTGCAAATTTCCCGGAATATGTTCATCATTTCTTTCAAGATGTGCTTGCAGGACAACCTGTAATTAATTTTGCCATGTACTCTTGGATGTTTCGGGTGGACAAGTGGACAAAGCAATTCATAAAGATTCGTTGTGATAATAGAATATAACGGAAACGGTTAATGAAAGAGGTTGAACGAACAATGGTTTTTGTTGAGTACAAGTTTTCGTAGGCTTGTTGGATGTTGTTCCTTGCAGATATATTTATAGGTGAGTATTTTCAATACGACCTACATACTTGGCATCCACAGTCACGACATGAATAGGAGTATGAGATTGCTTTAAGTTTAGCATTGAGAAAGATAATTCATTGTTTAGTATGTGCCTGTTAATTCGCATAAAATTTAGTAATTACACCTTACTGATACGCCAAAATTATGACTTTGTACGGAGTTCAAGAGAAGCTTCTTCAGCTTGGTAATAGTACCATATGTATATATTTTATGTACATTCCACCAAAATAATTAGTGCATGGGAAATGAAATATAAAACTCATGATAATATACTTGTATTATTAAAATTGAACGGACGACAACCCTGATTCGAAAAATTTTGAAGAATTTTTAGACCATGTTTTATGAAAGTTTTTTTTTATGTTTTCAAAAAAGTTTTATTTTTAAGTTAAGGTAAAATTCCATAATCTTGAGCTCACCTGATGCGTATGTCAACTTTACGTAAAATCTTCAACGGTGGGGATTCAATCGTTACACAGTTTATAAAAATAGAAAGCCACTTACTATCACAACAGCCCCCATGGCTGTTGTGATAGTATGTGGTTAATTATCCGTGAAGGACTTGCAGCGATATTGTGTTATCTCAATGAACCAGATTTCGAAGCTCAGTCAAAGTGGTTTGATCCAAAGGCACGGGTATGTACCTGCAGGCTTGAGTCTACAGTATCTTGGGCGGGTTCCTTCCCTAGCACCAAGCTCCACTACAAATGATTTGTCGCATATGCGATTTGTTGGGTGAAGAAACACGGAGCGCAAAATAAAAGGACAGAAAAGTGCAGGCACTACAGCATGAGATTTCTTGTTTTCTAATACTTACTGTTCTTGTTCCCTGCACGCTGTCAGAAATTTACTTCGTCTGCAACGAGAAACCTGTAGTGCACAAAAGAAAGTGGAGCATCCGGGTGGAGTTGGTGCCCTTTGCATTCCTCCCAACCGGACTTAAGAGACCGATGACTGAATCCATGTTCAATGACTCTCCATCCTTGTTGAGAGCCCATACAATAACAAGAAAAAACACAACCCGGAGTCTGTGTTACATGAGGTTCGATGCGGGTCTTCTACCCGGTTCTTTCAAATTGCGAAAAAATTAAGGCGAACTGTTTTTTTATTTTAGCAATTCATATTTTAATACTGCACATTTTCAATTGAATCTTTCTTTCAATTAAATTTTTTGACGTTTAGGTTCCTTTACAGCAGTTCTAATGAAAAGTAAGGGAAAGGAGAGATCGCCAAATAAGCGTACCTAACGAAAAATTGAACGGAAGCAAGACAAACGCGTTCCGCTATTTATATGTTTAAATGAGCGAGAGGGCTGAGAAGAAAAAAAACGTACAGAACATGGGAAATGAAATATAAAACTCATGATAATATACTTGTATATAGATAAATGCAGAACAAATTCAAGAATTAATGTGACAAATTCAAAAATCTAAGATGTATATAATATGACAAAATACTCAGTACAATAATTTTTGTCACAATCACGATATCTAACTTTTTTGACTCTTTTCTTTCAACATATTATCCACGTGGTTTTTTATTGTCAAAAATAAGCGGACCCCTTCGGGACATAATCTTTTAGCCTCTTCTTTAGTGAAAAATCTGTTTTCTATGAGCTGCAATTGATCTGGTTCTAATACTTTGTTACGTTACTCCAATCGATTCTGGTTGGGGGCCTTGGGGTCCCGGCTAACCCCTGGAGATGGATTAGGAAGGCACCACACACTAACCCTTGAACTGCCTCCAATGACCAATTGGCGAGCTTGAGGCTCCCCGGAAAGATTAGGACGCTATAAGACACTGAGTTGTGTCACACACACCAGGCCTACACATTATCCAGACTGCTTATATTCCCTAGCCGCTAATAGTTCATTCTCAGTTCGTTGAGTCGCCTACCAATACTTCCACAAAAACCAACTTGAACCCCCCCTACATAATCACCACCTATACAATTTGGAATCCCCGACGGGAAGGATTCTTGCCACTCCAGGCGTAATTTATGACTACCACCAACACTACATGCTCCACACGCGATCACACCACTGGCTTAAAACGCAAATCGCATGCAAAAATTCCAAATTATAAGCCAAAGTTATTGCATTTTTAATATTTTCCTTCAAAGGGTGAAGATTCCCAAACTTACAATTTTCGTTGAATTTCTTACGTTGGGGGCCCCGTTGATGGTCAACCTGCATTTCATGAAACCCTAACGCCTTCCATTTCCTCCATTTGTTCCGCTTTTGCAGAATTTTCGCGGTTACGACGGAACTTCAACGTTTTTTTCTGTCCAATTCGATTATCTTTGTTGTTTGCTCTTTATACTCGTTCCTGTTGATTACTGGTCATGGTGGCTATGATTCCAACCGTGATTACCCAATTTGCAGCAAGATCGTCCTTCTCGTCATCGAAAGAATCCGTAAAAGTGGCCGCTTTGACCGTCGTTGGCTCTTCTATTAACTTGTCGCAACAGCTCTTTTCTTTGAGGTGAAATGCCCAAGTTCAAGGCCACAACAACCATCATGGCTGCTTAACTTTACAGCGTTTTTCTTGGATTCGAGCCCAGTTTTTCTTGGTGGCTATCTTTCTTTCGTGCACCATAGTCTGCATTATCGATAACAGCAATATGGGCTTGTTTAGGTTGTAATGTCATCTGTTATGTTTATACTTTTTGGAGTGTTTACTTGTGCGAACGAATTCTGGTGGTGGCGTTTTGAATCGAGTTTCTCCTGTAATGCTGCCAAAGAAATAAGTATTGCCTCTTCTGTGCGTATTGTTCAAGATCCCTGTTTCGGTAAAACAGTTGACCAAATAAAAGTTGTGGATAGTCCACAAAAAGATTTTCGTCATTCTGAAGAACTGATTCCAATCCGTACAAGCCACTGAAAACAATAATAGCATGATTATAGTGAAAACTTCTGGGTCCAATATCGAATATGCTCGCGCTTTTATCAGAAGTGTGTAAATACTTCTGAGAGGCAACTAGCAATTCGGATACTATAGCCCCAATATACTCTTGTCTTGGCGAACAATTGTTCCTTTTAGTTTTTTAGATTTGTTCTCTTGATCGAAATTCATTTGTAATGTTACTCGCAAGCCTTCTGTAAGCTTCTTATCGACTTGAATATCATTAGGAAGGTCTGCATTCGCATAACTGCCTCTGCCTTCTTTTGCTTTTTTTCTCGGTAGCAATTCCTTCGCTGTGCATAAAATTATTGTGTTGACGAAGATAATGTGAAGCCTCTAGAGGATTCAACAAACCAGAGAACTTCAAGTCATTGTGCAGCGGAAAGAAAAATTTCCGCAAATATTGCGGGTATTCGAGATATTGCAGGATCCGTGCCAACTGAAGACAACTTTTTCTAACAGTATCAAATTGATCTTCATCATCAATTTCTACTGCCCTAAGCTTAACATGCTTATAATTTTCTATTCCTAAATTATCAAACACAATGATTTCATCGACTTGGAATATACAGGGTTATCCATTTCGTGGTAGGAAAGTATAACCCTGCCATTTGACATCTATGAGAATTAAATGTCATCCGAAGCGTGTTTTTTTTAGTTGAAGGTTTGTCATTTAGAAATATGGATCATTTAATAGTCGAAGAACGCGTTAAAATTTTGAAATTTTATTATAAAAATGGTGATTCTGCTGTATCAACATCTAGGGCTTTACGAGCCGATTACGGTTGACATAATCGACCTACACAGCAAACAATTTCGAGCACAGTGAGAAAATTTGAAGAGACTGGATCGGTTATTGATATTGCAAAGCCTTTGCATCATCACAACATTCGTTCTGCTGAAAATATCGCTGTCGTTGCTCAAAGTGTGGAGGAAGACCCGAATTTGTCGATTCCTCGACGTGCTCAACATTTGGGCTTGTCTTACAGCTCATTGTGGCAGATTTTGCATTTGGGTTTGCATCTACATTCGTACAAAGAACTCACACTCAAGAACTTAAGCCTCAAGACCGTACACAACGCAGAATGTATGCGAATTGGGTGATTGAACAAAAAGCCATTGATAACGATTTTTCGAACAAAATTTTCTTTATTAATGAGGCTCATTTTTTGTTCAGTGGTTACGTAAATGAACAGAATTGCCACATATTGGGCTCTCAAAATCCTCAGGTGATTGTAGAAAGGCCTTTGCATCCGGAAATAGGTGACCGTTTGGCGTGCATTATGGTCTAGTGATGTTCTTGGCCCGTATTTTTTTGAAAACGATCAAGGAAGAGCCATTACAGTCAATTCTGACTGCTATGGACGGATGTTAACCGATTAGTTTTGGAGAGAAATTGATGATTATGATCTGGAAAACATGTGGTTCCAACAGAACGGAGCCACAAGCCACACAACACAGGCTAATCGAGCACTTTTGCAAGAGAAATTTTCAGGACGCGTAATTTCGAGATTGAGTGATGTCAATTGGCCCGCAATGTCCTGCGACCTAACACCTTTGCGAAAGATCACGTTTACGCAAACAATCCTCAAAATCTTGAGCAATTGAAAACCAATGTTCGTGAAGTTATGGCCGAGATATTGCCGGAAATGTGCCAAAAAGTCATTGAAAATTACTTCAAAAGGATTGATGTGTAATGGCAAGGTTCAGTCTTTATAGTGAATAAAAAATGTTGTTTCTATCTGAATATTTTATGTGTTTTCTTTAGCTTTACTTTCCCAAGCGTAAAATGGATAACCCTATACATGCTGCTCGGGCAATCTGACTGGCTAGATATGTTCTCAATTCTGCTGATTGCGCGTTTTCCCGAGTAAAACTGGGCCCAGCAATACTTATGGTAGATACTCTTTGGTAGGCTTGCTAACTTGTTTTGTATATTTTTCAGTATCTTTTCCTGTTTGTGTTTCTTTTTCAGTAGTTTCCTTTCCTGATTTATTGTACTCCATGACCTTTTTTTCTCGTAATTTTCTGCAAAAGAATTGGTGTCCGGCATGCCAGATTGTGACGCCGTACTTCCAATATCAAATACATACGTATATACATAGCGCTAGCCACGAACAAAGCTAGGCGATAAATTTTTTCCGTCTCTAAGACAGATCAATTGCTCTTATTTTCAAATCCCAGCACCCATCAAGGAACGAAGTCTGGAGACAGATCAAACACAAGCAGGGTTTCAAACGAAGCGCACAGGGGCAGTACTCACAACCGAGAGACACAGATGAAGCTCCTCGGCCTGTAGCCTTATTTTTTTCTATATAACTTCAGCTCGATAGGCATTAACGTTAGGTCGACGATTTGTAATTGCACTGTTCTACTTCTACCGCGTTGCATTCAAATGGCTACTTGTAAGTCAGCTGATACCAATCAACTATGAGCGCTACGCGACGCTACTGTACACGTGCTTGAACCTCGTATGTTTACTAATTCAAGAGTGAATAGGGCCTTTATGTGAATGAAGTTCTAGCCTGATTGATTATGTTTTAGTCAGAGCATATCTACTAACTTATCAGCCAACCATCCATTATCCATCTAAAAGCAGACGAAGCTCTAGAGTGCTCCGAGCATATGCTACGAAAATCAAACCAAAACCGTCACACATTAGCTTTAGATATCTTTGTGCAACCCGGAATCGTTCCTTGGGAGGTTGCACTTCCCTAGCTCTAAATTTTTCTGCCAATCCTCATCTTAGGACCGGAGTTGAACTTCGATGATGAAGAATAGCTGCCTCCTTTAAACCACATTCCTAACCTTACTTATCACTAATAATTATATGGTTTATACTAATATTAACTCTACTTGATCAATTAGTCCTTCTTACCATTTTTTTTTGTTTTATTTTATATTTCGTAACAACTTTTTCATTACCAGTTTTATTTAGAGCATTAGCAAATAGGACGTCATTTTGCCGCATTACCTGAGTGGGTTCATAAAATTTTAAAGAACGTCAAAGAGTTGTACTAGTTAATTTAGATCTAATTTGTTCGAAGATTGGCATTGATCTCACTGGTTGTAACTGCCGTAAATTCCCGATAAGAATAATATCACGTCCAAAATATTGTCCTCGATGAAACGAAATTTTTTATAAATTTTTCCTGCATTTATTTATATACAACTTTTTAACGTTTAGATAATCATTTGCAAAACGAAGCTAAACATCCTACTGAACACTCTCAGAGGGCCTCATTGCTGTGTTTTTTTGCTGCCTTTTTTTTTATTTTTTGTTTTAATTTTTAACTATTTTGATTGTTTTAAATTGTAGAATGCTCTTGGTTTTAGTAGTTAAATTGTTAATTAATTAAGATTGACTCTGCAACTGTCGTAGCGAATTGACGTGTTTTATTTTAAAGTCAAATTTTTTCAACTTTGGATTAAATTATTCAACATTTTTATTTAATTATTGCTTGGCTTTTGTTCCAATTTTTCAACGATTATTGAAAACAGAAATTTTAAGCGGAAAAGAAGCTTTCAAGAAGGGAAACTTTCCCTTTGAAATGTGCAATGCAAACATTCAAGAAGAGTGGCCTAGAAAAGCCCTAGAATAGAGCCGTTCTTTCTAGAACGCAGAGAGAAATGATATACAAGAGGGTACTTACCCGACTTTCTCGACGAGTGCTCGTAGACAGGGTGGGCGAACCTTTTTTAAGTCTGCTTGGAAGTCATTTGACAATAACATTACAGTAATATATCCGTGACTAAGTTCGTTCATTGTGTGATTAATACCCTACATGAAAATACTTATAATAGGCTCATATTCACGAAATTGTTTGACTATTTTATGTTTGACACGGATATGTTTAAATTTTTCTGGTCAGTTTTGAGAGTTTGAAAAATAAGCAGGTTTTATCTGATATGTCAAAACCGAGATAGAAAACTTTCAGCAATACACTTTGTGCTTTTGATGTCAGAATAGGATTCGTAACTAAAATGACTAGACGTGCGTTTCGGAACAAAAGAAAACTGCTGCTATAATGTTTACCTTTTATTTCTCTACAATCTCATTTGATGTTGTTCACAAGTTGCAGCCGCACAGTAGTTTTCTTCGATATGTTATGCACATAATTAGTTGTAAGGTGATACGGGGACTAACAGTTTTTGACCGAATTTTTCCAGCTAAGTACTTCACCGGCAGTTCAGCCCGGTTTCCTGATGTTAAGTCTTAGCGCTACCATTGAAAAAAAATTAAGACATCCGTTTTGCTATATAACCTCATCGGAGCAAGAATTTCCTCACGATCACTTGACTATTGAAATAAATTTGAGATAGCTCACTTTTAAGAATTTTCAGTGAACTGCACTAGTAAATTGTGTTTATTTCAATTGTGTTTTTTCAATTAATATTCTACTATTATGTATAAGACCTCCTAAAACTGTAAGCTACTACGTATTGCGGAAAATCTACGGCTTCCTTGCTTAAATGTTTGCAGTTAGAAGCTAAATAGAAAATAATTGTATTAACTTCCGAGCTCATCAACACAAACCGAATCAACCACTTTTATTTTGTTGCCATTGAAGATGTGACTCACATTTACCGACGCTTTTCTCCTCGGACAGTGAACGGTACACACCAAAACACAGAATAGCTCTAAACACAAATTCGCGTGGTGTTTCTGCAACCGAAAAGTTTATTTCTTCGTTCATCTGCTTGATTTACTGGAAATATTAGATAATAATTTAACATTTCCTTCATGACTATCACCATTAAATACAAAGCTCTTATTTCCCGGGTTTTTCCCTCCTAAATCGAATGACCCATCGAAACTACAATCATCTTCCCCACCCCAACTCGGCCCCAAGACAATTCTTTTCCTGGACTGTTACAAGTTCAAATACTTTTATTTTCAAATTTGTTGCGAATTGCACCGCACGTCACTTGGCAAAACACCCGGTTCGAACATGATATTGTACCGTTCGAGGTAAAAGAGGATTCACGCACGTATTGTTTTAAAGCGGGTGGCGAGCAATCTTTTATTATTGCTTTGCAATTTCAAGGGCAGCCCGAAATTCAACTTTTTCATTTATCGTAGAAGTGGCGAATAAAAGCAGACTGCTCGACCCACCCAAGCAAATCTCTTACTTCATTCGAACCGCCAACGTACTTTAAACGCTGCAACGGAGATTTGTGATGAGTAGATTTCATTCGGCAATGCAATCGTGTATGAACTGTGTAATAAACGTGTTTTTTTTTTGTAGCACTACTGCCCCTTTCGGGCCTTCGCTTGGAGATAATTAGAGTATCTCATTATCACGATCGAATGTATCGGCACTCCATAAGGTGATGTGGTCAGTATCACGCTTTGGCTGTGTGTCCGTCCACCCAGCTGAGATACGTTCTGATTTTAAACCAACACGTATCACAACTGAATGGGCTTATAGTCCGTCCAAAGAATCACTCGAACTAAATCTGGTTGTCGACAACGAGACTTGAACCAGAGACCTTCGGCTTACGGGTTGAGTGCTCTAACCACTACACCACGCGGACTACTAACTACCTACCTAGGTGTTGCTATGTCCGAATTTTAATTGTAGATTTGAATTATTAAAGTAATGTAAAATAATAATATAGAAAAATTTAAATAATAGTAAAAAGCTAAATATCATAAAAAATATAAATGTAAAGAAAAATTTAAATTCAATATATAAAAAAATGTATAATTTATTCTTCTAATAAAAAAAATAATTTTTTTTCTATAAATTTTACAATTTATAAAACTGCAAATTTTAATAATTAAATATTTCAAATGTGCATTTAAAATTTGGATCAGTGTTATGCCGATTTTCAAGCAATTTGCTTAGGCGGCTGCTCGATTACTACTATATGTCTCGCTTGACGAAACTTGTACGAGTATTTTGACATAGGAGAAATTCAAAGAGAAAAATTAGGCGATAACATCAAAAAAACAATTCTGCATTCAGTTCTTCTACTCAAACCTCCATACATATTTCCACTAACCAAAGGGAAAAATCAGAACAGAAGATTCCAAGAAAAATGGATTACGGATCCTGCCTCTGGGCTTCCTTTCTTGGCTTACGCTAAAAAGAAGACGCAGTTTATTGTAAGCCATGCCTTTTTATTTTTTCATTAAGGTGTTGGAAAAGAAGGTCACGAAGCTCCTGGTAAATTAGTCAGTTGTAGATTCAGAGATTGGAAGAAAGCCAAAGAAACATTTTCAAAACATGCAACCACTGAGTATCTCAAGGCATGTGTTGTATAAGCTGAACATTTTATGAGTATAGTTTCAAGAAAAGAAAATGACGTTTACTCACAGATTAACAAGCAAAGGATTAGCGAAAAGGAAGAGAATAGATTAGCACTAAAGCTCATCATTGAAACCATACTTTTTTGCGCCGAACAAGAGCTGGCGCTCAGGGGAGATAAGGACAGTGAACCTCTCTCCTTAGAAAAACTTGACGTAAAGACAGAAAATTTTGTGCGCTAATAAGGTTTAGAGCATGTTCAGGAGATGAAAATCGAAAAAAGCGTGTCGTTAATTGCGGCATAAATGCTACATACATAAGTCCGGGGATACAGAATGAGATTATTCAAATCTGTTCAAACTTAGTGATGGAAGAGATAGTTTGAAGAATCAATAATTCCGATTGCTTTTCCATACAGTGGATGTTTTGGCCACGGAGCAACTTTCATTATGTATTCGATATGCTGAAATACGAGAAGACGCTCTAGTGACACGAGAAGATCAGCAGAAAATGTTGCGAAAGTTATTTTAGAGAAATGCTTTGTGTTGAAACTGATTATGAATAAGTGTGTAGGACAATGCTATGATGGAGCTCCTTTAATGGCTAGCCATTTAAGTGGAGTTCAAACATGAATTCGAGAAAAAGACCGAAAGACAAGGTACTTTCATTGTGCTAGTCATAGGTTGAACATTGTGTTGAGCAATATATTTTCTAACTCCTCTGTCAGAAATTGTCATGGAACAATTTCTGAAATAACAAATCTCTTCAGAAACAATACTTCTGCATATAATATTTTACAGAAAAATATCAGTGAGTTTGTACCAGAGTCCAAAAGGAGAACGTTGATAAGATCATGTGAGACTCGTTTCATCAAAAGATATGACAGTGTTTTAACATTTCTGAGTAATTTCATCCAATAGTGGCTAGCTTAGAGGAAATTTCAGTAAGGCCAGTAAAAGTCTCTTCTTCAGCTTCAACATTCTTGGGTGCAATTGAAAAAAGTGACTTCATTGTCAGTATGTTTGGTTGCACAAAACTGTTCACCCTTACTTTGCCCTTAGGAGAAAAGTTTAGATATGGCAGCAAAAATGAACCGTGCTAAAACATTATTAAAGCCTTTGGAAGTTCTGAGAAAAAATGTAATCAAAATATTTCCAGAAATGTTTGGCTCAGCAACGTCCATCTCTGTAGAAATATTACATTGCAACTTGAAAATTTCTAGGCTTAACTTAAAGCAAAAGCATCGGGCAAACCCAGAAACTAACTTGGCTGAGGAGAATGGCTATATTTTTACCATGCTTGAAATTACTTCTGAGACGTTCAAGCTAAATGAAGATATCTGAGCCAGCTTTTAAATTTTCCTACCTGGATTTACAAGTGTAATGTGACGCCTACGCCCGGGAATCGAAGTGATTCCGATCCCGAACCCTTGCACCCGGCCAGATGGGTATGACCTCGAAATGCAAGCGGACTTCATCTTTCGTGCGGATATCGTTGCGCAGAAAATTTTTTTTTTTCTCTCTCCAAATATTTAGATCTGTGGATTTAAATATTTGAAACATAATATTAATCAAAACCCCGACACATTTCGAGGCATATCCATCTGGGAATGCCCCCCCTCCACCGTGGCCATCGAAACACGACAAATGGAAATGCCCATTGCCGCCATGTGGCGTTCCATTCCGCACATCTGTTTTGTCGGGGGTTATCGGATGGACAGTCCGGCGCCACGAGGAAAAGAAATGGCGGGAAATAACAGAGATTTTTAGTTGTCAACGAAAAATTATATTCTTGTACGATTGACTGTTTTAAAAAGGAACTAAAATTCCGAGGTGTTTTTGTGAATAATAGATCGTTTGGAGAAAATTGCAAATCCCGGAAAGTTGGCAAAGTTTTCTCGATCTTCGCTATCGCCGCGAGTTTCATAAGAATGTCACGGCGACGATAAAATTTGAATAAGAAATTCTTTATCGTTCTAATTTCTGTTTGCCATCATCTGGTCTTGTGCATAAGAAGTTGGAGCAGTTTTCGATAATTTCGAGATTGAAATACTGAGACATATGAAACAGGCACAACGGTAAATATACGTGAAGTATTTTTGAAAACTTTAAAATAGAACTGATTCGGTCCTGATAGCTTTCTACATATGTGATAATTGGCAGTTTTTTTGACGCAGCTGAATATTGAGGCTATGTTGATAATGTGCCATAGCGATATTTTGGTAATTTTCACAATAAGAATATTTCATAGATGTAGACCTTGATTTGTTCTAGCAGTCAAATATAAAGATCGTGGCTGACGAATCCAAGCTAAGATGCAGTTACTTTCGGAATATACTAGCAATTGAGAAAAGATTGTTGGCATCAGCGTTGAGTTGAAACGGGAGCAGAAATAACAAAGCCCTCTAGCAATTTCTCGCGGAAAACTTACACCGATGAAACAAGCAAAGTTATATTTCGTGTAAATCAATTCAATTGCTGCGGATAAACAAAGTCAGAAATGCTAAAATATATAACAACAAATACCGCTCATGAAATTTGTGCATCAAAATATCGACCGTACTTTATTCACAACCGCCTTCGGCCAGACACGAGCAACATAAGACCTGGTATGCGATTAATTTAGTTAGTATTACAATATTGCAATACGGTAGCAATTCGTTGGCACTTAAACCTGTCGAGTAAACTGAAGAAAAGGAATGATTTTAATAGTAAATGCTACTATAGTCTTCACCGGGAAGGGTTGCGTATATTAATTATTGTGAAATAGTTACCTTGAGAGAATTTCCCAGAATATGCAGTTGGTAAGCTAGTATGTACTAGACTTTAACTGATAGGCGCGCTTAAGTGCATGTCGGTCGCATGCCCGGGATTCGGAATCGTATCTACCCAATTTTATGCTTCAGATCTTCAACGTTTAGAGCCCGAATACACCTGTAGAGGTCTTTTGGCTCGGTGAAATGTGGTACATAATAAAACAATTAGTCAAATTAAAACATATATAAACCAATTGTTGCTTCACTTTCTCGAAATTTCAACTCTGAGGTGCTCAAATCTGCAAGTTACAAATTGATTTCATTAATTAATCTATTCGAATGTCAAATAAGTCATTGATCTAAAACTTCGCTCCTGTAGATGTAGGATAATAATCCCACGGCCAAGATAGTAGGTAGCTAGGTAGAATATTAGCTAGCTAGGAAAATTAGCGTGTTGATCTGCTTTAGATTATTTCAAATAAATACCATTACATAACCTAAGACCAACCCCAATTGTTCCAAAATATTTTTAAAACAAACAAGGGGTTAGTTCATAATCAAGTCTTAGTAACAAAAACAAAGATGAATGCAAAAAAACTTCTTTCATAATGATGCAATACAGGAACCTGGCGACGATTCATCATCTTTTATTTCTGTATGGGCAGTAATTCAACTTTTGGAAACATATTTGCTTGGGAAAGCTATTTAATTATTATGTTCTTAATTCAGGTTTGGTTCAGTATTATTGTTTCATTAAAGATTACTTCAACGGAAAGTTGACAGTTGTGAAGAACTTAAAGCAATCATTTATACTTCAAAGTGGATACCAGTGAAAGGCTTTGTGCCTTTAGTGTTATGATTGACCCTTATTTTTAGCTACATTTCACTAAAGCCATCTGCGAAAGCACACATTATGATCGAAGTCACCTGCGTTTCTAGAACATATACTGGGTTTCTTGCCTTTGAATTCATTCTTTTGTAAGGGCATATACAAAGCAGGACAAGGAGATTAAAACTGAGCTATACCTTATTGTTTTTTTTATGTTTCTACAATTGACCAAATAAATTATATTGCTAAGCATAGCACGAAAGAATCAATTTCAAAGACAGAAAATGAAAAATAAATACAGCTTTCGTTATAGTGTTGATAAAATATTAATTTAATTTGTTTGATATTTGTATTCCTGGGCGAAGAAGAGTTAAGTAATGAACATATTATTTAAAATGAAAAAAAAAAACGTTATTATTTGTAAGAAAACAACAATCTTTAGGAAGTCGGGAAATTTGAAACATGAGTGCACACAAATTTCCTTAGTTCTTTCTACTGAAGTTTAACAACAATTAGGATAAATATATATAGAAGAATATACAATCGAACGCGGTCGTTAACTATTGAGAGAAAATTTTCTATCTCTCGATTCATTGATGTTAATCGGTTGTTTTCGAATTCCGCTTTCAAAAATTGATTATTTTACCGGCATTGAATACAGTTAAAAAAAAAAATATATACACAAGGAAACTTTTGAATATGAAAGCACACACACTTTTGTAATAAGAACTTACGAACTGCATATTACTCTATTTTATACTATTAAATTAAAACTTAACTATTAAAAATATAAGTTCTTAGAAATAGAACAAATCAAAACAAACGCGATAATGGAGATCATGTTATTATCAGCATACTTTTGAAAATCGGAAGACAAAATCGTTGAAAATTTAGATCCCCTATTTTTGTAACTAGTATAAACTAATCTCGTTGAAATTTGGTCATAATTTCGGATACATTTAAAATTCACATTGTAATATACACCCTACGGTTTATTCTATTTATTTTCATCATTAAGATTAATCAATTACGAGTTGAAACATTAAAAATTGTTCCTTATTTGCATGTCCGCACAACCTAGAAAACAAACCAATATAATGAACAATGTTTTCAAGTATTAAGTATGAATATGTTAATTAATTTTATATACAAGTACCTTGCTTAATATTCAATTGAATATATACACGCACGTAGGAGTATGTGTCGGAGCAAAAAGAATAACAATAACAAACACATTCATACATCAGGCATAATTTTGTATCAAAAGTTAATCGGCGATGATAGTTTGCTTATGTAGTGTAATCCATTACGTATCTTGAAAATTTCAACCGTACTATACACAAGTTTAATATGTAATTTAAGTCTTATCATTCAATATAAATCCTTAATACGTTCAATTGTTGAAATTTAATTAGGAAAAGCATAGAAAATATTAAAATGAATTGCTAAATTTAACCACGACTTTCCTTTTCAGCGGTTCTTCTTTTTCAGCGGGAAGAGTGAGTGCAGGGTAGGTATGCCGTCGCGAGGGTAGGGTTTCGACAAATCCGCTGAGGTCGGTTTCGCGTCGCGCGCGGTACGCGGTACCTTTGTTGTTTTGTCATTTTATTTAGAGTAGTTTTCGTCGGGTTGAGTTAGAGTAGTATACTTTTCGGTACCGCGTCGAAACTTCGGGAACGCGAAATGAAAATTAGATCTTGTATTCTTGACTGGTTATAAGAAGAAGTACGGAGTAACGTAAAGTAGGTTTCTTCTCCGTATGGTTTTGTTTGATAACGCGTTTGGAAAACGGGCATGTTCAGGTGGCTGAAAATATTGTAATTGAGCGTAACCCATTCGGAGACCCGCGACCGAAATCCTCTCCGAACTAGCTGGCCGACAAGCAGCCACCGCGTGAATGGGTTACGGTGCACAGATTGGTTGACCTGTTGGTACCATCCGTTGGCACTACTCAGACTTAATGTCTAGAACCGATGAGAGGTCGGTTCCGCGTTTGGACTTAAAATGGTTACAAATCATTACACAAGTCTGGAGAAAATGAACCATTTGAAAAAACTTTCAATATATTTTGAGAGTGATGCTTCACTTGATGTTGTTAAGGCTGAATATGCAATGTGATTTAATGTAACAACAATAATGACGAAATTCATTGTCTTTTGACAGTGTTGGCTACACTACAAGTGGCCTCATGCTCTTGTCCAGTTGAACACTGATAAAACTGAAATGAGACAGTGGTAGAAACAGCTTGATATTTTGGAATTAAGTTGGCGATTCGCTGTCATATTTATAGAGGGGTTAAAATTTCTTTTTCAGTTTTCAACTTCAGTAAAAGCTTATGATGTAACTTTAATGACGAACATAAATTTAGCAAAATTATTGTTAAATTTGTATTTTCTACAGTTTCAGTCAGTTATTGTTACTAATATTGAATAGCCTGAAAAGTATTTAGCCCTTTTTTGTTATTTTTGATTGAATATTTCTTTTATTTAAAATGGATTTGATTTAAGTACATATTGTCCATTATTATCTAGAACTTTTTCCATTTTTTGGGCACAGCCATTATTCCATCTGTGTAGAACTTCTGTAATTTATCGGCAAAAGTCCCTTTTTGAAGTGCATTTCTTTTCATTAAAGAAGTTATGCAGAGACCGATACAAATAGTAGTCTGATGGTGCAAGGTCTGGAATATACGGTGGATGCATCAAAACTTCCCAGCCAAGATCTGTCAATGTTTGCCGGGCCATCGAAAATGTGTGTGGTCTGGCATTGTTATTATGGAAGACAACGCTCTTTCTATTTATCAATTCTGGCCGTTTTTTGGAATTGCTTGTTGCAATCTGGTTAATTGCTGACAATACAGAGCCAAATATAGTGTTTGGCCACGTTCTAGCACCTCATGATAAACAATTCCCTTCCAATCCCACCATACACACAGCATAACCTTATTTGATGTCAATCCTGGCTTTGAAGTCATTTGTGATGATTCACTTTTTTTTACCCCGATCTTTTTTGAACGACATTCTCGTATCTTATCCATTTTTCATCGCCCGTAATGATTTGCTTCAAAAATGGCTCGATTTCGCTGCGTGTTATTAGCATTTCGCAAATGGAAATTCGGTCGGTTAAATTTTTTGTGTTAATACATTCGGCGCCCAAACGTCGAGATTCTTTGTGTATCCAGCCTAACGCAAATGGTTCAAAACTGTTTGGTGATGGATATTCAGTTCCTTAGCAATGTCATGGCTCTTATGTATCGGTCTTCTTCAATTTTTTGTAAGATTTCATCGACTTTTTCAGTGATTTGTCGACCTGAGCGAGGTGTATCTTTGACATCAAAATTTTCAGAACGAAAGCGAGCGAACCATCTCTTGGCTGTGGCTTTTGATGAAATATCTTGACCGTAGACACCACAAATTTTTTCACGAGCCTGTGATGCATTCTCACCTTGATCGTAGTGATATTGTAAAATATAAGGATTTTTTTCAGAAATTTCACTCATTTTAAATGAATACAGCTTCTGACACGAATGACGAAATACAAAACTGTCCAGATGAAAATTGTAGACTGGAATGTCATCTTTCAAACGCATGCCAGTTTGACTCGATCTGATTGCTTTTTCCCGACATAAATATGACAACAAACACCATCTAGTGACAAAAAAGGCTCAATACTTTTTAAGAATATTCAATATTTTATTTTGAGTTGAAAATTCTTAGGCTTAACTCAATGCAAAAGTATCGGGTCAAGCTAAATGAAGACATCTTAGCCAGCTTTCAGATTCTACTACCTAGATTTACAAGTCTGGAGAAAATAATCCATTTGGAAAAACGTTCAATATGTATTGAAAATGATGCTGCACTTGATGCTGTTAAGGCTGAATAATCAATGTGATGTAATGTAACACCATCAATGAAGAAAGATGACGAAGTCTTATGAGTGTTGGGGCAATGTGATAAAACTTATTATCGATCAATTCATTCCCTTTTGACTGTGTTGACTACACTACCAGTTACCATATGCAGCGTAGAAAGATCTTTTTGTACCATGGTAAGAGTGAAAAGTGTGTCTAGAAGTTGAATGACCGATCAGCGATGAAACCTATCCCTCATCAAATAAATATTGAACCAGAAAAATTCTTGACCAAATGGCAGCTAAGAAGAAAAGGCGACTGTTACTGTAAGTAATTACTGAACGAAGACGTTAAAAAGTGATATTTAATTTTGAGTCACAAGTAAGCTTTGTTATCACGTACTAATTAAAAATCGTAGAAAATATTAAATATACCGAGAAAATAACAAAAATCCAAAAATGTCTATTTCAAAAGTTACACTAACACTAACACTTTCTATATCTACACAGTAATTTTAAAGTCAATTTATCAAATTCTTTTCCAGTTGAATATGGATAAAACCAGAACGAGACAGTGATAGAAACAGTTTGATATTTTGAAATTAATTTAATGATTCGCTGTCAATTCGTATTTACAGAGCGGTTGCAATTTCTTTTTCAGTTTTCAACTTCAGTAAAAGCTTAGGATGTAGCTTTAATGTTGGAAATGAATTTTTCAAAATAATTGGTAAATTAGTATTTTCTGTCATTTTAGTCAGTTGTTGTTACTATAGGGGTACCGGTTAATTTGTGCGGTTTTTATCAGATGGCGTAACTTGATTTTTATTCCACCTTTCCAAATATGTGTTGGAAAGCTACTGTCATATAGTTTCAGAATCAGTATGTGTCATTTAACTGAAGCGTAAACAACAATACTTTTTTTTTACTCTGAAAATGTCGAATTTCGTACCGAATTAAGTGTTTTTGCGGGAAGTACTACTTCATTGAAGAAAAAGGCTGCCGAAAGTCATCATATTATGGTGGAAGTGTAAAGTGCGCATGTTCTAGCTGAGCGTATGTGCCAGAAGTGGTTTGCATGGTTTAAAAGTGGCAATTTCGACTTGGAGGACGATGAACGGCCTAGACAGCCAAAAAAATTTGAAGATCACGAATTGGAGACATTGCCCGACCAAGATCCATCCCAAACTTGCAAAATCACTTGGCGTCGCTCAAAAACAAAAACTGCACGAATTAACCAGTACCCCAATTAATATATAGACAATTTAGCAAACGATAACATGGTCTTTGAAAGCCTTGCTTTGTTAGAAAAAATTAATATTGGGTGTACAACTCAATAACCAGAATTTGACGCTAGATGTCCGTACTAACAAATATCGTCAAAGCTAGAAGTTTATATATATACGAGGTGTGTTCAAAAAGAATCGCGAATTTTGAATTTTCGCGGGTTACGTATATTCGAATTTCGATTTTTTTGTGGGGTTATGTTGGTACTCATGTTTGTCACTTATGCCGACAAGCTCGGCCATTTTGAATGTTCACTTAATTGGTGATAGCTGCTTTACTTGCACGTGTTTTCAATCGTCTTCGATTTTTACTTATTCAAAAAAATGGATCAAAGAACGTGTATCAAATTTTGTGTGAAAAAAGAAATTAAGTGCGCGGATGCATTCCGTATGTTGACTGTGGCATACGGAGAAGCTACCTTGGACCGAAGCAACGTTTATTGGTGGTACAAAATGTTTTTAGAAGGCCGAGAAGATGTGAACGACGAAGAGCGTGCCGGACGCCCGAGCACTTCAACAACAGACGAAAAAATTAATGAAGTGGAGAAAATGGTATTGGCCAATCGTCGAATCACCGTTAGAGAAGTTGCTGAGGACCTAAACATATCGATTGGCTCGTGCCATTCGATTTTTATCAACGATTTGGGCATGAGACGGGTCGGCGCGAAATTCGTACCAAAATTGCTCAATTGCGACCAAAAACAGCAACGCATGAACATTGCTAATGAGATGTTAAACTCTGTCCGCGACGAACCAAATTTGCTCCAGAGGGTCATAACTGGTGACGAATCGTGGGTTTATGGTTATGACGTGGAAACCAAAGCTCAATCATCTCAATGGAAGCTGCCGCATGAACCAAGACCGAAAAAAGCGCGCCAAGTTCGGTCGAATGTGAAAGTTTTGCTGACAGTTTTCTTCGATTGCAGGGGCGTGGTGCATCATGAGTTCTTACCACAGGGAAGAACAGTCAATAAGGAATATTACCTGCAAGTTATGCGCAATTTGCGCGAAGCAATCCGCGAGAAACGCCCGGATTTGTGGGAGAACAAAAATTGGCTTTTGCACCACGATAACGCCCCTGCTCACACATCGTTGCTTGTGCGCGACTTTTTGGCCAAAAACAAAACACTTATAATGCCGCAGCCACCGTATTCCCCAGACCTGGCCCCCTGTGACTTTTTCTTGTTTCCTAAACAGAAGAGGCCCATGAAAGGACGACGTTACGCTACGCTTGACGAGATAAAGACGGCATCGAAGGAGGAGCTGAACAAGATACAAAAAAATGATTTTTTTAAGTGCTTCGAAGATTGGAAATACCGTTGGCACAAGTGTATAATATCTCATGGGGATTACTTTGAAGGGGACAAAATAGATATTCATGAATAAATAAATAATTTTTGAAAAAAAAACAAAATTCGCGATACACACCTTGTATGTCATTTTGAAGGTACATTTGACAGGTATCAAAATCAGTTAACAAAATAATTTTATCTTGTGTGCATCATTATCATTTTTCATGATGAATAACTTCGAAAATTGGAGAAAAAGACAGCATTTGCGGGAGGCTCTGTTGGTTCTTTTTTTTGCAAAGAAAACTGCTGCGGAAAGTCATCGTTTGCTTGTAAAAGTTTATAGTGACGATGCTTTAGCGAAAACACAGTGTTTTGAATCGTTTCATTGCTTCAAAACTGCCGATTTTGACATCAAAGACAAAGAACGCACAGGACAGCCAAAAAAGTTTGAAGATGAAAAATTGGAGACGCTACTCGATGAGGATTCGTGTCAAACGCAAGAAAAACTTGCCAAATTGTTGGAAGTGACTCAGCAAGCCATTTTAAAACGTTTGAAAGCCGCTGGATACATTCAGAAGCAAGGTGATTGGGTCCCCCATGAATTGAAGCCGAGAGACGTTGAACGGCGCTTCTGTATGTCTAAAATGCTGCTTGAGCGCCATAAAAAGAAATCATTTTTGCATCGGATCGTATCTGGAGATGAAAAATGGATCCATTGTGGCAACCTCAAGTGCAAAAAGCCATACGTGAAGCCCGGCCAAACAGCCAAACAGCCAAACCAACGGCGAAGCCAAATATCCATGGCGCCAAGGTTATGCTGTGTATTTGGTGCGATCAGAAGGGGCCGTTATATTATGAGTTATTGAAATCGGACCTGTTTGGTCCGATCACAGGTGGCTTGTACCGAACACAATTAATACGTTTGAAGCGTGCCATCATCGAAAATACGCCCGGAATATGTGACCAGACACGAGGCTTTAATTTTTCATCATGACAACGCTCGGCCGCATGTTGCAAGACCCGTGAAAAGCTATTTGGAAAATAGTGGATGGGAAGTTTTGGTACACCTGCCTTATAGTCCGGACCTTGCTCCGTCTGACTTTCATTTATTTCATTCGATGCAGAACGCCCTCACCGGAATACGCTTCACTTCAGAGCAAGGCATACGAAATCGGATGGATTCGTTTTTGGCCGCCAAGCCGGCGCAATTTTTTTGCGATGGAATTCATAAATTGCAAAAAGATGGGGAAATGTTGTAGCTTTTGATGGACAATACTTTGAATAAAATATATTGTAAGATATTTCCACAATAAAGCATCAAATTTCGATAAAAAATTCCGGCTATTAAGTTGTACACCCAATAAAAAATGTTATTCTTTACTGTTGTAACATTTTCTGTGGGGGACTATAGAAGGATAGAAGTGACGACCATAAAGACAAAAATATTTTCATAGTTTTAGACCACAAAGTATAGCAAAAAAATTGATCTAATGGATCAAATTTTCCACCCTCCAAACTGTTCTGTTCCGCAGGGGGAATGCCAGTCTACAAGACCACTCTTGGAGGCTAGCATTCTTTGGGGAGTACCGCCCCCACGTACGCGAGGAAATTCCCGCAGAGAGAAAGCCGGTCGACAAGAACATTCTTGAAGGCTAGCATTCTTTGGGGGGTGCCGCCCCCACGGACCCGAGGATATGGGGGGTGCCGTGAGGTTCCCTCCTGGGATGACAGGTAACGACTCTGATTGTATCTAGACTACGCTTTGGACAACGAACTGGAATTGACGCTTTGGGCTGGCGAATGTGATGGGTTGGACCTAGTTGCTTTGCACAGTAGCGCCGAGGTGAAACTCATGTGTGAACAGGTCCAATCCAACTATCATACCGTCTCCGTCCCAGTAAAACCTTGGCAGGCCTCGGAGTACGTTCGAAGTTCGCACCATTGGGTTGGTGGTGTAGGTTCGGTTGAGACGGACTCCCAATTAGCGCTGGTCTGGCTCTGAGGACTTGTCCCCATAAGTGCTTGTGCCAACCCTCACATGGCCTCCCTGCTCTGCAAAGATAACCATGGGACCAAAAAGGCGACTACACACACGAACGGAGATAGCGGCTCCGAGGGGGGACCCAACAAAACTGGAGCAATCAAAAGACCAAAAAATCCAAAAAAGGAAATAAAAAAAAAATAGCAACGACGACGCAACCAGCGGTTGCAGCCACGATGTCAACAGTACATCGAGAGCTGTACTAACCACGAAAAAAACGAAGACTAACACGACGACAGTGACGGTAGACGAAAAACGGAGAACAGCAGACAGTCTGGTGCAGACTGAGATTCCTGCGACGTTTGGGCACAGCAAAAAAATTATGCGAACGCCCAAGCGTCCTATTAAGGAGAAGCAGGAGACTCGGCAGGATGCTTCAGGTGTTCGAGCAGTGAAAGATAACATAAAGAGCACCGAAAATTCGATTGCCACCGCTGCGATCGTTACTAAAGCGACCGATGCAAGGGTCACAAATCCCAACATTGCAACGAAAAATCCAGAAGCAAACGAGGAGATTACGGCACTAAAAGCAAAGAGTGACCAGACACCGCGTGATTGTACCGCCAACATTGAAAATGTGGCGGAAGCACTGCACTCGGAAACAGAACGCGAAAACCTCTCCCAAGGATGGTTGCAAGGTACAATTGCGGCCCAGCGATATGAAGAAGAAAGACTACTTTGAAAAGCGGGAGATGTTCTGAAACGAATACAAGCTGCATGCGACTCCCCAAAAATTAGCAAAGTAGCAAAGGAAGGGCTCCTTGAACTAGAGGAGCTCCTAGATCTCATAGGGCACTATCGGAGGAGCTGGTTAAGGGCCGAAGATGAACAGAAGGCTAAAGAGACACTTGGGGCAAAATCTAAAGGCGACATGCAGATAGCACCAGCATTAAAAGTCAATAAAAGAATGACGTCTAGCCCAATCCAAGGCGATCGGGATAAAAAAAGGAAGGAAGAGGCACTTGACGGGCGTGGAGCACTAGATCAGGGGTTCCAGACAGTGCTTACAAAAGGAGCGAAGAAAGCCGCAAAGAAACTCCTTCAAAAAAAGCCAGAAAATAAAATTTGCATGGACGCCCACCAAGAAAAAGGACCTGATGCAGAACAGGAAAGGCAGAAGCCCCGACGAAGACCCCGGCAGCAGGCACTGCTTGTAAAGCTCCAAGATGGCCGATCCTGCGCGGAGGTGCTGTGGGACATCAGGGGAAACGTAAGGCACGAAGACACCAATACTACCATTAAAGTAGTACGACCAACGCGGTCGGGCCACATACTGATCGAATTTGGAGCAGAGGTCGGCAATTCTATGACGCAGTAAAGAAAGTCCTTGGCAAAAGCGCAACTATAGCTCCGCTCGAGCCGATGGCAACGATCGAAATACGGGACATTGACAGCGTGACGGATCTGGCCGAGGTAGAAGAGGCCATCAAACGGGAGTTCCCTAGCGTGGGAAGGATCAAAGCAAGACTGACACCAGAAAACAACAGGGGACAACGCATGGCCATAGTCGACTTGACCAAAAAGGACGCCAAACAATTCCTGAACAAGGGCAAAGTACGAATAGGGTGGGTTGTCTGTAGGATACGGCGAAGAGCAGCGCCTCTTCAATGTTTCAAATGCCTTGTTTATGGTCACACCACACAAGTATGCAAAGGACCCGATAGGAGTTCCCTATGTTACAAATGCGGTGAAATGGGACATAAAAGAAAAGAGTGTACGAAGGAGGCACACTGTATTCTTTGCAAGGATGCTGATACAAAACCTGATTTTGGACACGTCTTGGGATCAGGAAAATGCCGGGTGTTCCAGGAAGCCTTAGCCAAGGCCAAATCAGAGCTTCGATGACCCGCATCCTGCTGCTAAACCTGCACCGCAGTTCAACTGCCCAAAATCTGCTTGAGCAGTTTGCGAGGGACATGAAAGCCGACTTCTAGCTGCTGAGTGAGCAACAACATAGTAAAAGTCCTGCATTATGGTATTCTGATGAAACTGGTACTGCTGCCATCTGGGTTCGGAACAGTGACTTTCCAGCGGAGAGTCGTGGACGGGGGGATGGTTTCGTGTGGGTTCGGCGCTCAGTGATCACCTTCTTTAGTGTGTACCTAACGCCTAATGAGTCGATATCATCTTTCCAAGCCAAGCTTAATGCTTTGGAGGGCGCTGTCTCGAATGCAGAGGGCAAAGTGCTCGTTGGGGGCGACTTCAACGCTAAAGCAATCGAATGGGGCATGCCTCAGACGGATCCGCTGGGAAAACGAATCCTGGAAATGGCAGCCAGGACGGCCCTCATCGTACTTAACTCCGGAAATACGCTGACTTTCCGCCGTATCGGCTGTGAGGGAACCATACCGGACGTGACAATCGCCTCGGAGTCCTTAGTACGAAGGATACACAACTGGAAAGTATTAGAGGACTACTCAGCCAGTGATCATCAGTGGATTCTACTTGAGATAAGTGATGCTCTCTCCCGACGTCCGTGCTCACGTCCTTCCACAACTGGATGGAACATCGGAAGGATGGACGTCGAGAGGTTCGTCAAGGTTCTCACAGCAGGTGAGCCGCTGCAGTGAGATTCGGAGGGGACGGAAGAACGGGCAGCTGAAGACGTCGTGAACTCTACTATGAGCATCATTACGACTGCTTGCTGCGCTTCTATGCCCCGTCAAAGACCCCGGCATGGCAAGCCCCCAGTGTACTGGTGGTCAACTGAAATCGCTGAAAAGCGAAGGGAGTTTCACAAGCTTCGACGTGAGGCTCAACGGGTGCGGAGCCCTGATGAGGCATGTGAGCTGGTGGCAGCATATAAGTCGGCCAGGAAATGCCTCCGCAAGCTGATCAACAGTAGCAAGGCTCGCTGCTGGCAAGACCTAGTGGACGATGTGAACAAGGATACGTGGGGCCTTGGCTACAAGCTGGTCATGGGAAAACTTGGTGCCCTACGGAAGCCTTGTATACATGACGCGGAAAAGATGGACGCGATAGTGCGGGGACTCTTCCCCGCCCATCCTGTCCGTGTTGACGCTGTCCGTGGTGAAACAGCAGTAGAGTGCCCACTCTTCACACAGCTGGAGGAGGCAGTTCTCTCATTGAAAACGAGGAAGGCTCCAGATCCAGATGGTGTTCCAGCTGAGGTGTTGCGGCTCGTCTATCACCATTGTCCTGACTTGCTGCTCAGCACATTCAACACTTGCCTACGGTACGGGGTTTTCCCGGTACGATGGAAGGTGGCGAGGCTCGTGCTGATCAGCAAGGGGAAAGAAAATCCCGGATCGCTGCCTGCATACCGCCCGTTATGCATGCTAGACCCGGCTGGAAAAGTGCTAGAGAAACTCATCAAGGGAAGACTCACTGACGCGATTCGTGCTGCTGGGGACCTATCTCCTCGGCAGTACGGCTTTAGAGCAGGACGTTCTACCATTGATGCGATTGCAGAGGTGGTGAGCGCGGTCCAAAAGGCAGAGGCTTATAGTCACACCAAGTGACGGATCGTCCTGTTGGTGACACTCGACGTCAGGAATGCCTTCAACTCCGCTAGATGGGTGGATATTCTTGATACGCTGGAAAGCTCTTTTCAAGTTCCAAAATATCTAATGCGGCTTTTGAGGAACTACCTTAAGGACCGAAGCCTGCTCTACGACACGACACAGGGCAAACGAAGGATGGAAATTACATCGGGTGCTGCCCAGGGATCTATCCTTGGTCCGGACCTGTGGAACGTGTCTGACGACGGGCTACTGAGACTTGAGATGCCAGATGAGTCGCGCTTGGTCGGCTATGCGGATGATGTTGCGGCTCTGGTCGCTGGACGCACCGTTGAACAAGCGCAACTTAGGCTAGGTATGCTAATGCGCCGAGTGAGGGACTGGATGACTGCTCGCGGGCTGAGTTTAGCACTGGAGAAAACCAAAGTGGTCATCTTGACAAAAAAGAGAATCCCTAGAGTAAGGATGATCAGTATTGGAGACATACGAATTGAATCGAAGCCAGCGGTGAAGTTCCTGGGGCTACTGATCGACTCGAAGATGAGTTTCTCTGAGCAAATCAAGGCAACGGCTGAGAAGGCTGCTTCGGGAATATCGGCTCTGAGTTGACTTATGGCCAACGTAGGGGAGCCCAGTCCATCAAGAAGACGCCTCCTGATGAGTGCTGTAGGGTCAGTGCTACTGTACGGAGCAGAGGTATGGGGCGACGCTCTCAGCAAGGAGGTATACCAGAAACGTTTAGTGGGTGCAGAGAAGAGGAGCACTGAGAATTGCATCTTCCTATCCAACACTCTCCGACTCGGCGGTGAGAGTGATTGCAGGCGTGATACCTGTCGCCCTCCTTGCTAGAGAGCGCCGCGCTATTTACCTGCGCCGAAACGAGGATGCAAGGGAGATAGTTGTCCACGAAGAGAGACAGCGCTCACTCAACGATTGGCAGCAGTCTTGGGTGAATTGCACGAAGGGAAGGTGGACTGCGCGCCTCATCCCGGATGTGAGACCGTGGCTAAATCGAAGGCATGGTGAGACTGACTTCTATCTGACCCAGCTTTTGTGCGGGCACGAGTGTTTTCAGTCTTACCTGCACAAAATCGGTAAGTCACGGTCCCCTGATTGTCGGTTTTTCCCAGGAGAGGAGGACAATGCCTGTCACACATTTTTTGCGTGTACAAAATGGGTCAGGCTGCGAAGGGAACTCTACAGGGGGACGGAAGAGCTCACCCCGGATAATATAGTTGCGGTGATGCTCGAATCGGTTAACAAATGGAACCAGGTGGCACATTATACTCGGGCAGTCCTAAAATATAAAAGGGACACACAGCAGCCAGGGGCGCTGCGGCTGGGGATCGCTATTCTGGTAATTCCTCTTCCCCTCTCCCCTCCCGCTAGGAAAGGGATTCTCCAGCTTGAAGGCGCTCCATGGCGTAACAAAACGAGACCTGGCGCGAAGTAATGTGCCAAACGGTTCCAGGCTGGGTTCTCAGGTTGACAGGGGAGGTGTTTAGTGGGTAGTCCAGTCGCGCATGGGAGTCCCACACTCTGTGCATAAATAGCATACCACAAAAAAAAAACTGTTCTGTAGAAAGATAATTCTGGCTACGTGCCTGGTTCCGTCCAAATTTTGAGGCCAATCACAAAAAAAAATATCCTCTCCCCAATATACAGCTACATGGAGATCATGGACAGGACTTTTACTTGTCTAGAAACACAAAAAAAAAGTGAAATCTTTGATTTGAACTTTGGGCAGAATAATAATTGAATAAAACATCTTAAAAATATTTATTTGTGACAAAAGCAATTACTTGCCATCACATATAAACTGAAGCTGCCAGGATATTACAGACAAAATAATAATTGCATATTATCATGCTGGTCTCTGAGGATTTTGACGAAGTTTTTACTTTTGATTTTGTTTTCGCAATTGTGATGCCGAAATTCCGGACACAAAACCATTGGCGTCATTGGCTTAATTGATTTTATGAGCACCTGGCTAAATATTTGATTTAAAAAAATGTAACACGAGGTAAATTATAACTTGGATTATTTGATGACCGTATGCAAATTTCAAGCATAATTTATGCTTTTGCAAATATTTACCGAACCAAGCATTTTAAATCTTATGCCTTCCAAATATTTACACCCACAATTTAAGTGGAATCAAATATTGTTTGCATATATATATTATCTGTCGCGTGCTGAAAAAGAAACTACATTCCCGCTGAACTATCACTATGAATTCTAACTTTGTAGAAAACACCTGGACTTGCGCAACCAAGTGAAGATTAGATATAAGTAAACAACCAGCGGAATCTCCCCCTAAAGATGTTTTCAACACGTGGCCAAGGCAATTGACTCCCCTCGACATGATTACGATTGAAGCAACAATTTAGCGTACGCGGTTTCGAGTAAGTACGGGTATCTGAGGTAAGAATGAGTTCAGCGGAAAAGTAATTGAAAATGAGGTGTTCTCTGAACCGGAACTTAATGCAATGGTTTTGTTCCGCGCGTCTTTTCAATCTTCTTTGCAAAGGTAATGACCGGCCAGTACCGCTTGAAAAACTTTAGCAACCTGCAACCTGTTCACATATTGCTCAGTCCACTGAGCACCGATCCGTCACAATAAAGCACTTTCTCAAATGTGAACAGTTGAAAGTGATCAACTGATTTCTTTGCTGAAAATAAGAATTGCTTTCAAAAAGGAGAATATCATATAATTGTTGATTTAAAACTTAGGATCAAATGAATTTTTGAAAATGAAAAACCAATGTGAGGCTTCATCGTTCTTTGACCTCTTTGAAAAAATAGCTTTTTCAAACGTCTGCAAGTGAATTGAACTCTGAACGCGCAAAAACAATGTCTCCTCCGACAGATGCTTCATTGCATCTTCCCGATGTTTGTCTGCTCCACATAGTATCCAATTGCTCCCTGCAGCCATCCACACTTACAAACCCATCTCAAAAGTCTGCCGAATTATACAAGGATTAATTGAAGTTCTCTCATTTGCAACGAAGACTGCCAAAAGCCGTACAAGTGGAAGCGGTCAAATGTCAGGTTTGGCAAGCATCAATTCGTCATTGGACATTTGGCATCCGCACCATCCCTAACAAGCAGCAACAACAATTTTGCTAAGAAAAGAAAAATGACACTTTCAAAGAAATTTTCCTTTTGACAAACGGGACGATAAATGGTGAAAAAAATCTATTCGGCTCGGATTTTTTTCGCGTTTTTGCTACACATCTTAGTACTCGGCATTGTGTGCACATTTGCATAGGCTTCATGCAGACCTAACAGACGGGCGGGTGGTAAGTCATTAAAGTGATCCTTGCAAGATGGCACCAACGCCAAATGAAATTCTTGGCTGAGCATATGATGGTGCATTGCATTTTGAATAGGATTAGTAAGGATTCTAGAATTTGAAACAGTTTTTGAGTGGGCACAGTGTGGGATGGAAATTATGAAACGATACTTCTGATTACACTCTATCGAACTCGGCCGTTTTACCTAACAAAACTTTACTCTTTAAATTTAGTTCAGGTTGCGATTTGAAATCCGAAGTTAATTTATCAATAATGAAATGTTCTTTGATGAATCAAATTCTTGCAGGCAGGTTGGCAACAAGAATTTTCCGAAGCCATCCCTTGTTTGAAGTTATAATTATGATAACAAGATTAGATAGTTAATGATGATGATTGAAATATATTGGCATGTATTTTGCTTGTTTGCTGGCGTAACCTTAAGTGGAGTTCTCTATTTTATTATCGATCCCGGTGAGGGGATTTTTTTTTATGGTTGCATGTCACTGACAAATTGATTCCCTCTAAAATATTGTTAGGAAGTCATAATATCATACCTTCGCAAGAACAAAGTCAATCTTTATCGCTTAATTTACTTTAGTAAATGTTGAATGCTAGTCTCATATTATCTTTTGTTTTTATTTTGTTAGTATTAAATAAAAAACTATGAAAATCAGCACAACTTACTGTACTAACTGCACTTGTATGCACTGTAAATTACACTCAACTCATCTCCTGTATACTCTTATGTCCAAGTATGACTGGTATGTGGATTTAGTTTTTCCAAGGCGGACAGCACGTGCCATTTGCAAGATTAAGGACCAATGCCAGGTGGCAGAAGAATTGCTGATTTTTTCCGGAGTAGGTGTACAACATTTAAATGTAGGATGCTGTATTTTGTATTTTTTGTTGCCTGTCGAAGGATGTTTGCTACACTCAGGTCGATTTCCTTATTATTATAAATATCATGGAAGTTGAGATGTTTCCTTAAAAACTTTTCCGAAATGACAAGTAGTTGGCCTACTAGGCCCAGATTAGATTTCCATGAGACTGTGAAGAAACTATTGAGCGACCGGAAAACACCAAACAGATGCTGATGAAAACTGCTTTAGTTCATGCAGCAGCTTTACATTAGCAACAGGCTGTCGTATTTTAATTTAGTTTAGATTTTCAAGGCAAGGTGTTTGCATGTGTATTCGGATTTTTTTATATGATATGTGATACTGTATGCATAATGAGATTGATCCTTGGTGAAGTTGAACTATTGGAGGAATGTAGAAAATTTGTGTGGTTGCGGCAGATGTATCTTAGCGTTCCACATGCTGATGAATTTTTAGCACTTTATATTTGAGTTTAAATTTCTGATCGATTTCATACAATAGCGATATAAGATATTACGCATGAGTAAATTAAGTACCGATTTATATCTATTTGCATATCTAGCCTATTCTGAGCGGGCCTTGCATATTTCACTTAACGCTGTAGCCTGATGCTATTGCTTTATTGCTTTATTTGAAAATGTATATTTTGGATCACATATCACTTGTTCCTTAAATTGCGTAACGCGTGTCGGCTCCCTGTCCGGTTGGAACAAAATAACATGACAATAATAATAATATCCCTGTCTGGGGTCTGACTTTGCTTTTCAAGGAAAACACGTCCGGTATCTTTGAAAGCTATATTATTACTACTCCTCAAACTTAACAAGTATAACAAATTAAAGTTTGTAAGAAGCATAAGCAGTCGAGCAGCCCCGTGGTGATCAGGAGTGGCTGCTCCTGAAGAGATAAGGTGGTCACCCCGTCGAAACTGCTTAGTTTGTTGTTTTACTAGTGTAAAGTAAACTACATCCGTCAAGTTTCCATCCTTTAGGCAGGGATGAGTGGTTCACTTCAGCCACTTTAACATCTTTATGTTTGACATTCCCCTTGTAATGCAACGACCTTCTTCGGTGAAAGTAACGGTTGCTTTTTGTGTAATGTTTGCGTTTGTCTCAAGCCTCCGTGTCCGCTAACTTTAACGAGGCAAAAAAATATTGAATTACTGTAGAGTAGCTTAATTGACACATAATAGAACTTTTCTAAAGACAATGAAAATTGATCGGTGCGTCTTGTAGAGTAGAGTACGTGTGATAAGTATTTTGTAGCGTAGCTTTGTGGCTCGACAAGAACCCGCCTCACATGATCCCGCAAATGCTAGTCGTCAAGCACGCGTACGCGGTTGTTGAGGGCTGCTAGTTAGCTTAGCTCGGTGTTGTTTATAGCTCGCTGACACTTATGCCAGACCATCGGCACCCGTGTCCTACACGGGCATTAAAAAAATCATTACAAGTTCAATGTAATTCAATTCATATTTATGTGTTTTGCCTATGACATAAGTCAGCAGGATCTGTCATTATTTTCCATTAACATCCTCCGCCCCGATATTGATGTCACTTGAGTCATCATCACCCAAGTCGAGTACACAGAGCTTCACTATCGGGCGTTTATAAACTCCTTTTGTCGTTTTTACATCTACCACTCGATCCTTCCGTCTCGTTTCGACGGGTATACTTGTTGAACAACTTCCTTCAGAAAGTTGCCTCTAACTTCGTTGTCATCTAACTTAAAGCCGTAGGCAGGAAAAAATGTTGGGGGGGGGGGGTGTGGGTCAGCTTTTCGACGTATTGGAAAAAAAAAATTGGCGACCAAAAGTCCATTCTTTAGTGTTCTTCATTTGAAATCTTAAATTAAGTTCAATGATTTTCGTTACATTTGATGTCGAATTTTTTCAAGGTAGTTTTAAAAGTATCATATTTCTGAAATATTCTTCAAACTAACTAGTTTGCTTTGGGTTCAATCAGGCCCATATGAACGGGAGTCGTTTTTGCGTTTGGTGTTACTGGTATAAACGGTTTTGGTATTTGATAGTAAAAAAAAATTGCGGTTTTGGTAATTAAATTCATTCTTATTCTATAGGACACAAAAATATTGCAAAACCCTTTCTTCGGTGGTTTTTATCTCTACGCACTGGCCTGAGTTCAATTTTCATTCACGAAATTTAATCGTGCTATTGAATTGATTTTGAAAATGCACAAATTAAAACTACCTGAAATATATA